>OZ026595.1:30070253-30110253 GCA_964020085.1 Micromussa lordhowensis
GAAAGGAGCTATAGCTGGACATGTTGATCGAAATAGGTTTTTCAATTACTGTTAATTAAGCCTTAAGACATGATAGTAACGCTAATTCAGGACAATGAAAGCTAGAGGGGGCCATATTGGTATATTAGGGTCATACCGACTCAAAATCGCATCTATTTGATTATTATAAAGGTAACTGACAAAACTGTTAAGAAATCAATAAACCAATAAACAGAGAGAGGTATTTTAGTCGGAAGTAATATGAGTCAAAGCTAGCTAAAAGGGCAATATTCTGTAAACCAGCATGCGAGCTCTTAACGATCTCCGGTCTGGGTGTGGCTGATCACCATAGTAGTCACTGTCTGAGTTAGAGATTGATTCCCATCGCTTCTGAATTTCCAAGCTCTCAAACTTGTCTTTGTAGCCGTATTCGTCGTTTTCATACCCGTCAGAGCGACAGTTGAAGCAAATAATTCCACCTGTGAAGAGAATTCAGTTGAACATTCATCAAACGGCGCGAATGAAACAATCTCTTTCTAGAGGCCGCCATTCGTTTAGCCACAGCGGTTTCTCTCCTTACGCATGTTCAGAAGCCATTACTACACTTGTACGCATGCATTCTCATCCCTAGTGTTACTCATCTTAAAATGTCGTTAACGAACACGTGACCAAAAGAAACGGAGGCGCTGGGGACGAGAATGGGGCGCATTTGCACCGGAACCAGAATTTTCTAGTTCCTGTTTTTCATTCTGTCCACAGTGTGTGGGAGTTCAGTCACCGCTGAGCGAGATTGAGAGAATAGAGTGGAGAACTAGTAAATATCTGACTTTCGTTATTCCACTCCAACTGGGTGTTTAAACAGGGACTAACCTGGTTTTATCCATCGTAGAATCTCTTCAAATGCAGTGGGTTTTATCTGTCCAGGGACAAACACTCCTGATGCTAGTACGCCGTCAAATTCAGCATTTTCTATTTCAGTAAGCTTCTCGTTTGTCACGTATGAACAAATCAACCGTTTGTAGACTCCTTTCTCTCTGGCTTTCGCCAACATTTCTTCAGACAAGTCTAGTCCCACTATATTTTCAAACCCGTACTTGTCCTTCAGTATTTGTGCCAGCAATCCAGTACCACAGCCCAGATCCAACAGCTTCAGGTTTTTCTTATCGGTGCTGTCACCATAAACTTCACTCGCAGCTGTATTAAAAGTATCTGCACACCTAATGTGTCCAACGTAGCCTGGGGAGCAGTCTTCTTGTGCGCCATTGACCCACTTAAAAGAAAAAAGGTAAGATGACTAAGACATCGTACTATGAAGCAGTGAGCGTAATATCAGCTAAGCACAGCAAAACATGAATGACGTTGTCATCTCCAGATTTCGCTTTACACAAGTATGTGCTTGCTTTGCACATAGTTAGTGGAGGGGGACTAACTATGCTTTGCACTAAATATCAAGTGAGGCCCCTCGTGATTGAGCATGTGGTGTGATTTTTCTAAAACCAATCACAGAGCCTAGAAGAACAAAAACCAGAGCAACTTCGAAATACTCAAGTGAACGGTTCTACTCTTCATAGGTCGCATTTGCTTTGACATGGGGGCGATGCTCGAAACGTCAGCCTCACGAACGCGCTACGCTACTTAACCGACAACGACGATCAGAAGTTAAGTGAACGTCAATGCGCAAGCTCGGCCTAGGTTCGCTTGGCTGCCGAAGCAGCACGACAGCACTAAGTTGTATGCGACGTTTGCAGCACGCGCTGATCTCAGTACTGACCTCGGTAAGATTTTTTCCACTGGTAAACATTTTTTTCTGTCGCAGATTTTTTCTAAGGTCGTCACCTTCAGCCCTTCTTTTTATAAGAATGAAAAACACTCTTTCGCCGTCGCGTGACTGGCCTTTTAACCTTCTCAGCGCGCTAATACATTAGCATAACGAAGTAGTTGGGAGGAAGTGATCGTAGCTGTTTCCACCATAGTGATAAAAAAATAGCAACTGCGGAGCGATTTTTCTCTCAACCCTTCTAAGAAGGCCTAAGAACGAAGCATACAGAAACAAAAGGAAGCATTCACATTCAGTGAGATGCAAATGAGTGACCCGGTATTCTACAATCTAGCGAAGACTTTGGCAAACAACAATTTTAACATCCCTTTGTACTTGCCACTTGCCACCGCTCTGTTCGTGTTCCAGCGCTTCTGACTCGATATGAGCATACATGGACTATAGACTACAACGGATATGCTATAAATACTTACTTTATCGTAGGTATTAGCCCAGATTTTGTATGCTTCTTTCAGTCTCTCCTCTGAGGTGTTCAACCAGGTGATATCGAGTATTTCTTTCGGTAAAAATACTGGATCGCTTCTGTTAGTTTCCATGATTGTTTACCATTTACCCCCGAAAAACCCGAAGATTTCGGTCGATGTGTAAAGGGAAGACTATTTTTGCTTGCCCAACCGGAATATTTCCGAAATCGATGAAACGTCTCTTCAAATTAACGTCGGACGACAGTGCTTTGCGTTACGCTACGCACGGCGAGCTGTGACCTGGGTCGAGGACCAATGAAAGACATGGTTAAGGAGGAGGGGGTGGGAAAGGCAAAGTGTTGCAAGGAGAGACGAAGCGAGAGTGTAAAACGAACGCGGTAACGATTGTACCAGGCGTTATGCCTCAAAGAGGGTGAGGCAAGGCTAGGACTAACTCGTTGCCTGGTCGTTGCTTGGCTAAACATCACTTCCGCGAACGAACTTGACAACCAAAAAAAGCCTTCCTCCCCCCAGAGCCGCTTGCCTTTCTTGGCCGGGAGGGTGCGAGAGGGGGGAAGGTGGAGGCAAGGCATAATTTGCTTAGTAGATCGCTGGCCAAGAATATCACTGGTTGTGATCACTAAACAGGTGTGCTCACAGCAGTTACACCTCCTCACTGTAGCGGGCACTGTGACCGAAGCAAACGCAGATAGCATGTAACACAGATTGTCATTCAACTACATTTAATATCATCCAGGGCTTAAATACTACAGCGATTCTTGAATTACTCCTTGTCTGTGCTCTACTTTATCCTATTCTCTACTTTGTTTAATACTAAGTATGTCGGCCACGACCCATGGGTCCCCCTTAATACAAGTTACGCATTTTATTTATACATCATAATTGTCTCATCTGATTCTCTCTTACATACAAGTGCATTCTCTGTACATATGATACATGTGCCACCGTTTTCACTTTTTAGGCGTGACTCCGAGGCAGACAATTGCGTGAAGGAAGGATTCGTTTTCACGCGAAATATGAGCAGTGCTGTCTCAAACTCGTTCCCAGGGTCTCTCGTCTCCCTCCTCTCCTCTCTCGCTCCGGAGCGAGGGAAGATGAGAGACCCTGGGATCGAGTTTAGTGTTGTCCCCGGTGTAAAACAAAATTCAGCTCATAAGGTTTGTCAATTTTGTTGCAGTACATTCGCATTTACAGTTAATCGTTGCGGAATATCTTTTGCAATAATCTTCAAGTTGATTTTCGCGTCAGTTTTATAGTACATGCGTCTTGTGTAATTGTCACCCGCATGAAACGAGCCTTGTTAAAAACACCAAGGTACTGCTAGACAAACTCAGAGGGCAGTCAATAAAAATATTGAACACAATAATCCCTAGATTAAAACAATCTGATTAAAATACGTCCACCATATTTTCCTTGATCAGTAAATAAAAATTTAATTCACGCTTTTGAAGCTTACTTTAACTTTTTTTCCACCAGAAGCCAAGTAAAGCTTGATTGATAATACATATATTGCACCACAGCTTTTTGCAAGCCTATAATTTACTTATCATTTTTAGAGGACGGTAAACAAGGAACCACGAAATTGTCAGAGTTAAACGAGTTAAAAAAAAACAACAATTAACGTATTTGACTCTAAAAAGGGAAGAAAAATTCAGCTATAAATCTAATTGTCTACTCTACTACTCTTTGCAGCATCTAGCGACAACATGTGCATTTTTCTTCATATTTTAAAGCAACGTTCCCCTGACCGCAAGGCCACTTGTATCACGTGGCACTCTTGTCAAATCGTCACGTGATACAGAGAAATGTACCACGTGATGTGCTTGAAATAAACTTGCGGATTCGCGGGAAGTTTACCAAACAATACTGATTGTCGCAGTTTACTGAAAGAAAGTAGTAACACAGCAAATAGTAGAAGGCTAATTTTTCTTACTACAATATTCTGTAGTCTTCCACGCCCTCCTTCGAAATTGCGAAGAGGGCAAGTGGCTTTAGTATCTTATACCACATCCATAAGCAATTGTCACAACAAAATTCAGAGAAAATCTATTTAAAATTTACTTGAAAGAACAAAATAACTCATACCTGATTTCTTTTGTGTGAAACTGGAATAACTGCTTTGCTTCTTTTTAATAGTGTCAAGTTTAAATAAGTCACGCTTAGTCTCGGTTTCTTTTTAACCCTGAGAGCGGGAAACTTACTGATTTTTCGCGCGGTAAACTTGATCAAGTTATGACTGAATTGAATTCTGGTAGCCGGACCCCTGGTGATTTTAGCATGCCCTTATGGATGGACGAGATACCCTTCTCTCTTCACCTTCATAAGAAAAACGAATGGAAAAACAAAGTGTAATGTCATTCTTTTGTCAGAACTGCTCAAGTTATTATCACGCCTTGAGTTCGCCAAACCTCCTTTAACGATATATATATATTTTTTTGCAATTCCACAACGGAGCTGAGCCTTTGTAATTTACAGTTAAACATACACAGTTTATTATACTACAATGGGGATTGTTTACGCGGTACTTTCCTTGCGCGAGTCAGCAGCGCTACCTGACTCGGAGCCATTTTCCTCCTCTTCAATAATTTCGTCCTTCAATGAAGTTTCTATCATCATTAACTCCTCGTCTGAGCCCTCCACATCTTGATTTTGGTTTTCTTCGAGCTCGACCTTAGTCGCTTTTCGTTTATCTCTCTCTTCATGTTTTATCACATCCAGCCACATTTTGTAATTATTTTCAATGTTCTTGGTCAAGTCGCTCGTAATCTTTCGTCGCTTTCGGCGACGTGATTTTTTAGGTTTTCTCCGTTCGTCTTCGGGATTTCTCGTTCCTTCTTCGCCAGAGTCTTCGTCGTCGCTCTCCAGGTCCGAACTGCTAGCCTCGACGTCGACCCATTCCCCTGGAAGGAGCCCGGCATTGGCGTAAGCATTGTACAAAGGAGCCACAAGGTGATTGATGAACGACTCTTGCAACTGGGCCACGTGTGGCTGATCGCGGTCCATATAAGGTGAGATTGGCATACCACGTGCTATTTCGTCATCTCCCTGGCGACAAACGACAGATAAGTGGGTGAGAATAAGCAAGGGAGGTGTCTTAGCACATCCGATTTTACAGGGAGGTACGTATCTCCTTACTTTTTTCTCACCTTTTAATTACATACTTGGCGTTTTTATACTTATTAAACTACACCTTCTTATACTCTTCAGTGGAGAGGTACTGTAAAAGTTTCGCGCCCCAAAACACAGCAAAATGACACCAGCCAGAAGTCGAACCCGCATTTCTGTCTATTTTGCTTTCGCACTCTTTTTCTTTTGCTCTTTTGATTTGCATAGCTTTCTTTTGTTTTCCTTTCTTGTTTGAAGCGCTACATACCTGCTCATAGAACTCTTCAACAATGCGCTCGGTCCAGCGAGTGTGCAAGTCTCTTCGTTTACTCGGTCCTGAAATGTCCGCCATCTTGATGCAGATCTGCAGTGTCAGAAGGCGATCAGCTTCTTGTGACCAATCTATTCCGCCACCGTCAGAAATCTGTCCGTCAACAAAAAATAAAGCCATGATGCAACAACTCCAGTCGTTTAAGGAATGGACCATTACATTTTTCACGGGAAGAGGGAAAATGGGTAATTGCCACGAGATAAAGCGACAAAAGAATCGTGGGAAACGATCCACGCAAAAGACACAGGTGACAACAAATCGGAAAGAAAACCTTCTCGCACGAGCTGACCCTGAAAAGATGTTTGCTCGGAAAAATTGCCTACCCCACTCCCCACCTCCCAGGCCACTCGATCCGGTGGCCAGCGCGCTAACCATCAGGTCACCAAGCTTCCCTAACGAGAGGCAAGAGACAGTACTGACACACCGCTAAGCTAGAACGCGGCAAAAACATTTGCTGTTTAAGAGGGTATGCCACGGTAAACTGAGTAATGTTAAATGCGATGCAAAAAAAGCCACCTTTGAATCTAGGAAAACCTCACACTAAGCGACTAAATAATTTGATAGCGTTTCTGAACACTGCGAGAAAAAAGAAGTACTAAAGACAAACGAGGACCCAAGATAAGCCCCCCATGGCACAGCCTCTTTTAACGTAAAACAAGTTTAAACAGTCAACACATGTTTACCTTGGCATTAAACTCGGACAGCAAATCAAAGTGTCTCTTCAGATCTGTGGCCAAGATGGCCTCAATTGCAAGAAATCTAAAGCGTTTGAATTCCACTGTCTCCAGCTCGCACAAGAAATTGTACTTTGGGTCTGACATGAGAAGAGCGAAGGCGGCCGCAGCGTGATGGTTTTCCAGCACTGATCTGTCGTTATACAGTAGAGCCTGGGGGAATAAATAGCTGTTAACTCATAAACTTGTGATATTCACAGGAAACAGAGGAATTTGAAAGACGCTTGGCTCGAACTCTAGTCTCTCGTTCGTGCGTGCGTGCGTGCGTGCGTGCGTGCGTGCGTGCGTGCGTGCGTGCGTGCGTGCATGCGTCCGTCCGTTCGTTCTTACGTTTATTTCTGCGTTCGTAAGTTCGTTTCTAAGTTCCTTCCAATTCGTTGGTACACTCTTTCTTTTCTAAGCTGGATCGTTGTTTCGTTGGTTTGCTTCTTCGTTCTTTCCTTCCTTAGGTTTGAGGTCTCACGTTTGCGCAATTCTTAGTTGGTTCCGAAAACCCAGCGACACCGCTTTTATCAATCAGCGTGAAGATGAGTTTTCTTAGGAAACTAACATCAAATTGTGATTTGGCGTCCGCGAGAAATTCTCGCGTTGGTTCTTGGTTTGCGTTTTTGTTTAGGATTGCTGTACTATTTGCGAACAAAAACGCACGCACGCACGCACCCGCAGTAAAACCGTAGTAAAACCGCGACTAAACAACTAAACAAACTTACTTGTTGCGAGAGAGTAGCGACAAGGAAAGCGTTGGTTCTGCCTGGGTGATCGTAGTCGTGCATTGCAGCCGCTATGTACAAAGCCAGCAGTTCTAGTAGTGGAATGGAATCCATTAAGACCCCGTACTCGCTGGTGTTGGTTTTCTGCCGCCCTTCTCCGTTCAGCCCGCTGTCGGAGTCTGAATCGCTATCATTACTTAGTTTTTGGTTCAACGGACAGAAACCAGGAATCTTTTTTGTGGTCATGAAGAATACACCGTGAAGAACGTCCGAAGCATGAATACAGTTATGGTCTACGGAAAACAATTAACACCTGTTAGCAGAGAACACATCAAGCAGTTTAACTCTTCATTTCCAACCACCCAATGACGGTAACGTCGTGGACGCAAAATATTCCAAGTTCAAACGCGAAAATGACCACACCATAATCGTCAACAACCAAAATTAACCGGTTTAATGTATTCTTTAGTCTAGTCTTCGCACAGAATGACCTCACCTCACCCTAACAGGTTGCAAAGCTACAACACACGGCGCACCTATAAGCCGACAGAAGTTATGTGACATACATATGCCGCAACAATGTCTTCCTTCTACGAGCCACCTTTAAAGGAGCAACGTCACAGTTTGTGCATCTTGAAAAGTTTAGCCTACATTTTTCAAGTTCGCCGTTTGTAATACGCGTAAATCTTCTCCATCATCGACCATCCTTGTTACTTTATGGTTTATTATTATCTCTTTGGTGTTTTTCTATCTTAGTAAACTAATATTTCAGATTTTGTTTTTCAATTTGACGGTAATTTTGACCGTGGCCAAAAGAACTCGAAACACAGTGACTGAGCTCGTTTAAAATGCGGCCATTGTCCCTCTCACTTTCTTTCGCATCACGTTCGATGGACTGAGAAAAGAAGCAGGGTTGTTCGTCGTAATCTATAGGAGAATCCTTGTTAACAATATTTGCCTCATTAGCATAAGCAATTCAGTTTCTGATGGAGCTACAAAGAAATCAGTTCTGAATATTGAAAGGTAATAGTACGATTAACTCTGCCAGTGAATATGGGCCTGATGTATTGAATACTTTTTGTGCAACACGGGTTTAGAAACTCAAAATTTTACAACGAATATGAGCTCATTAGCGCTTTTGCCACCCAGAAATTTTGCAGTTTTTGAAAGACAATTTCTCTTTGAACAATTACACCCAAAGAGCTAAAAATTTCACCATGTACTACGTTTCACTAGCTCTTTAGCTACATGGAGTCAATTCATATCTAACATGTTTCCTTCTGTACGTATAGCCGTATGCAAATGAGCAAAAATGTGAACAATGACATCAGCATGAATCCCCCTATAGAGTGTCCGACAAGTTGGTGAAAGGTCACGCTATGGATCAGGGCCGGGTTGTTCAAAGCCCGGTTAAGCTAACCCAGGGTTAGCGAGAATTTCCATTTTAAATTTGCAACTGTTTGGTGAGTTTTTCTGTTTGTATTGTTTATCCTTGAGTTTTGAGTTTGAATAATCTCAAACTACCCAAAACATAAGCAGTGAAAGACATTTTTAAACAACAAAAAGTAATACGTTTGTTAACTTGTAATCCTTGGTTAGCGTTAACCGGCTTTCGAACAACCCAGCCCTAATCTTTGGCCGGCACAACTTGGACTGTACTGCAAAACAATTTCTTTATAAAGGATAAGATACTACTAAAGTACAAGATACTACTTACATGGTATGTCGTGGTACCCACGTTCCAGTTCAAAGAAGAAATTGAGGAATTTTGTCTCGGGAATTTTAAACGCCTCGAAAAGGCCAACTTTCCGAAACACTTTGTAAGTCACCTGCGATAGAAAAGACACAAATTAAACCGATCAAGCTCTGGCACACAGACGAAGACATTCAAAATATATGACACACAATAACCGCTAACAACATGCGCATTGTCTCGAGCGAAACCCTCAGCAAAGATGAGGTCTAAAGTATTAATATTAAGAGTGAAGATGAACTGTTTACATGACCAGCTTAACGTTTTATTCTACATGATCAGAAGTGAACTTCTCATGTCCTCGTCTTTATCCTGGCACAATGTGTAAAGGGAGAAACTGAAAGTTAATCACCATTACGAGCGTGGCACAACTGACTTTGGCATTATCAGGGTCAACTTAAGACTCTCTGTTTGATTTCAAGGCCCAACGTCGACAAGACAACCTACACAACTAACCCATGATTGTACTGTGGGTGTTGTCCGCCATAAATTAGTCAAGATGGTACACTATTGATACATATTTGGGAAAGAAAAAAATAACCGCAATCACCACTGGAAATGGGGGGGGGGGGGGGGGGGAATAAGTTTCTAAAGAAACTGTGGTGCTGCGTCGGTAGGGAGTATTACAAGATAATTTGGTTTTATCAACTGAGTTGATAATGAATCCGATTCGCTCCGACGAAGGGCTAACGCTCGAAACGTCAGCTTTCGAATGTCTTTACGGTGGCCAATTCACATTATCAACTCAGTTGATAAAAACAAACCACTGGAAAGAGTTTGTACCCATAAAAACACTCCCGTAGATTTAATTGATTTTCTTATTCAGGAAAGGCGAAATTCAGTATACCCAGAACTTTCCTGGTGACATACTTACTGGCACCTCAAAAGTCAGTGATCAAGTTCATGTACACTCGCGACAATATCTAGTTTCTGTCCTTACCTGAGTCAATATATTTCCGTGCTCACAAGCATCAAATATCGGAAAATTCCAATCGCTAATTTGATCTAAAAGCTTATCAAGTTCTCTTGATTTCGGCAACACCCGATTCTCTTTGGCAAAATCAGGTTCCTTTGCCGCCGAGTCGTTGTGTGTTTGATTAGTGTCTTTTTCCTCTTCTGTTGACGAGGGATTTTTATGACAGTCACATTTACATTGCTTAGGTTTCTCCTCGTTTTCATCGCTTTTCGTCTCTTCCTGATTTTCAGCCTGATCTAAAGCGTCTTTGACAAGCTGTGTTTCTTCCCTACTAAGTCTTCTAAATACGTTTGACGTAGCAAACATCCTATCGGGTGATTTTCTCAGCAAATTTGGCGACGACGATACGGGCGATGCAGTCCCGCGGTCAGGCGACCGTCTGGGAAGGAGTGGAGAGCCAGAGGGCGCCAAGTCTGGCGACAGCTTTCGCGAAAGACCCGGCGATGCCTGAGCGGGGAAGCTGTGACTGAAGCAAGCGGGTCTGTGCTTCGGATAAGTCTCTTGGGGGCCATTTTTAGTGCCAGTTAGAGCTCCTTCTGCTAAGGAAGACTTCTGCGGGCTCTTATTTGCATGAGTGGCAGCACTTGTATTATTATGTTCAGAGAAAGTCACGACAGGAGGGCGTGACACCGTCACGTCAGCATCAAGGGTAGGCATTCCTGTCGCCGACGTCGTAGTAGTCCACGTGCTTGACATGCGCCTCCCCTGGGAATTTAGCGAACGCCGAATTCGCTGGAGTTGAAAAGAGAAATCATTTTTGTCAGAAGCAAATTTACACTAATTATGATGTCTACATGCAGTGAATTAGGTTTTGGTGAATCAGCTGCCTCGTACCCAGGCATAGCTCCTTGGTCGTGCGCGCGGCGCGTGGAGTTGTGGGACTGTCCCAGGCTCCCTGTTTTCCCGCTCTTTACTCATACCGACAAAATTCAAAGGACTAGGTAGGTAAATCAGTGTGTCTGAGTTTACTACATTAAAACCAACCTTGCCTTATGAATAAATACTAGATAACTTGTTTTCCACACAAAAGAAAGCCAATTCACAAAAACTTGCCACAAAAGCACATTTTTTCCCCATGGGTGTAGGTTTGGGAGGTTGATTAGATCACTTCTTGATAAGCATAATTAAGGAACCCTGGAAAACCTTTTGATCGTCAAAGCATTTTTTCATGGTTCTCACAACAAAGGTGACTTGTTCTCAGGGTCCAGTACTGAATGTGGTTCTTGACCTCGTGCTTGGCCAATAAGCCATAAATAAGTTGTATGAAACCTGTGTTCCAGTAACTGCATTAGAACTCCTACAGCCTATTCGTATAATGTGCTGTTCCAGAAAATAGCCACGCTCTCCACATAGAAGGGATTGGAATTTCCTAGGGGTATGGGAGGGAGGCCCGTAAAACCAAAAGATTTAAGGTGGTTCGAAACAATTTCCAGTACTTTCCAAGACTTAAAGTTTGATGGACCATTATAACCACTCTATATCGGTTGATGCCAAAATAATGGTGTTGAAAAACTGCCCAATCATTGGTGAACAAGTTGCTGTCAATTTTGTGGCACAAAAGGTTACCATAGCAACAACATGACCTGCTAAATTAGCTTTAAGTGCTTATAACTCAAAAAACGAGCATGGTGACCCCCATTTTTTATAATCCAATTTTAGTAGCATGATAAGATGCAACGTTTTGCAAAGTTTAAAAAAATTCTATGAGGGGGTTCAGAGCCACCTTCGATTTTCGAAAATTTAAGGTGGCTTTGAACCCCAAAATCCCTACCATGGTGAAGGCATGGATGTTTTCTGGAACTATACAAGGAGGAAATATGCTTTGAAAAAAAAACCACTTACCCCAACCATTGGCAGAGGCATATCATCCTTCAGATCTGGTTGATCTCTAACTTTATCCTCCTGGCTCTCGTCACGGAATTTCTCTATGAGAGGAGTCATTGGTGAAACAAATGGCCGCTGTACTGCATGAAAAGCAGTCGGCGGCGCAATCATTGTGCTGATGATTTTAAGAGTGCTTGCCACATTGGGAGGTAAATTTGAATCAGCTAGCAGATCTGAAATCATGCCATGAGCTTCTCCCAATGTTGTGCAATCTATAGAACCCTGCAACCGAAATGCAAGAAATTTAATGTTAATGAATATAAAAAAATGTGATAGATTTTGCCACAGCTGAGCTTGTAAAGGCTAAGAAAGATAGGCAGATATGAGCAAAATGTCAATATGGTTAGCCTAAATAGTGCTCAGGTTAGCCTATATATTGATGGTGGTTAGCTCTCAATAACTGCATGGGTCAACCGTATCCTACATTGTTTCATTGCCATTTCGCTATTTCACCACCTTGCGTTTTAAACACGCCCAGCAGATGTCATAAAATCAAAACTGTCCAGAATGCCAAGGAAGTTGTGTTCGATAACCCGGAGCCAGTGGATTTTACAGCCAAGTGGATTCTGTCTTTCACTTGCCTGACAGGCAATTTGAGAGGAAATTCAAATTACAAGAGTACTGTTGGAGATGAAGTGTTTTCAAGCTAATGAAAATGACTTTTGGGCTTGTAGTAAGTTATGTCATAGTTATAGCTTGCTGGAAGGGTCCCTGTCTGGTTTTTAACATCCCCCTCAGGTAGGCCATTGCACTGTTGGTCATTGTTATTAAATATTACTTGCACAGTGAACAGTACTGTTTTCATTTGCTTTTAGATTTCAACAGAGTTCCTATTGTTTGCTTAAAAAACTTCTAGTCCAGTTTCCAGTTTGAACAGGCCAGAAAGTCTGCAAAATTTAGAAACTCGGCTGAATTTAGAAAATGCTTTCTCAGTCAGAGACCAAATGATTGTCTTCATCAAACTCCACATCACTAATTCTAAGCAAGTATGTTTCCCTGGGCACAGTTAAATGGCTTGTTGTAATCTTGCACTAATGAAAAGTTGGTTGTTCTGCAGCAAGTGAGCTGGAAATTACCCCAGCCAAATATGAACAAACACAATGAAGAGCACAAAAAGGAAGATGAGAGAGCAGAGGAAAATAGACTGACATTCCTTTGAATATAAATATCAAGTTACAAGTTCAAGAAAGAAGAGTGACATTTTCATTAACACAGATGCAGAAAACAAGACATTTATTACCACAATACTTCACTTACAAATAGCTGATTAGGAGACAAGGAGATTCTATGGGTATACATGTATATCCTTAAAAAAAAAACAACAGTCAACTCATCCTGAAATTTGGGTCTTTCTTAGTAAACCACAAGAATTTTGAACTTAACCTCTTTGAAAAATAAAACCTGCAACCAGTCGTTAAATACAATTAACTTTATTAAGACCTGTTATGCAACACTGACAGTGGATTATTATGACTAACCTCTTATAACCCATAATCAAGACACTGTTAATATCTCAATACCCCGGAGATTAAAATGCGAAATAATTCCTACAAAACTGGACCAAGGTATGGCCAATTCAAGTGTACCGAAATGTGTCAAACATGGGGGGAAAATTCAGTTTTTTAAAAAAATACTCATGGCAACATTCAGTGTTTTCACATCATTCTGTTAAATTTACAAGTGCCCTCTTCTGTGAAGGATTTTTTATATTATGTTTGTTTCCTGTTTTGACTGCACAAAATGTACACCACACTTCACTTAACAAACTTAAAGTAGGTTTAATCGGATCTTAGGACAAAAGAAGCGGATAAAATGTCTGAAATGTTTTGAAAAGACTTCTGGTACTCAGCCAGCCAGCTGTTCTTTAGATCAACAGTATTTTTCAAGAGGAAAAAATCTCAATTTGTAACAATCTGAGAGTTTTGCAAGCAGTTGCCACTCTTAGTGTATGATTACCTCCCTGGGCTGAAAATAATTTTAAATTCAGCTGAAAAGTGGAAAACCAATCAAAAATTGCCACCAGTCAAACTACTCTAGATTCACTAATGGCCAGCAGTTTATACCCCATGTAATATTATATCATATGTCTATCACTTAAAAATGCCTTTCTTATTGCGGTGACCAAAATTTCATGATCATTTTCTGGTTATGGTGTCTAGTAATAAAAGTAAATTTCTGAGAATATGATCCTTTTGGCATTGAATGAAAATTTCCCAGGCACCTGATAAAACACCAACAGGAGGTTCTTTTGGCTCTGAAAAGGCTCAGTGCTGCACACCACAAAGCATTCTGCCTTTTTCAAATCTTGGTGGGAACCACAGAAGATCCTAAATATTGTATTTATTTTATAGTAATCACTTATATGTGCAAAGACCCAGTGTGCTTTGGTTTAATGGTAAGAAAGCAAGGCAGTTTCTTTGCAACAAAAGGGACAACATACGGTCCTTTTGTTGCACATTACCAATTCCCACAAACATGTGATCACAACTTTCCAAGAAGGTGTCTGTATACATTTGAGTTTAAAACAAACATTTCAATAAACAGCAAAACAGGAAAGTCTTGGAAGAAAAAAAAGGTTACTTTTGGGACATTGTTTTCAACAGGTTCTAAAAATCTGATCACTGTTCAAACACATGATATAACATAGCTGTAAAAGGGATGAGAACATTCTTAATTAATGTACAGTTACTGCAATATTTTTAATGCAAATCATCTTTGAGGCCACAGTATAATTTTAGGTTTAAAAAGTAGTACAGTACTACTTTTTAAACCTAAAATTATACTGTGGCAACTACAGTTTGATCTTTTATTTTTTGTTCCATTCTGAACTGCCATAGCCAGCTTAAGTTTCAAACAAAATAAAAACTTTACATCCAGAAGCTAAGTCCTGAGCATTTTTTGTCAGGCTAGGAGTTTGTCATCAATACGATATAGACCCAGTTGCTATGTTATTGTGTGAAAGAGTATGCAGCATTTTAGTCTATCCGTCACAAACCTCTCCTAATTCCGAGCTATTTTCTTTAACCCGAAAGAGTAACCCTTATTAAATTCATGCAGCTAGAAATACTACAATAATTACACATATTTGAGGAATCCTTTAAGTCCAATTTTACAAGTGAAAGGAATGGTGCCAAAAAGACTCCCTGCATTAGTTAAAAGTCATAATTGTTCACAAATGGCAACAGTGTCACAACAGAAAATGACAAACACTACTAATAAATTCAAGACAACAACATCTGACTACACAGGTCTTGCATATTGCTGATCTATGCAATAATGATTATTTCATTTCAAGGTCAAAAGAGAATATAAGAGTGCACTGGGAAAAGAACTGTCCCTTCACATTTTTGAAAACAGAACTAATGTTTCTGACTTAAAGTTGCTTATCTTAAAGTAAACATTACTTTATTGTCAGAGCAGCCAAGAAGCCACCAAGACAAATAGCATTTGGATGCTGGCCTAAATTGAAAACACACTCTCTCTTTTGAAGAAAACAAGCTATTTCCTGAAACTTGTTTTCTTTTCTAAGCTATTTCTGTTTATTGCATAAATGTACTTAACAATCCTTTGCATGGTTCTTGGGTTTCAGAACTGATGTCACTGTCTGTGACATCAGCTCACACTGGTCTTCGTCACTATAGAGAAGTATGAGCACTTTTACATTTACAATATTCAGAGAGGAAGCCACATCTGCATCAACTGGTTTTAAAACAATAATAAGGCTTCGTTGACTGAAGCGAAATTCAGCAGCATAATCGTTCAGCGGTTTTAAATTTACTTGACTTAGTACTTAGGATTTTGCAGGAACACAAAGTTAACCAGAATTGCATGTAGAACCTTTAATCGGTCACACTGCAAATGCTCCAGAGCCAATTTGACCACTGAAATATCACTTCATCAAAACCTTGGACATACAGTATTGTAACAATTTTTGATTTTCCAGTGTAAAAAATCTATAGAGAAGTGATTTTTCATATAACGATGGTGTCTGTTTTCAAACTTCAAAGCAGAATTTTTAAATTGTAAGTGACCTTTTGCAAAATTTCTTTCCACCAATTTCTTACAAATTTATTTTATTAACTCATGTCTTCTGTGCAAAATAAATTATTAACATCAAACTTTCTCTTCAAAGATTGTCAATTTTCAATTCCATTTAAATCATTGTTGAAGTTGAAGGTGTAAATTCACAAAATATAGCAATGAAAAACTGACTTAGAAAGCAAATCTCTACAATGCTTATCTACATTTACAAGAAGTCTACATTAAAAAGAACATTTCCGCAAACACACTGTGAACACACTGAATACAAGAACATGACCATTTGGTCAATTGATGAATATTTCATAGGTTATGGGTTTATAGTTTGCACCATGAAATTCTTGCAAACTCTTCAGGAAAAAGCAAAGTTACAATATCTCCCTTGAGAGATAATAGTCTGAAGAAACCAATTCATCTGGTAAAGTAGGTGGAACAAAAGAGCAATTTAGAGTGGTGGATTATAGCAAATACTTGAATAAGAAACAATCAAACATGCTAAAAGGGACTAGGTGTACTTCATGTGGCCAATTTACCAGACACATCTAAAGAGAGTAAGGATGTTTCCAAGGTCTTTCGTCTGACAAGGCTATCTGACAAGAATATACCAATCAAGTTTAAATATTTCCCAGATGGAAATTATGATGTCTCTATGAAGGGAGTGAAAATTACCATTACTATTCTGTACAAAATATGCAAAAAAACAATGTGGCCCTCAGTAACCTCGTTTATATGTTTTTGTACTGCATCATGAGCTGCTGATTTCTCCGTTCTTGGTAAGCCCAAAAATGAATCCAGAGTAATTTTCACGGCATCCAAAAGCTGTTTTCATTTAAATGTGCATTCCTTGCAGTAAGCAGAGTGGAAAATGTTATGCATGTAAACAATCCCTGATAATTTGTTAGGCATGTGCCCTCACTTCTGACCTCATTGATGATCAGGACATTAAGAAAAGTCAAAACGTATGTTTCTCACATGAAAGTTTTAATGGCTTCATTGCCGTATATTAAGAAAGTTTAACCCATCCAAAACTCAAGTTATACCAACATCAAGACAAATTTACATAACCTAGTTTTCTAAGTAAACAACCTGAGCGCCTTCACAACAGCAACTTGACACTAGCTGCAAATGCCGTACATCTTTTTCAACAACACTCAAACTTTAGCCACTTCTATATGACAACACAGGAGTAGAAATAATACAACTCGGGATAATTTAATCGCACTTGTAAAGCGTATTTCCATATTCTTCGATGGTTAAGTGTGATTGACAACTAAAATCCGATTTGATGTTTTCTGGTATTTATTTATTTACTCAGGCAGTAAGCATACCCTTGAAGAAAATAGTTATTTGGATAGGGGTGAATTTATAAATTAACCGCTACCCTGACCATGAAATACCGGAGAGTCTCGGATGTTTATCCTTTTAACAAACAATGTGGGCGAAAACAGTATTCCATATTGAATGAACGAAGAAGTAATCATTTGGAAAGCTAAACAGCAGAAATTACTTGAACGAGTCGTGCGCCATCTAAACAGACGCAAAATCTCCATGCATTGTTGTAACATCTGAAAACGACGAGATGGGAATTCGAATTTTTATCACGACCACAAAACTCTCAACGTCGAGCGTATAAATCTTTTATCAAAATTAGCTCGGTATTGCAATTTTGAGCAGCAAGTTATTAGCCTTAATTTGCCAAACCGAAGGACGATTTTGACTTGTGGGAAGCGGACAGTTGTTGTTTATCTCATTTGCAAGATCTACAATTACATCTCGAGTCGTACAATAAGATTTAGACGAAATGTACCGAGCTTTATTGAGCCAGTCTGTTAAGGGATCAACGAAACCCCGAAGAAGGTCGCTTTGAAATTGATAATAACAATAACAATAATAATAGCTTGGCTTTTTCCATTTAGCTTTGAAGAAAAACATCGCGACCAAACAAATCCTGGCCTTTTCGCATTTAGCCGAGCTTTGCCAGATTAGGAATAATTTCCATAACAAATGTTGAAGAACTAACAAAGAAATGATAATATATTGCACACCGAGAAATTGGCGAGGATTGCAGGTGATTCTAGATAACCGGCGTTGCTAAGATTAGAGAGCGATGCTTGGAGCTTCATAAATCTTGCGGTACCACTTGCAAACATTTCAAATCGCACAAGCCTCGACCTCGAACATCACCAAGCCGAAGAATCTAGGATAAACATGTGCTATTCAAGATCACAGAATCTATGACATGATATTTTGGAAGATTTTTAATAATCACACTCATGAAAGTTTAATGGCTGTTCGAATGTACATCGCGTACATTGGATTTTCTCCCCGCCGCTAGTCGAACACTCCATCGCATGGAAAAGAACAACATTGAAATAAATCAAAGACACCGCTGGCTCCCGAACTGGCTTTTTCGAATACGGACACCAGCACAGCTATAGAAATACAAACAGAAGGCCCACAGTAAACAGTATTACAATAAATACAAGGAAAATGTTAAATGAACGCCTTGTTACTCGACCACGTTCTGTTAAATTAGTCGAACCTTGATGCAGAAGCCATTCCTGTCTGAAAGCTCGCTTGACAGGTCAAAGATCCTGGCTAGTTATAAACTGCTCTTCCAACCCATTAATATAAAGATCGTAATCTATAGCTAAGGAAATGAACGAGGCTTTCATATAGGTTTACTTACCTTGGTTTGGATCCCCAGCGCTGGAAGCGAAGTTCTTCTTCTACTATTTAAACTGCTAGTTGACGATACGCTTGAAGTTCGTCTTCGAATTATAGGAGCTTTGCTTTGAATAACCTCGCCCGGACTCGGAGAAAACCATGCTTGAATATTTCTTGATAATATCAGCCCACTAAATGCTGAAAAATAGGCTAGAAATGGCCGCAAAAACGACGGAATATCACGGAGTGTTATCCAGCATGACATTCGAGCTGTTGTAAGTAACAACAGCGCTATACTTGTGGGAAGAATTTTTAGTTTTGAAAATACAACTGTTACAAGCCCCGCCATCACAAGAGTAAAGAGAAACGTAGTTCGTAGGAAATCCGATCCACCGAGGATAACTTGTGTACAAAGCTCTCCTAACAGACAAACGGGGAACACAACATACGAGATCTGGCTCTTGCAGTATTTGTGAATGAGAAGTTCAGCCCAATAGAACACACAAATCAAGCAAACAAGCGGTAAAAATATTGTGAAGATACGCTGTACCACCGTGCAAAATCCATGAAGAACTCCCTCTGGAACCGAAGCGAAGACAAGCCAAAGTAGGCATAGCAAAATAAATCCACTGCCCGATTCTACGGGACCAATTCTCACCTTACCATTTAACAATGTCCAAGACGTAAACTGGGGCCTGTCAAGCGAAGCGACCGTCGTTGTTATATATCCATTGTAAGATTCTTTGTCTTTGTCTTTAAGTTGGGGTTCTTTTAGAAGATTAAGTTCTCCTGGAGGAGCCATGTTAATTTATCCCATTCGGAAAATTGCCAAAAAAGCGGAGAAATTCAAATATTCGAATTGCGCTCCGCTATTCCATGCTTCGTTCGCTTACTTTGTTTCGCCAGCGAAACGTCTCTTTCGGTTCGGGCTAGAAGCGCCAAGTATCCTGGGAAGAAACTGAACCAATCAAATGACAGCATTTTATCTTTCATTGTTGATCATTTGAGGCGTTGACGTCATCCCTGTCACGCGAAATCCCTTTGAAAATTTGACAATTTCTCTCTCAAAATGAAGCAAAGCTAAAAAGGCCGTTTCCTACGCAATTGATCTTCCTTTTTACCTAAATTAAGCGCTGTGTTACGCAAATCGCTCATCAAAATAGAGAATGATAATGAAAGGCCGCGAAAATGGCCCGAAATTACCATGATAATTTTTTCCTAAAATGCAAAGTAGGTCGGGGTGAATGTTAATTTGTATTTTTAACTGCGACAAACTGCAGTCTGTTTCGTAGTCATTTACCATAGAAAAAGAAAATTACAACTTATACTGACGTGCAATTAAGGTTTTCAATTCGCCAATCTATGAAAATATAACGAACGTACCATTTACACCTGGAACAAATGAAATCTTTGTTTTTTTTTCTCAATACGAGGGGAGCAATTCTCAGACATTTGAATAACGAAATCTGTTTTCGGTCACAAAGGCTTCTTTACCCCTACAATTGGGCGTAACATACACAAGTCCAATTTGTAGTTTTTCAACGATGCATAAAAAACGGCAGTGTACAAAAGTAATTTTCAAATTCGCGGAGACAATCGGACAATTTGGGAAGGCTTCCGACAAAACAACTCGAGATTTCAAAACACTGAAAACTACAATGTTTTCATTTGTCTGGCGTAACACTAAAATATTTAATTTTATTGTCGGCCTTTTTAAACCCATTAAAATTCGCCCTCTTTTGTTTACAGAAACAAAAGAAATAATTTGCCGTTTAAAGGAAAATGTGGCCTCTACCTAATACGATCTATGTATTTATATATTTAATTATATACAGAAGATAAAATTGTGCCAACAATAGTCGTTGTCAGAAAAAAAACTTTTGATTTCTACAGCAGTTAGTATTTGCGACAGGTAAACATTGAGAGACCCGACTTTAGTAAACAACCTTAATTAATTTCCAGAAAAAGGTCCAAAACAACATAGGAGGTCACAGGAGGTGTTTTTCTCTCCTTTACGTCTGAATTTATAATCACTTTTACCACAAAACGGGATGCAAAGAAAAACAAAGTAATCTAAAATGCAACTGAGATCCATACAAACTGTTTAACGAAAAAGCTTGGAAATTGCACTCTACTTGTAGGGGAACATAGTAATAGCAAAACTTGTCGCGTCTGTTTTTAGACCACGTCTAAAGCTTGTTTTCCGTGACTGGGTTATTTATTAGTTTAATTATGAGGAAAATTAATTTATACGATCGATATACACACAGATTCCCGTCGTCTGAAGTGCTCTCATTGCCCGCTTTAGATAAAACGCATTTTAGCAACCAGAAAACTGCTGACTTGGTCAGGACCGGTCTTGAAGGATCATTGATCTGGAAGTTGTTCCTTAGACTCCTCGACTGGGAATTTTATCACTGTATCTTTAATACGGCAACTGGATTGCAACTGCGAAAGCAGCGCGCTAGGGCGCTCATAACTTCTTTAGCCTTGGCGTTTGTTATACTCATCTGTCATTCTCAGTTTACATGGAGAAAACTCGAAAAAGAAGCAAAATGCGTCGGTGTAAAAAGTAACAAATATTTGCGTTACGACCGCTAAAGAAGCTCCCTTGCCCAACCTCCTGGTTCCATTCCTGTCTCCTAGATGGGATGTTAGTCAATCGCAGGCCTCCCAAGACATATTTAACCAAAATGAGAATCCCGGCCTTGAGCAACTTGCCCGTATTCGTTGATAAGCACTCCCTCTGTAGCAGTCTTGCTATCAGATGCTCTCGACAAATTCTGAGACAAAATTGCATGCAGTCTATAACCTCTGTCGTAACCTGTGATCAGGCGTTCTTATTTTTCGCCGTGGCGGGCGGCAGTTTTCTGGACGGTGGTGCTACTGAAAATACGAACGCCTGATCGCAGAGTACCATGGCCGGTTCTCGTTAGCATAAGGTTTTTCCGTGTTTGTTGTTTATGTTAGTCCTGAATCAAAACATTGCCACTAAATTTGATTATACTTTTTTTGCAACATTACAACTGAGCTGACGGACATAGTTGCAAAACGCGCAAACTTTTCTGTCACTGGCTGCCTTTTCCAGCTTTATCGCATTAGTGTGCACGTTGTAAAGTCGTATCTTTCAATGTGCTAAAAAGGCACCGTTAGAAAGTGGAAGAATGTGTGTGTTTTTTTTAAAGTTCGCTTTCTTTTAGCTTCTTTTGTTACAAAAGACTGGTTCTTGTTTTACATCCGGGATACTTGATATATCCCACAACTCTCTATGGCCATGCATGAAAAGGCCGAGGCCTTCTTTCTTCCACGCGGTCGAGGCCGTCTTCGTTGTAAAGCGAGGCTGCCCTCGAAAGTTTGGCGCTTTTATTTTTAGCAGCTTTCCTGTCTCGCTTTCAAGCGTAAACACGGGAACTATTTCATTCATATCAGTAATCATCTTGTAGGCCTTGATTCGCAAGAACCGGTCGATTTTGAACGCGATGGCGGCGGATTCCGCCGAAGCGTTGTCGAGCGAGGCCATTCAACAACAAATCATGGCTACTGAGCAAGTTTCCGCGGCCGAAGCTCTCCAAGACGCTATGTCAGAGAACATTTCAACAACTATTCAAACTATTTCACGGCAGAATGGGGGAATCACCACCATTTCCTCATCCACTTTACCCGAGACAATGACGACTGCAGAAGCGATGATGGCGACGCAAAGTATTTCAGTTGGTACACAACAAGGGGCTTCGGCCACGTTGAGCGGACAAGATCAAGAAATCGTGGATATTCCCCAAGTCCAGCAGCACGAGTCCATTGTGAGTGTCACTGGAAGTCAAGAAAGTCTGGTTATTTCAACTGAAAATGTTGCTATTACTACGAGTGCTTCGCTTGATGCTTCTCAACAAATAACGAATTTATCCAGTTCGGTACAAGCGAATTATCCATGGGCCGCGCGGCTTCATGACTGTGAACTTATAGGGGATTCCTACAGGGGATATGTAGCAAATGAAGTGGAACTAGACTTGATCCTCACATTACACAAACAGCACACCAACAGCTGCTGGGGAACAAGGCAGTCTCCTTCATCTGCTAAACCGTCAATTCGTCTGATGTGGAAATCACAGTATGTCCCGTACGATGGCATACCATTCCTGAATACAGGTATTTGATTGATTTGTTTGTTTGTCTATTTGTTCGAGGGTATGTGCCCCAGTTGCTAATGTCGTAGTTGTTATATTTTTGTGTTACAGAGTATGTGTTATTGTGATTAATTCCTACATTTTTTTTCCAGATTTACTATTATAAGCTTACTATTTTCACTTCCAAATTTTCACTGTACTGTTCTAATCAAGTTTTCACAAGTTTTAAATGCTTATCAATTTATGTTTCAACCATCATGAAATTCACATTACCTTGCCCCATTCTTCAGTTATTTAGTTCACTATGGAGCAACCAAGAGATGTCTTTTCTCTCTTTAATGACACATTAATATTATGGTGTGCAATAAAGACACAAAGACCATGTAGTGGGCAATATTGGGCAGGGAATCTACTGGCAAGGCTCTGATGAAAAACCCACAGACCGGATAAAACCCACCGGAAGGGGGCCTTGGTACATGGTGCCATGCCGAGGGGGTGCCCCATGCCTGTACTGCAAGGAGGACATTGTTGCTGGACATTGCTATGCTGCTACAGCTGAATGGCTTTCTTCTGCTGTGGAAAATACAGCAGACTAGGCTCAATGTTGCAATCCAGTCCTCTTTATTGCGAAAGTGATCCCGTCTTTACCGAAATTTGAAGCGAAGGAAGCAGATGCGTTTAAACCGAAGTAAGCGAAGTTGTTGGCGTAAACCTGGTCGAACTGATTTGTGGTGGAAAAACATCTTGACCGGAGTAGCACGGAAAGAGTGTTGGAAAGAAAACTTTCAAATGTTGAGGGTTTGTTTTCTAAACCTGGTATCCAAACTAAGGCCTTACATTTCACCAAATCCAAAATCACCTAACCACAGGGCACTGAGTACGGAAAAAAGGTAGCAATTGCATTGTATTTTTTAAAATACACCGGATCTCTGAGAATGACCGCAAACAGTTTTGGAGTAGCACTCAACACTGCATCAGCTGTTGTAAGTGAGGTTTGTCAGGCTATTTCAAACTATCTTGGCCCAAAATATCTCCATCTTCCAAAGAATGAAGAAAGCATGAGGGAGAAAGTAGCAGAGTTTGGAGCAAAATTTGGAATGACACAAGCTTTTGGTTGCATTGATGGGACACATATTCCAATTGAATGCCCATCAGAGAACTCACAAGATTTTTTCTGCTACAAACAATTCTTTTCATTAAGTGTACAGGCTGTGTGTGACTACAAAGGTTCCTTTATGGATGTTGAATGCAGGTGGCCAAGAAGTGTACATGATGCAAAAGTTTTTGCCAATTCCTCTATCCATGCCAAACTAAGAAGCAGTAAATTGCCCAGTACATTCCAAACTCCAGTTGAGGGAGGTGTTAAAATACCAAATTATCTCATTGGTTATCCAGCATATCCACTGCTTCCTTTCTGCATGAAAGAGTATGATGCTTGCACCAGCAACGAACAAGTCATTTTTAACAACATGCTGCATTCTGCCAGAAACCAAATCAAATGTGCTTTTGGGCAACTCAAGGCAAGATGGTCCATTCTCACTACAAAAATGGACTTCAAGCTTGAGGCTCTCCCAACAATTATATATGCACGTTTTGTATTGCACAACTATTGTGAGAAACACAATGTAAACATTGATGAGGATTTAGTCATGACTCAAATTGAACTTATGAAGGAGAATGAAGTGCAGTTTAAGAATATTCCTGATCCAGTTTACTCTTGTGATGCAGGAGAAGGGACTGCAGTAGTCGAAATGTTGCCTGTCTACCTGTCGATTTCAGGTAATTTCAGGAAGTGACAGGTAAAAAATATTGATGCCTGTCGCTGGCGACAGGTAAGAAAACCTTAGTAATATTGATTTGAATAATATTTTCATCCGTTTTTCCACTCGAAGTTGTTCTCACTCATGCAGCTCTCGCACAGTATTTACCAGACTTTACTCAATAAAAGCAAGATGATGCAATCTTTGTAGTGTGCATGACAAAGACGGCAAGAGTGTCTTCTCCTGCATTTCTTTGCCGATCAAGCGCGAGTTCGCAATATGGATCGTTTTCTTACCTGTAAGTCATTGCTTTCTATCAGTTTATAATTAAGAATAATAATACTTTATTTATATAGTGCTATTTCCCTTTAGCCCAATAGCGCTTTACAACAATCATAATTCGAAAAAAAAATACAATAATACAAATAGCATTACAGTAAAAAATATATTAAAAACTATTTAAGATGTTAAAACTATATCGCAAAATAAAAGCTATATGACATGCTAAATTAAACTATAACATTTTTTACAAAGATATGTTTTCATATAGGTCTTGAAACTTGATAATGAACTACTCTGTTTGATATAGTCGGGGAGGGAGTTCCATAAAGTGGGTGCTGCAAAAGAGAAACACCTATGGCCATAACTTACTAGCTTGATGAGTGGTATTTTTAGGAGGTTTTTAGACAAAGATCTCAGATTCGTAACTGGTGTATAGGGCTTTAGTAGTTCAGTAATATAACTAGGGGCCTGGCCATTGAGCGCTTTGTAGGTCAGGAGTAGTATCTTATAGTTAATACGCTGATTAACTGGAAGCCAGTGCAGTTGCTTTAAGACAGGCTTAATGTGGTCATATTTCTTGGTGTGAGTAATAATACGGGCTGCAGCATTCTGGACATTTTGTAAGCGATCTATTAGAAAGGTGGGTAGCCCATACAATAGTGAGTTAACACTATCAAGCTTAGAGGTAATAAATACGTGAACCAGTTTTTCAGTGTCTGCTTGAGATAAACAGTCTCTTATCTTACTAATGTTCCTGAGGTGGAAAAAACAGGCTTTGCAGATATTGGCGACATGCTTATCTAGTGACATGTGCTCATTGAAGATAACTCCAATGTTCCTTGCAGATGAAGTTGGCTTGATCCGTTCACCAGACACATCGATGTATTCTATTGATGGGGGTGGACGGTGTCGTGCACTCAGGACCAATAGTTCCGTTTTTCCTCTGTTCAGTTTAAGCTTATTGCTTACCATCCATGAGTCGACTTCGGAAACACACGCTCCTATCCTAGATATGGAGCCGGCTTAATGATTGTACAACCCCAGTTGAGTTTCAAAAAGTGAAAATAAAATAATATTAAAATAATATTGTTCAAGTTGGATGTTGGTGGAGACAGATATAAAAAACATTCTGCCTGTCACTAGACACAGGTAAACAGTCTGGAACATTTCGAACCCTGGACTGTTGTCAGGAGAATTCTCACAGATCTAGTAATGAGCAGTCTTTGACTTGGAACTCAAACTTTAACTTGCTTGTTGCAACACATACATGTAAGTTTAAACTAAATAAGATGTCACTGACAGCAATATCATTTAAAGATCATTAAACTCCAACGTTGGTTTTCGAGTACCACCTGTGCTCAGCCTCAAAGAGTACTGGAAATGGCAGGTGGGAACATCCTCCTGTTTCATGTGGGGAAGTGGGAGGGTATGGTTACACACAGGCTACGAGGTGCTGACCTAGTTAATATTCTTGAACAAATCTAAAACAAATCAAATGTGAACTGGATAACCCTTTCACTCCCAGAAGTGATCACTTGATAATTTTTTCTTACAATTTGGATACATTGTCAGTTAGATGGGCGATCATCTAGTGGATGCTGTTGTCATATAATACCAAATGTTCATGAGAAGCAAAGGTATGTTCATCACTTAGGAGAATTAGCTTTTAGATCTCAGGAGTGAATGGGTTAACTAATTTCCAGCTTAATAGTTCCATATTGCGATAAAAAAGTAATTTCAACTAATTAACAAGATTTATCTGTGAATTACTACAATAATATAAACAAAGAATGTAAAACAGCAGAACAATGAATATTGAAATTTCTGTTCAACATTGTTGTCCAGCTGAGAGTTAAAAAACTGGTGTTATTTCCATTTGGTAGGTTAAAGTTGTGTTTGTAAAGACTAATCACTAGACTGATCACTTGTGACACCTATTGTTGATAATAAAAGTTTCCACTTGGTTCTGGCTGTGGCTTTGTGGGCTACAGAAGTGAGTATAAACACATTCAGCTTCCTGAGGTGTAATTTGTACTGGGTGTTGATAGAATAAATTACTATTTACAGGTGCCCGTACTGTTGGTTGCAATGCTTGTGAAAGCATCTCAAGTGATCTACAAACTCCAGCACCTAGATCAGTCATAGCCTTACTGACACTTTCAATACTTTGAGAAAAAAATTCTGCGGATTCTTGCATTGCGTCAGCCAGTTCCTTCCGAAATAGGGCATCTTCCTTAGCTTCTTTAATAAGTAACTCGTTCCTCTGGGCTGCAGACAGCTTCTTTTCTAAATGCTTCCTTTTGCTGTCTATTAGCTTAGGCACACTGTCATTTCCATTACTACTACTAGTAGCAAGCTCACTTGAACTTGCTGATGAACTTGCATTTTCCGAGTCCAAGCTCTTAACTTACTTGTCTTCCAAAGGACCTCCAGTGGCTTCAGTGTCTTCCACAAGATCAACTCCTCCCACACCATAGGAAAGGGGTTCAGTGCTGGCTGAACCACCCCACAGTGTGATCAGTTTATCGTAGAATTCATAAATAATTTTCCCACTGCCACTCCTACTACCAGAAACTACAGCTTATGATAAAGTCTGTCTGATTTCTTTCACTTTTTCCATTTCTGTCTTCTGACCTTTGGTAATCAAATCTTTTGACTATTTACATGATTTTTGGCTTTGTTTTTCTCTTCCTCCGAAAGGATGTCGAAATTATCCGGTAGTGCTATGCTTACTACAGGACCAAACAGTGATACATTGTAGTGCGCATAAATTTTTGCCATCTCCACACGCAGCTTGTGATACTGGATTTGTTTATTGGCGTCGAAGTCAAAGCTTCTATACTCCATTTTTGATTTACATGTATATTCAAGCAAGCAGTCAATCAACTGGCTTATCACCTGGGATTCCCAGCGAAATTGCTTTGAATTTGAGCTGATTTGAACTTCGCACGACGCCATGTTGAATATGTGAAACTGCGTAGAAAAGTTTTGGAAGGAAAGAGTGATGAGGCGAGATCTCGGAAACCGAGCCAGCCCGGTTGACCGAGAGGCTCTTAGTTAACCCAGCCAGAGAACAAATGTCCCCTCCCTGACAGGGCTCCAGCACAGGGCTGAAGGGGTGCTGCAAGCAGCAATTCCCCGCCCTTAAATTTTGTTAAGAGTTATTTAGAGTTGTGCATTAATACCAAAAGTTAACAAGAATGAACTGAGGGCTTAAGAAGCCCTAACAACAAGGAGAGAAACTCCCTTAAAGTTTGAAGTGCTGGTAAATGCTAATAGTTGCAAGATAAGAGGGTGAGTGGGAGGGGTTACACTTGGAGCTAAGTAACAACTTGCAGGACTCGGAGAAGGGAGAAACTGATTACTCACATGGCATGCTACGCTTAAACAGCGCTTACCAAATATGGAAAGGCATGTGCTGTTGAGGACTGCAGAGATAAGTGTGGGCTCATCAAGCTAAAGGTTGCTTGCCAACATTAACCTTATTTTATGCTAAAATAACAAAATGATTGAAATGCAAGTACAATGTAGACTTTAAAGTCTGTTTCTGTATTGTTCCTCGTGTTGCATTAAGTCTTAAACAGTAGATACTCATCTTGGGGGAATTAATGGTCAAGGTAAAACAGAGGATGCTCTAAATACAGTTTTGAACTCACCTGAAGAGCCCAGGAGTTTGTTCAAGACCTTCATCAAACATTACAACCTAACACCACAGCATCATTTATTCAGGAGTGTAAATAGACTGCTCACTAACCTGCAATCAGATCGCAGATCAACTGTTCACTTAAAAACTGGGTTATAGCTGTGTGTGACATCTTTATAGTAAAGCACTCATCACTGAAGTATTTATAATATTTTGGTTTTGCATTATTATACTTAGTGATTGGTCTAAAAATCATGTGCCACTTTCTCATCCAATCAGAAGTAAAACCAATAGCAACATGTTCAAACACACTCCTGTGCTTTGTGTCAGTGTGATTGGTGTTGATTTGTTCAGTGGATTGTCTAGTTTTTTTATTTTGATTGGCCAGAGGGATTACTTTGGTTTTGGTCCTTCAAAACTCAATAAATTGAAAACCACTCTGAAGATAAGAAAAATTAATACTAATATAAGCTTATTTATTAATACTAATATAAGCTTATTTGTAAGGTCGACGAGCAACAGTTATGGAATGTCAGTATGGACCAAGGAGAAAAGGGGCAGTCAACAAGAAACAGCTTGACTATGATGAACATGGCCGTCCACTGAAAAGACATCGGCCAACGTGTCCTGCCAGGATTTATGTCAAGAAAGTGCGTAAATTTCCAGAGTTCAGGATAGATCCAAATCTGGAAGGAAAGAATGTCCGGCAGGCCCAGGAGAGAGCATTGACAGCACTTAGGCTAGCGGGGGTGCATGACGGTGGAGAGGAGAGGTAAATTGGAAAAGAAAAAAAATGGTTAAATAGTCAATAGCAGGGTGAGATGAAATCCAAAAACTCTGCTTGCCCTTTGGGCAGCTGTAATTTCATCTTACTAGCCCAAGTCTGAGGAGCTAGCCCGAAATTATTTTATTTAATACAGATAATTAAATCAATTTGATATGCTAAAAGAATGTTAATTAATAACACAGAGCTTATATCAAGTAATTCATTTTATTTCCCCTTTGAATTGAAGAGAAAAAAACACTCAGTGTGTGGTATAGAAAATATCCATACCCCCATGGATGTTTTGTTTTCAGTTTGACCTCCACACCCAAGGATTTTCCATTCCAGGGGGCTTCATGGCACTCCCCCCCAATCCCCTGGAATTTCCATGACTTTCCTACTTGGGTCCCCCTTCCCCTCAGCAATTCTATATTCATAAATAAATAAGACTTGTGTCATTTATTTTAATCTCCTAGGTACTGTAATAAAATTTAGCTGCAGCTATTCATGGTTATATTGTAGATGAGAATCTCGGAAAGTACTGAACATTTAAGCTCTTTAAATAACCCAGTCAAAGTTTTTATATATGCACTTTACACACATAGTTATCGTGGGAAAGTAAAGAGCTGTCACGCAACACATTTTTCAAAGCAACTGTTTGCCTAAGAAATATTGCTTCCTTTCAGGAAAGGAATACATCAATAAAATCATACACTTTGTCTTAAGTTTGTAGTTTGTAGTTTGTAAATGATAGTAAATTCATTTTATGCCTTAATGTTTCATGTATGTGAAACACAATTTTTGTTCAGTCGTACTATAAATAACCAAATGATATCTTGGCTTCTTTCTATCCATGGTCACCTATGCTTCAAGACAATTAGACAAACGGCACTGAATTGACTTGCTAACTTAAGCAAACTATTAATTACACGGATAACGATGAAAATATGTGATAACCTTGCTACAACAAGCTTTTGTCTTGCACTGCTGCGCTGTCGGGACATGCGGAAAAAAATTGATTTCAATCACTTAAATTTTACATTTTACTCTGTGTTAGAAAAAAACATTATTTTGTATTGTTTTACTTTCTCTCACAAACTGTCTGCTAAACACGACATCTGAAGTTTGCCATTAAAAAAACAACAACCAACATTGTTTCACCCATGCTCCACTTCATGTTTGCCTGTCAGGCAACCTGTGATAAGAAGGCGCTAGCCTGACCGATCATTTCACTAGTCCCTGGCTGTCAGACAGCCTTTTTATCGTGCCCTGTTAATAAAAGACCGACAATTTTTTTCTTTTACAGGTACTATGTTCAGCTTCCACTTCCTCTGGCTCATGAATACCATGATATTGATGATATCCCTATGGACCCTGACGAGGGTGACACACAAGGACAGCGTCTCAATCCTGAAGTCATGCACAAGATCCGTGAACTTGTGGCAAGAGGCGTCACTGGAATCTACACTGTTAAACACTGCTTGAAGGAGTATGTCGAGAAGGAACTGTTTATAAATGTAGAGCCACCACCTCGACATAACAAGTCATATTTCCCTACCATCATTGATATCCAGAATCACATTCACCAAGCACAGATGGCGCTAGCTACTGGTGCTCTTATGCCTCTTCCCCCAGTAAGTTGGTTGGCTGCAGAAGTTCTTTTCTTTTTGTATTCCTCTTTTGCCTGGTTCCTTAGGGGGATTTTCAATTCACACTTTTCTCTTATTCACTGAAATGGAATTATTTGTGCTAAGTAAAAGCTTGTGGCTTTAAGTGGAGGTCAAATGTTTTGAATAAAAAACATGAAAAAGACACAAATGTGTATCAAAGCAAAGTACACTTATTAACACCTTCCAGTTCCTCTTGTAACAAGGAGAAATGACAAGTTAATCAGGGTTATAACATATAAAAGGATTTGACGTAGAATGATTTCTTGTTTCTCTTATTATTAGTACAATTCTAATGATGATCTCACTTGTAATTCAATTCTCACATTTCCAATTTGTTTTTGCTAGCTCACAAATCTTCCAGTAAGCTCTCCACAACTGAAGGAGAAAACCCGTAAGCGGAAGCATGCTCCAGAAAAACTATCACAGTCATCGCAGACAACAGCTGAGGCTATTGCAAGTATTCAGCAGCATTATCAGTCAACACGGCCATCAATATTAACCACTCAGGACCAAGAACACTTGATTCAACAGGTAATTCAAAACACTCCAGAGATTGCACTGTTTCAGCACACAAATGGAAAATTGGCTGAAGTACCTAACTTTCTGAAAGGACCCAACTTTAGCGAGTAACAAGTAGTATTCAGCTATATGTTATCCTTGCTAATCAATTTTTCTTTTCTTGTATATCTTGACAAATAAGATATGCCAGATAAAGCAAAAGTTAACATGCTATGTGTTTGCCATATCTAAATGGTTTGTTTGGCCTGTGGAAATTAAGTACACTAGACAAAAAACTATGAAGGGCATTTTCACAAAATATGTCATTTTCATCAAGATGAAAAAAAGAAAAAAAGGCCAAATCATACAGTAGATTACAAATTTGTGCAAAATATGTTTCAGTAAATTATTTCCTTTCTGCACTGGCCTATTGAAAATGTTCTTGGCAATCTTGCTCATCTGTATTTCCAACTTTCCTAGATTTCACAAAATTTGAACTTTCTTAAATTTTTCGGAAAATAGTTCACCTAAAGGGTCTTCTTGACAAAATAGAAGGAAATTCAATTTTTCATTCCTGTTTTATCCATATTGACAGTTAGCTCTCAAATCGTACCCTAGAGGAAGTAGTTTTGATCAGTAACAGATGTTTTCATTCCTCCAGAGTGGCAGAGAAAATTACCAAGGAACTGAGACTCACCAGCTTGAGATTATCCAGGGCTCCGAGGGAGAAACTTCTGAAGTGGACATTTCTGCTCAGCCACAGATCCTTATCACCCAGGGTACTGGCGCAGGAAGAGATGAAGGTACATGTAATAACTAGAAAGTTTCACTTTACTACGCTTGTTGTTTTATCATCGCAATTGGTGTTAGACTGCCCGAAGGCAAATTTTTAGCTGACGTCTTATAAATCACTGTTAGTAGAATATCATGAGATCAACTTTTCTTGTCAGTATATGCTATTCTCTGAATACTTGTACAAGTTGTACAGGACAAAACAGTATGCTTCATGAGATTACAAAGGGCATGTACCTATTTATGGTATGTTCCTCTGGGGTGCACTCCTTTGATGCACCATGATCTGAGTGATTTTGGATTACTGATCCTGATCCAGATCACCCAAAAAGAACGCACCCTTAGTAATTCATGAACCGTAATTAAAACCTCAATGTTCATATTAAACTCAGAGAATACAAACTTTGAATAATACACTGAAAAAGCTCGAAGTCAGAATACAGGTGCACTGTGCAATGTATTTAGAGGTAAAGGAATGAATGAAAAGAAAACTAAATAATACAGCTAACTGTCAAACTTCCACAAATGGCCACCTCTCTACAACCGCCAGGTTTTTTGTCCAGGCGGGCGATCCACTATGTTCACTCTTAAATTATATTTTAGTCTCAAATAAATTCTTATGCCTTGCCTTGTCACGTTAAGTTATGCTTTTCTATCCCATACTATACTAACTACACCATTTTCTTTCCTTGATCTAGGTCAAGTTGTTATTGTTGTGAATGCCAGCAGTTTCTTCTCTGGTCAGTCTGATTCTGAGACACCAACAACACTGTCATTAACTATACCAGCTTCACAAGTGGCTAGCTTGAGCCACGCCTCTTTACACTCTGGGCCTGGATCACAGGCAGTTACCTTCATTCCGCAGCAAGCTGATGCAGCAACAGTTCAGACGTCTGGATCTGCTACAACTCCTCAGACTGTTGCATTCATTCCCCAGTCGTTAGACAACAGTCGTGGTGCTGTGGCTTTCCTAACCTCTCAGCAGACAGACCATACTAGTCAAGTGCCTGTGTCTGCAGCCTATCTGGCAACACATGGACAGTCAAGCAACATCTTGAGTATGCTGGACTCTGCATTGCAGGCATCTGCTGGAGCTTCTGCCCCTGTGCTTCGAGTAGGTACAAATCTAGGAGCAGTTCAGATGGCTGACAGCAGTCAGGCAACTGAAACAGGTAAGTGTATTTTCTAGAAACTAACTAAAGGCAAGTGTGTATTAAATGAAATTATAAGATGTAACTACATCAGTGACAATGTAAAGCAGCAATCAGAGCCTAATCACATGTCAAGTTTGCCAAGCTTCCTCAATTATTCAGGAATACTAAGCAGAAACAAGACAATATAATTGTAAAAAAATTGTCTCACAATCAAGACCATATTTTTCTCTTCCCTTGATCTTTTTCAAAATCTGGAGTTATGTGCATTATCTATATGAACACGCATGTATATTCTCTACAACAAGTGGTTGTCTACACTGTGAAACAGTAAGTCTGATCTGTACAAATTTTTTCCATGGTTACTCTTCAGTTCCTGAACAAGTGTTGACAACTCAAGCATCTGTTGAAGCTGTTATCAGTGCTACAACAGCCAGAGAAGAAACAAAGCAATCAAGTGCGGGAGAAGAGGGTGAACCTGAAGCTAAGCGCCAGAACCTTGGAATGGACTTCTCATCACTGATGAAGGAGACAGTGTTTGATAGTCAACAGGTACTGCACATGTTCTACAGAGATAGAACTGCGCAGTTGCACATTGTTAATTTTTGGCTTTTCTCTATAGACCCTTTTCATAAATTGGCTGCTCACTGTAAATTCTTTTACCTGACTAACCTTGTTTTTGAGTTCATAGCTCAAAATAATTTTTACTCTCAAATGAGTCTAGTAAGGCTAATAATTTATTTAAAATGCATACTGATACAAAAGAACTTTAGATTGGCAGCCATTCATGAACAGGGTCTATATAGTTTTGTAAACTATCACATCACTGCCCACACATTGGGAAACCTAGTATGAGGTGATGTTGCTCTGGGACCACTGTCCATACTGCCTGTGTCCATAGCAAAGAGTTTGCCCCTCCTATGAAGGGTGCTAGTTCAATACCAGGTTATCCCCTAGCATTTTGTTTCCCAAATAAGCTGAGTATCTGGTGGTACATATTTACATACACTTGCCCAAGAACACAACCACAGTGCAGGATAACTCCATCCAGAGTCCATCACACTTACCATTAGGCTGCAGTGTCTCCTGAAACCCAACAACGCTAAAAAGGCCTACTTTGTCTTAATAGGTTGAACCAGAAACTACTGAAGGGCAATTACTAAGCACGATAAAAAGTGAGCAGCCACAAATGGTAACTATTCCTACATCGACAACTGCACCAGAAACAGAAAACACACAGCTCGACAGCCTATCACAAAGCAATGAGGGTGGGAATTTCATTGCCATGGAAACACAGCCAGTTGTCATGGTAACAGAACCTGTTCTGTCGTCAATGCAGGATGGACATGGAATTGTCACAGATTATCACGACAACAACCATTCATTACTTGGAGACAGAGATGAGAAAATAGCTGCACAGGATACCCAGCCTTACAAACTTTCCGAACAAACCACAGTGCAGCCACAGCAAACTGATGCACCTTTCGAAACCAAGATTCCTTCTCCTGAAATACCTCACGTGGTGGAAACACCCCAAGATGTCCTAGTCTCTATGGAAACAGTTTCTAAAGAAGCTAAAGAACACACACCTGTAAATGAGGACAGTTTGAAGACAGCAGAAGGAGAACAGAATATTCAGGGTTATCCTGTGCAGACTCCATGTACGGAAAGCACTAACGACAGTGGACATGTGCCACTGATGTTTGAAAGTGGCCAACAGCTATCTGAAGATGAAGCTTCAAGCATATCTCATTCAAATGTTGTTCCCACAATGAATAACACAACCGAAGTTTTTACGCAGTAAATCGAGCCTAGTGTTATGTCGCTTTCGTAAAGTTTACCATGATTATCACAGTTTCTTGACGTGAAGTACCTCAACGCTTCCGCACTCTTTTTGAACCAGCATGTAGTGTTGGACACAACAGTACCTTATACATGAAGCAACACTTTGTTCTGATTTGTTGTGTATCACTAATTTATCTTCAGTAGTGCCTGTAGTACTTGGTGCATAGTGACACGGCAATGCCTCGTCCATGCTTAGGGGTTCTGCCGCGAATTCACCGCGGAGAAACGAATTCCTCTACCGCGCTCCAAACGAAAGCGTTCCAAACGCTCGGCCATATATATAGATATACATTCGTCCATTCACGTTGAAACTCAAAGATCAACTTTTTAAATTATTCGCCAGAGCAAACTTTGAGAACTCACTGAGTCGTCAGAATGATTCGAGCTCGAAACAATAGCATTTTCGCGAAGATTAAAACAAAAGAACAGTAGTCCACATTTTGTCGTGCTCTTTATTTTGCTATGAAGGCGCTGAAAGTAAAGAGTTACAATGTTAAATGTATGACGGGATTTCACGGTGTTTAACTCCGCATCTGCCGAGGCAAACCCGTGTGAAATGTACGAATATAGTCACTAGCACCACGCCAAAGGAGAAGACTCGGCAAATTCAGACAGCCAATCACTGCAGCCCCAGCTACTAAAACAAAGCAAGCAGGCGTAGTCGGCGTAAAGCGCGGGAAAAGTAGCGTTGTTCAAATCGCAGGTAGTTTCTGTTCTCTACCTGATTGGTTGATACAACAGCTCATTCACTCTGATTGGTTAAGAACGCCTTGGGCGACCAAAAGAGGCACCTAGGGTTACTACAGACGATGAAGTTACTGTGTGGCAGGCGGGAAGAATTCTGTGGATTTACAACTATCATAAGAGTAAGGGTGCGTTCCTTTGGTGTGATCCGGATCAGTGATCCAAGATCACACGGATCATGGTACATCAAAGGAGCCGATGAATCCGTGACCAGAGTGGATTCTTCGGCTTCCTTGATGTACCATGATCCGTGTGATTGGATCACTGATCCGGATCCGGATCACACCAAAGGAACGCACCCTAAATAAACCTAACATTGTGAGTTAGAAAAATGAACTGTTTCCCTATACATTCTTTTTATGGCTCTTGTTTGCTACAAGTGTTGCTAGTAGTGTGAATAAAAAAAACTCGAAGTGAAGCTACAAGTTTCTACTTTAGTAGGTGCTTTCGCCAAGTCCCTCTTTCTTGTATATTCATGTAGATGATTCGTGAGACATACATGAGTGACCGAAATCCCCGGTGACATTTTTTGAAGACCATTTTTTCTGTTAATATTCCAGGGCGCGAGCAAATTTAACAAGCGAGCGCGAACGCAAGAAAAAACAAAAAGAAAGAAACCTGTGAACAGAGAGCATTCTCTGTGCGCAGATTAACACTGACTTTACCAGGCGAAATACTGCCTTGACCAACATCACTGAAGATTTAGTTGAACTCGGCAAGGCCGCGTAATCCCTTTCCAGATCTCTTTCTGACAATCTTCATTCTCCTCCCCAGAGCCGTCAGGTCGTGTTGGCTGGCGGGGGGGGGGGGGGGGGGGGGGTGGGGGCGGCGACTAATAGTTGTCTCTAAACAAATTCGATGAGCTAGATTCTTCGACTTCTAGCTGGCTTCCTCCCAGGAATTATAACTGGTTGTTTTCTAATTGAAATCGATCGATCAGAACGCCTACACTGACCTTCGAAAAAAACAACTTCCGGCGAGAATGGTCCGTAGAACATGTAATCGAACAGTCAGTTCAATCAATGGGCATTTTCATGAGGGGACCAGCGTTGAATTCAGTAGTCGAAACTAAGTCCAGGAATCTAGTCAATCAATTCACATCTCGAAAGCTACCTTTCCCTCGTGCACAGGTCAGGTTAAGAGGAACAGGCGGTTCTGGCTGGACTTGCCAAAATGAGTGTTCCGTTAGAAAATGAAGATAAGCAGAACTAAACTATAACATATTTCACTCGATCAAAATTACACAAAGATATTCTACTTACAAAATGCAATCACTTGATTAACTGGTATCATATGCCTTTCGAACTGATCGCATTGCTGTCTTATACTGAAACTCAATTACTTCGCTCATGTTAATATTAAGTGCACTTCCTTCTATGGCGAGTTTTCTTAGCCTTCCTTAAGCATGATTGCCACAAATATGAGAAGCAGTTGAACAATAAAACACTATCCTGATACAACTCTCGGTGTAAAATAACTCGTCTCAAATAATTACTCAATTAAACTTAACATGGCATGTACTCTTGCAGTTCCTCTTGGACATGTGCAAAAGCTTTTACAAACTGAAAACCCGCAAACCGCGAATAACTACATTAAAAAATAACTTCATCAGAGATAAAAAAAGAAGCGTTTGCGACAGAAAACTAAAATTTTCGTGGTCAAGAATTGACACTGAATGGTCTCTAAAATATAACTTTATCCTTGTAATTAGAAACAACGCCAAAAAGAGAGTCTAAACTACAAATGATCGTACCACAATTGTCCGCAGTCCTGCATCTAAGCTACAGTCCTTAAGCAGTCGATTCAGTTGTCTCGTTTGTTACGAGTCAAATCTTGGTTTCTTGGGACGTGGTCCACCCATCGGGTCAGCAGTCGCCATATGCATTTCAAAGCAACTGAAGACGTCCTTTTGTACTTGCTCAGTGAACTTTTTGTACCCCAAAGTACCGGTTGACGATTTCTTCTCCTTTAATTTCTCTCCCAAAACGACGGTTTTGATTCCTTCCATCGCGAGTAACGGAGTGCATTCATCGCACGGCGTCTTCGTTACAAATAAGATCCCATTTGTGAGGTTCTTGGTGTTGCGCAAGAGCAGGGCGTTTTGCTCAGCGTGAATTGTGAAGGGATATTTTTTGCGCTCAACTTGGTCGTCATGAGAAGCCCTCGGGAACTCGCCATAAAGAGCTTTTGTAGGGAATCCATTCCAGCCAAGAGCTACGATTTCTAACGCCGCGTTTGTGATGACTGCCCCCACTCCTGTTTTTGGATCGTCTGAACGCTCAGCTAAGAATCTGGCCATGGTTATCAAAAATGAAGCTTGTTCACTCTCAACACTCGGGTCGAACTGAACTGAAGTTCTCTTGGGTTTCCTTGGGGCAGGATTCTGGGTTAATTCTTTCCTCTGAAAGGTATAACCTTTCCTCTCTTCGATCAAAATTCGAGCCATCCACTCCATGACGATATCAAAATCTCTCAGAACCTGGCTTTTCATGTTCTCATCAAACGCTGGCCATGGAAGTTTATCTCGGGCCGTCTCGATCCATCTGTCCTTCCAGTAAGAATTCAACAGCTCTTTCTTTATATTCTCTCTAGTTTTCTTTGGGGTCGGGTGCTTCATCTCAGCATTTGCAAGCACGTCACGTCCAACTGTCGGGACAAACACAGACTGGCCAATAGAGCTCGCTTTGAATAAGTCATCGACGCGAGAAGTTTCCTCTATGAAGTCCTCTACATCTTTGTATTCGGGCTCAATTGGTAGGTAGAACACCCTCTTGATTTTACACTGCACAAGAAGCTTTGTGCAAAAAGAGCAAGGCTTTCGTGACACGAAGATTTTACAATCTTTTGTTACATCATAGTTCTTAGTCAACAAACGAGCTATGCCGTGGACACCATCACGACTGCAGTCGATGGCATGAAGCATGTCATTTGGCAACACGAGGACAGCTCCCACTTTTCTGTAGGAATCAGCCTCTTGATTGTTGTCATCTCGCACAGGAAACTGCTCCATCCAAAGAGCAAGAACCATAGATAGATCCTCTTTAGATATCCTCGACCCGCGGTCTGTGTAAATGGAGTTAGCAGGTTGAGAGGAAGTCGATGCCTCTGTGGTTGAATCCATTTTGGCCCTCTTATTTCAAATTGGTGTCTGACTGAGTCTTTTCAGTGGAATGAGTTAGATGGTACCTATATCAGTGAAATGACTCTATTAAAAAGCTATTTAGTTCAATCGATCATTGACAAGACAACAATTGCGTTACAATGACCTCGTATGTTGGTTTTGGCTAAATGTACTTCAAAGCTATTGTTACGTAAATCATCCGTTAATTCTGAGAAAGCCAGACAACTGGTCCGGGTTGTTCGAAAGGTGGATTACGCTATCCACCGGATAAATCACTATCCAGTGGATAGCATGGTTTGTCTTGTTAACATTTATCCGCTCGATAGTGATTTATCCGGTGGATAGCGTTATCCAGCCTTCGAACAACTGAGCCCTCAACCTCGTCCCCAGGGCCTTCTCCTCGACGATTTTCAAGATGGCGGATCGTCGGGAGAAGACCCCGGCACACAGCAGAAATCACGTGACCAATTTGTCCACGGAGGGTAGAAATTTATTCAAAATGGCGGCCAAGATAAAGAGTGAGAGGGTCTGGGTGCGAGGTCTTGAGACTGGTGAAAACAAACAAAATGGCGGCAAGGCAAACTCGAATTCGGAACTTGCACATACCCATAATCCTTTGCGTTTTGGGGGGTAACCAGTAGAAGAAATGTATGGTATCATAACAAAAACTAATTCGGTGAGCTCGCAAAACCAGCTACTAATGCTTAAGGCGGGGGTAAAGGTGAATTGAAGTGAAATTTTGGTAAGTTTAAAGAGAGGTTGAAAGGGAAAAAAAGGGTTATGGAACACCACCAGACAGTTGCCCGACCGCACAATGGCACCCCAGGTTGTTGGGCAACTGTTTGGAGTGTATGTACCAATTTTCAATTTCAAACTCTAATTTTAAAACAACACCAAATCTTCAAAATTTCCTATTTCCATCAATTTTACTAATCCTTTAAGAAAAACTATTTCTCTCCAAATATACCTAAAAATCACCAAAAAATTTACAAAACAACCCAAAACATAGATATGTGAAATGAGCATAGAGATTCTTGATTGCTTGAAACGTCAACGAGACATTTGCATGAAAAACATAATACCCAGCCAAAATACGGCTTTCGGGTTTACCCCTGCCTTAAGAGAAAGTTTTTAAGGTCATTCAAGCTGTAGCTACCGTCAAGCTAAT
>OZ026595.1:30115253-30157753 GCA_964020085.1 Micromussa lordhowensis
TAGGTTAGTTAATCCAATGTTACAGTTTGTTCATAGACTTGCAGTCCATTACTGTGCACTCCTCATGGTTTTTTTTTTGAGTGCTATATTTCAGGATAGCAAACAATGATGAAAGGCTGATACTACATGAAAAGCTTAACAGAGCAACGACATTATAGAGTCCAAACTGAAAGCCAACAATTGCAACTGGTACCGTGGACAGCTGTTTCGACCTTGCTGGGTCTCGTCAGCACGGTGTGGCAAGCTATGAAGTATTCAGCGATAAGGTAACTGCTGACGGACACAAACTGTATATTCTGGATTTTCCAATTGTCCCTTGTCATGCGTTTTGCATGTGGCATTGGCCAATTGGCAAGGATTTGGATTTGAGTTTCATCTGAGGTCATCTCTCACCATCGTAGTGAGTATATGGATATCAGTCGACCACCTGAATACTTCATTAATCATAGCTTGCTACACTGTGCTGACGAGACCCAACAAGGTTAAAACAGCTGTCCACGGTTGCAATTGTTGGCTTTGAGTTTGGACTCTATCATGCCGTTGCCCCGTTAAGCTTTTCACATAGTATCAGCCTTTCATCATTGTCTGCTATTCTGTCTATTTTTGGTTCATCAGATCTTTTACAGATGCTGCGTTTACAGGCAGCATTTATGTTTGCGGTCCTAGGCAGCATCATGTTTTACTATATTTCAGGGGAGGTATGACAAATGAATAAGATTGTTGCCACTTTAAAAAAAATAACAGCATTTTTGTTCAGTTGAGACTTTCACATAAAGGCGAGAGTACTCTGATGACCATGTTTCTTATCCCATGGCAATCTGTTTCTTGTGCCCGGGATGAAGGGTGAATCTTTGTTACCTTGTCAAACTCCCCTTTTATCTGGTGAATCCCAGGTGCTGCCTTGAAGGCAGTGATGATGGCAGTTAGTAAGTCAACAAAATGAAAAATAGTTACAACACTCTGGGACACAGATCCAGAGAAGCAAAGGTCATGACATATGAACTTAAAACAAATTAAATTGTACCTGATATTAATTTTGGAAGACAAAAATAGACAAAAAAAGGAAATACAGTAGAACCTATTAACTCGAACTCTACGGGTGAAACAAAAAACAATTTGAGATAGCGAGGTTTCAAGTTAACGGGGTTGATGGCACAATTCAATTTGCCACATTGAAAATTAATAGTTGGTGATTTTTTAGCACTTCAGTGTTAAGTGCACTGTAAATTAAAGTTATTTTATAAAAATGGTAATTGGGCATTTTTATGATAAAATGTGATTAGTTTGTTGCACCAATCAAACATCAAATGTATGTAGTGTTGACCATACTATTAGTATTAGTGTTTTTACCGATTATAGAAAAGAAGAGCTAATGGGATGGCATCCACGTGGAGTTACAAGAGCCAGAGCTCGAGTTATCGGGGTAAATTGCAGTGAATTTTTGACCAAGGGAAAGGAAATTTAGTTCGAGTTGGCGGCAAAATCGGGGTATCCGAGTTCGAGTTAACCGTGTAAAAAACATAGGCACGCAAGGCGTGCAAGAGTTATTTTTTTAATTAAAAGGTTATGACAATTTAGTTAATTTGACAAGTGTTTTTGGCTACGATGCACAGCACGAAAGAAAGTGAGAATTTCTGATATAGATACGATCTTAAATCTCTAAGATAAACGAATAGTAGGCCTTACAATTTTGATTTAAAAGTCTGGCTGCCTGGTTTATGTTGAGAGTGGAAAGAGGCGAAGTGAAGGCCTTGGCGTTGTTTATTTTAACGAGAGAGAATGGGTGATTGTTTTTGGGTAGGTTTTTTAGTTGGTGCGCAAAGAAAGGGCTGTGAATTTTTTCTTTGTAGAGGAGCAAGCCATATAATTATGTGTATTTTGTGCTTCCATAATAAAACATGGAGTATTGACAGATGATGTTTTAATACCGAAAAAAGAAAGAGAAAAAAACACCTCTGACACGTTGACAGTCTAATTTAATTCATTCCCATATGAAAAACAGAAGTGTCAAATTACCATTTGTAACTAAAAATAGCAGGCATCTCGTGGGAACAAGTGATGATGATTTGCCAGCTCTAATTGAATTTACTCCCTTGTGAAAAACAAGTGTCAAATTACCCTTCGTAACTAAAAAATAAAATATCTCGTTATATTTCCATGCAACAACAACAAAACAATCGTTACCTGTACCTATTGTAAACGTTCGAACTCTTTCAAATCAAAATAGTCTCGTCTCCTCTAAAACATTTCGTAAGAACTAGAAGCAACGATGCGTGACGTCTAATTGAATTTACTGCTTGTGAAAAACAAAAATATCAAGTTACCATTTGTAACTAAAAATAGCAAGCATCTCGTGGGAACAAGTGGTGATGATTTGCCAGCTCTAATTGAATTTACTCCCTTGTGAAAAACAAAAGTGTCAAATTACCCTTTGTAACGAAAAAATAAAAATATCTCGTTATATTTGCACGCAACAAGAACACAGCAACCGTTACCTGTACCTATTGTAAACGTTCGAACTCTTTCAAATCAAAATAGTCTCGTCTCCTCTAAAACCTTTCGTAAGAACTAGAAGCAACGATGCGTGACGTCTAATTGAATTTACTCCTTGTGAAAAACAAAAATATCAAGTTACCTTTGTAACTAACAATAAATTTGATTGGCTGTTTATAGTAGATCCGATCTGATTGGTGTGACATACATACATCTCTCACTGACTCACTGACTCACTGATCCATTGACCCGTCCACAACATACTCGACGCGCCGACTAAGAGATATTTTTTTACAAAAAAATAACTCAATGACTGAAAAGTGAGGTGAAATCCAAGGGAAATAGCACTAAGTTTGATTTAGTGGGAAGTTCGAGTTATCCGAGTTCGAGTTATTGGGGTTCTACTGTACTTACAATATATGAAAGAGCAGCGTTTACCAGTACAGAGGTCTTCAAAGAAGAAGAAGGAGAAGCAGTTCTAACTGTACTGCCGGCAGCTGAGGAACATGATCACACGGAGAAGCGTGAATTATTGGCAATCTGTCCTAAATGTTGCTTACTGCTTTTCAGTTACTTCTAACTGTACAGAAGGGCTTAAAAGAAGATCAAACAGGCATCCTTTCCACTTTTTAAGCCTCAGACTCTGTTCTCAGTTTCCACGAAGAACCCTTTTGTCGGAAGGAATAAACCAATGAGAGCGCACGTATGAATGCCAATCAACGATCCGCCATCTTGAAAATCGTCGAGGAGAAGGCCCTGGGGACGAGGTTGCTGAGGCCTGGGATTTAGTTTTCCAGTTTTAAAAGACCCAGAGAGACTGGAAATACTCATCTTGTAAATTTCAAAATGGCGGCCAGTATCAGTTTGAGAGATGCGAAAAAAGCCCTTAAGAAATATCTTCCTTACAGCGGTTTAGTAGGTTACTCTGTACTTGGACTTCATTCGGCGAATATCCGCGTAGAAGAATTTTTTATCGGCAAGAGTGCCAGCGCGGTTGTTTTCCACGGAGCGTTGGTTTTGTCAAGTATGGGTATAGCCACGTATTTGTACGAGAGGCCTGTTTTCAAGGTTATGAGACCTCCCAAGTCCAAACGTCTTTTATGGAGCTTGTTCGGTACTTGGATGTTCAACTTTGGTTCCTTATTGCTCTGGGCAATTTGTAAAGAGATGTGTCCCAAGAACAGATTGATACGAGCTGTTCTGGTCTTGTCTTCTTGCGCTGGAGTCGTGTATATTGGCACTGATTACTTGCAAGCAGTGGACAATCTTCGATTAGGGATTATTGCGGAGCGTGAAGAAGGAGCCATTGAACTTTAACAAAAACTACTCAATCTGGCCAATGGGAAATCGTTTACTGAGTGATGGAAAATCTGTCTTTGTCCCATTTTGAAAATAACAATCGCCGATAGAATCTGTTTTTTTTTTTTGTACAAGTCATGGCAGGTTGAAATCACATGTATGCATGTTGAACATTCGTCGGTTCTTTTCTCTTTAACAGGTAACGTAAAGTATGAAGTATGCCTGTTAGAAAATCCCGCCATTCAATCTTAGCAGATAAATTGTTCATTAGGACATGAAAGGGCACATTTTCATATTTCTCTTGTTAAGATTTGTAAATAGTGCAAACAAAAATCCGAAATCTTATGGAACATTCGTAATCTCAAATAGCAGGACCTTTGGCTGGTATAAACTATCTCTTTCAGCATATTAAGCAACTTACACAGTCACAGCAGGGTGCAGTGAAGTTGTCACGTGCCTTTCATTGGTGCATTGTGTTTCATTCTTTTTTATAATCTTTCTATTGTTTGTATATTGTCATGTTATACAGAATCCAGGGGGATACCTTCTTATATGGGCTATATATGTATGTGGCCAAAGGGTGTGGTTTTTGAACGGTTTCGGTCTGAAAAAGGGTATAGCTTTTGACAATTTTTGTCTAAAATAGGATATCTTCTTCACTCTGGCTTAGCAATGGGTATGGGTGCTAACCAGTGTGCTGTTGTACTCCAGGGTAAGCTGCCCTGGTCAGGGTCTTGCAGCAGAACACTTGAGGGACACATGCAGCGGCCTAAGGTTGAGCAGCCACTAGTATAAATGGGAACTGGTAAATCCCTGCAATGGACTAGCATCCCATTCAGGGTGGAATATAAATACCGCTAGTCTCTTTTAAATGCTACAAGAACTGGGAAAGGCTCTGACTGATGGATCACTTGGCCTGACACACTTTTCTTTACTCAGGTGTGCTAGTGTAAAATTCATGAGTTCTGGTTATTCAAATGTTTGTGATGGATAAGCGTCCCATCCAGGGAGGAAAAGGAATACTCCCAGATGGCCACTGTTCATACAGACAAATGTGTTCATAGAGACAAATAACTAGAATACCAGAGCATCATCGGCCTGTGATGTACTAACATCCTGTCTTAAGGTGGCTCAATAGGGTTATGCAAGATCACGAAGCGCGCGTCAGTGACCTCAATCGAAAGTTGATATTCTCGTTCTTTTTGCTATTTTCCTAATCAAAGCTACTGAAACATAACAAACAAGGGCCAAAATTTGCTGGTCACCAGTCACCAGTCTGATATCAGCTTTTAGTCTCAAATTAAAACTACTCAAACATCACCTTTTTTTGACGTTTGTTTGGCTTTGATTTCAATTTTCTTCAATTTCCTTCGGTAAAATTTTCTGATATGCTCAAACCGGGTAGAGTCTGGCAAGAAGAAACTTTTAAAATCGCAAAAAGTAAGGGTTGTCAAGGTAGTTTTTTCGTTTTTAGCATTTTTGTGTTTTTCTGGCTAAGCGAAAACCTTGTCTTACAAATTTTTCTGATAAATTGAAAGCAAGGAAAGCTAATAAGGAATAACTTCTCTGCCAAATCTTAAGGAATTTCACCGAAGGAAATTCGAGAAATCTGATAAGGATTTTTCTATTTTTTCACCTCAATGGGGATTACGTCATCAGAATAGGAACTCGCCAAGATCGCTATGTGAGCATGCGCGAGTTTTCGAACCACGCGGTTTTTTCGATGAGCGACTCGACAATGGCGGTGTCATCAAAATACACACAAGACCTTTCCGTCCAAATCGTTTCCTTTACGTTCTCTTCTAAATGGTTTCTCTGTTTCTTCTTCTGGGCTGTAATTTGAGCTATATTGTTGACTTGTTCGCTGCTTTGCATGAGCTTGCGTCAGCTAGCGCGCTCACATTACTAAAGCTCGCATCATCGGTGCGCGCGCTCTTAAAACCCTATGGAGACACCTTAAAGCGAGGAGCTTGAGGGAGCACTAGAAATAGTTTTAAGACTGTTTTTCACTAGCGACGGAGTCAGAGTCATAATCAGAAGTGTAGAATGATACGATATAGTGAAAATCAAACTGACAGAGTCGGTAGCAGAACACCGATTCTGCTTATGACTGTCGCTTACGACCTAGATTGAGTCAGAAGTGGAAGAATAAACCAATCACAGTGTTCGATTCCGGGCCTTGTGATTTGTTGGTTCTTCCGCTTCTGCTTCTGACTCTGACAATCTAGTTTTCACTGGATCATAAGTGATGGACTCGCAAACGGAATCTGAAGAAATGGAAACGTTATGATTCTTCTGACCCCAATTCTGTCAAGCTTATGACTCCGCTTACGACTCCAACTTTTGATTTTCACTTGGTCATAAGTGCTCTTACGATTCCGACTATGACTCCAACACTAGTGGAAACCAGCCTTTAGACGCTTTAAGGCATTGACACTTATGACCACTGGGGAGAAACGAGGCTTCTTTGACCTTTGAAAATGTTAACTTTGCCATGTTAACTGTGCTTCAAGTAGTTACATGGCAGATCAAACCTGACCATAAATTATTACAATAAGGCATTTTGAGTTGCTGCTCCTCAGTTTAAAAATAAATCTTGGTGCACAACCTTTCATATTGAAATGAGATTTCCTTGTACGTTCATGGTCTTGCAAATTAAACTCGTTTTCATATAAAAGGTTGTGCACCAGAAGTCGTTTTGAAACTGAGGTAAATAGTAACTCTGAAATGGCTTATTGCCGATTGCTTTCTGACGTTTGATATGATTCTTGTGTTCACACTTTTCCGATTTGCACTGCTGTAAAACTATTACAATGAATATGCAAACCAAGCTAGAAAATATGTTGCTCTCCAAAAGCAACCGTTTTATTTTAGTTATACATTTGCTTTGTACGAATTGCTTGTAGTTTTCTGGGCATTTGATTAAAATAAATTAGAAAATACCCTAGACCACATAAAGGGATCAAAAAAATATTACACTCCATTCAATTCAGTTCACAACTAAATCTCGGCCACAAGTGGTCACAACAACAACATAAACTGTAGTTACAAAATATGATACACAGCTGCTACCACATTGTAGTTGAAATGTTGTTTTTCTATTTTAGACAATCGGTGAAATTCTCTGAAAGAGTATTTTAAAAATGCCTCAGCATGAAATGAAGGCAAAGAAAATTGAAGTTAACACAAATATGGTATGAAAACGTAAAACTAATCAGAAATAAAAACCTAATGTACTCTCTTGAAAAACTGATGAAGTGAACTACAAGAAATTTAGTATTCTGCTTGTAAAAGGTTTCCTTTTGCCCTTGTAACATCTCAAATGCACAGGGCAACACCCCTTTCATGATAATTAAGAGCATACTTATAAAAAACTGAATCACAAAGATCTTCCCCAAATGCTTTACGGTGAACATATACACACTTATTGTGGGGAATATCTCTCTGAGGCTTGAATACCTCCATGACAGCATCACTGACATGGAGTTTAAAATAACTCATATGAAGCCAGTGTTCTTTGGGGTGCCTAGTCCGTAAACACTTTGAATTAACATAAAAAGAGAATTTCAATTCATATAAAATTTCACAGATTAAAATGCTATATCTTCTGGATGCAACACCATAATATCACATTTAGTTCCCAACTGAATAATATTCAGGTGCAATTTTCATTCAGAAACAGTGCTGTACAGTGTTGAGGAGTGTCCAGAACAAAACGTTTGAAGTAGATACCAGTACATTCATTACTGTGGTTTTTTTACCTATACTATATAACAGCGACTAGGATAATTACAATACTTTAAGATGTAACTGAAATTTCTAGTTAGCATTCAGTGATCGAAGAACATCCAGGCATGCCTTATAACAGAAAATGTACTGATCCTGTGGAAAGAAATAATACTAAATAAGGATGTTGGCAGATAGGTGAAGTTTTGAAAGTCTAAAAACATTTTAAACTCTAAAAATCAGATTTTATTACAACAAATGGGACAATTTAAACAAACATTTCCAGACTTTCCACTGTACCTTTGCATCTTACTGTTCTGTATGCATTTAATTTATAAATTTTTGACATCTGTCAAAGTTTTCCAAACTCCTGGGCCAGCTTGTTCAAAGCCTGATTAAGCTAACCCAGGATTTATAGCGAGAATTTTTATTTCAGTTTGTAACTTTTCTGTGAAACTTTCTGTTTTTGAGCTTGAGTAATCTCAAGCTGCCCAAAACATAAGAAGTGAGGAAGATTTTTATACAAGAAAAATTAATACTTCAGTTAACTTTTAATCCTGGGTTAGTGTTAACCGGCTTTTGAACAACTTGGTCCTGGGCATATTGCATCTAGGCATACACATAATTGTATGTTATTCAATAACAGATTGTCTAAAGTTTTCCAGGGGGAATCTAATAATTAAGATAATAATCATGCCCCATTATAAGAAAGATCCCTGTCCCCTTGCATGGACACCGCTGAGGGCTGTAAAAATTAATGGTTAACAGTTAACAATATTATGGTTGCTAACAAATTAGCTCCAATAACATTTCACACTCTTTGCAATATCTAAGTCATTAGTCATGACTAAGATGAACAACAAGGTAAGTCTTGAGGTAGCTAACACTTACTTTGGTCTGAATCATGCCCTGCCGCTGCTCACGAAGACTCCTGATGATCTTGTTGATATCAAACTGTAAAGAGGCAACATTACAGATATTTATTTCGGCTTATTATAAGTAAGCGTAGTTCTATTTTCAATTAGTTTTGACTCTAACACTTGGACAATATTTAAGTTAAGGTACATACCGATAAATCTCTTTCCATGAGACCCAAGGCCACATCTATGGTAATAAGAACTCCAGTTCTACCAATTCCAGCACTAAAGGACAAAAATGAAGCAATGTGGCTGTTTAGATTATACTCACTAGAATTGAAATCCAGACATCTATAAACAAAACATGTGCACACATTTTCCTTTCACTAGCTAGGCTTGTTCTTGTAGTGTTGAGCAGAAAACTAATTAAAAACTATGATATTAACAATTTTAAAATACTTGCTTCAAACTGCTGTTAATGGTGGGCATATACCAAAAATTTAGTACTACAATTTATTGACAACTTTTTCCATGTTTACATAGCCTCATCTAAACATGAGGAGGGTTGAGAGAATTCGAGACAGTTATGCAAACCCGAGACGTAGTCGAGGGTTTACATAACTTTTGTCAATTCTCCCAACCCTCTGAGCGTTTAGATGAGGCTATGTGAACACTGAAAGAGTTCTCTGTTGCTTTTATAAAATAACTCTGAAAATATGTGTGAATCTAAAACTTCACAACTGTGTTTACATACTCTCATCTAAACACACCTATCGACCAATAAGAGTGCGTGTAGTGGTTCAGTTATTTTATAAATACTTTTAGTATATTTTAACTTTACCTGCAGTGGGAAACAACTGGACCCGGACCATCAGCAAGGAGCCGTAAGAATCGAACAAATTCAACCAACTCCACAGCAGTCTAGAAACAAGCACAAATATCATTTTGATGTCTATTTCTTATTAACCAAGCTAATGAGAGTTAATAAGAAGTTTATTGCTTTGCTTGTGATAACATTTTACTATCCCCTTCAAAAATGCTTGTGGGCATTACAGAAACATCCAACCCCAACTTACAGCACAAGTTACATGGTATATCTTACCAAGCACTAGCAATGTAATAATACATATTGCTATATAGCTGGAGTTTAGTTGGCAATGAATACATCTAACTGCCTGGCGGGCGACAAGAACGCAATTGTCACCTGCTCTCCCACTATCAGAGGTTACTTGGACTTGGGGGTAGTTCTCCTTTCACCACACTCCAGCTATGTAACGAAACACTCAATTATGGTTCCCTTGAGAAAAAGTTTCCCTAGACTTTGTCTCGGGAACCATGAATTGGTTTTGGCTAGCATGTAGAACTTTTTATTCAGGAATACACCGAGACAACTGAGTGCCTGCACCCTGTCCCTCATGGATTGTTACGTCAACTGCATGAGACATACATGGCCACATGGAGAAACCAATTTTTGTACAGCCAGCACAGTGATTTCTTTAGAAAAGCAGAAAATAACTTTATCTATATTGTATCATTCTTTAGATACATTTAATTTGTACACTGTACCTTGGGAACACCATGATCAGGCCATGTAATATAGTTTATGTGGGAAACAGTCCTGCTTTCACCAGTCTGTGGATTTGAAAGACAACATTCAACATTATAACATACACTATCCTGACTAAGATTTAAAATAAATGAAAGATAAATTTGCTGGGATTTCTCATGAAAATTACTTCCTTTGTTAGCCTTCAACACAAACAAACGTGTACTTGCACATGAATGTAATTTTCTACAGACATTGTCTCAAGTGAAATGCTACAAAATCTTCCTTTGGAGTAGAATCATCCTAAGCAACCGTGACAAGCTGTCCTATTTCTTATAAATCCAACTTCTTTGTTCTCCGTTAATGCCATATCCAACTAAACAAACATTTTAAGAAACGAGCGAATCTAACTTGAGCAAAATAATTTCTAACATTGTCAGTAACTGTGCTATTAAATGTTCAGATGTCAAACTCTACCTGAAGATTGGTTATCTCAAATTCTCTTTCTACGAATGAATCAAAATCTTCCAGTCTTTGAAGACTCACTGTCATTCTGTAAAGAAAGAAGAACAACCCATATTTTGCATTAGTTAATAAAATGTCTTTGTTAGCAGGAAATTGTAATTTTCCAAATACATAACACCAACAAAGTCAACAGTTTTAAATACTGGTACACTAGTATTCCATTTTGCAACCCAAGAGAATCATCAAGCCCACCAGTTGCAAAAATGTTATTGAAATAAGCACTCACAAGCTACTTACAAAATAAAAAAAAAGAAAAGAAAAAAACAAACAAACAAAACAGGTTACTGCATACTAACTATCTTGTATTGTAATGATCAATTTAACCAAAATGAAATACTTTTGTTACGAAATGTGGGGCCACTGACCTCCCATTGAACACCAGAGGTTGATCCTCAGAGTCAGGCCAATATCGGTGACACTTCTCCTGAAAAAAAGTAGAAAGAACATAAAGATTGGCCCTAAGTATTAGTGTGTAGAGTGTAAAGAGGATTAGTTCAACTAGTTCTAGTTTTTTTAATGGAAAACATCTTCATCTGATTGTTACCATATTTCTGGAAAGTTTTGAATAAAAAAGATTGAGAATTAAACACATTGGTTACATTCCTGTCTTTCTAGGGGTTGCCACCATGCTCTTTTCCATAGAGTCTGACAGAAACATATTATTTACTTTTCCTCCTTCTCGTTCCAGTGTTACCATGGCAATGACAATAACTTCCTGTTCCCAGACCATCTGCCAAAAATCTTGTGTAGTGTTGGGAAGCGGACCCTACAACAAATGAAATGTAATCAAAGTTTGTTATCAGAGTGACCAACTGGTAGGTTTACTAAACCCAGTACCAGAATTTAATTCAAAATAATACTACAGTGTACAGCTATCCCTCCTCCCCAATATCCCCAGGGGGTTATGGCTAAAAATGAAGTACAGCTGTCTCAAGCTCCAGAAGAAATTGCTGGTTCTATAAATAATGCATATATTAAAAAATTGTTCAGATTCAATTTTGGAAGGAGAAACACTCTAGGTTGAAACAGAAGGCCAATTTACCCTTAAACACTGCAAGAAGGAACAGATACAAATTGTTTGAGTAAATACCTGAGTAGCAATGTAGTGATAAATGTCATCACCAACTGGAATCTGAAATAAACAAAGACAAAGATTAAAGAAAATAAAGAAACAATAATTAAAGAAACCTTAAACCAGCATATCACTGCTTAAACATGTTGTAACATTGATAAATACACTACCTTAACATGATTAGCATTGATGTAATCACTGTCTCCATCTCCACTTAACTTCACTCTTGTCTTTTCAACTTAAGTAGAATAAAATTAAAATATTATTAATTGAAAACAAATTAACAGATAGAAAGTGTTTACCACACACTAAATATTATATTTGATCTTAAGGAGGCCACATCAAGAAGGTTGCATCTAGAAAAATTTAGCCCAATGTTTTCCAGTTCATTCTTTGTTATCAACTTCAATCTTTTCCGATAAAACCATCTTTTTTCCTCTTTCGGTTTCAACCTTACACTGTAGGTGTTTTGTGAATTTTGTTTGGCATTTTGTTTTTTTAAAAAAGACTCATTGCAAAGAATTATTGGATCAATATTGCTACAGTGTTCAAAACTCACCTGTCATGTCCCATTACTGAATAAAGTTATTTGTATCAATATTTTTGACAAGTGGAAGTACATGTATGGAAGATTTATTTGAATGAGTGCCTAAAGTAAGATCATATCAGAATTATGCAACAGTAAAAGTTAGAAACCTGCCTCCTTGACTTAATTTATGACAGCATATAAATTGAATTTTCCTCCAAGGAGGTATAATTGTTACGCAGGTGTTGAAAAATTGTTACTTCTTTACTGTTAATAATATGATTTGTAGAATTTAAAGGGCTAATGAGGCGAGGTAACTTGAATTATTGCAGCAGCACTACATACATGGTAGCACATTTCTGTATCTGTTCTTGTCCTTGTTTGTTGGTTTCTTGCCTGCATCACACCCATCTGTTTGTTTTATCTCCCTCAGTGCCTACAAAACCATCCAAATATGCAGCTGGATTAGTGACCAAATGAATCCAAAAACAACCCAGTAGAAGAAGTGGACAATGAGAGAAAGTGGTCAAAATACAGTGTAGCAAGGCAGCCATTTTACTGAATTGGAGGGGCGAGTCACATGTATGGCAAAACATTCACTCATATTCAAAGTTTTGACACTTAAATTGTGAGAAATAATGAAAATTTACTCAGTGCCTTGTATTACATTTAGACAAAGTGCATGGGGAAAAGGAAAAATTGCGAGGCTTGTCACCCAACTTGAAAGACAAAATGTAAGATTACTACGAAGTCTTACATTTAGTAATGTCTTCCTCAACAAACTCAAATAATTTAACAACCTCAAACAATGTTGGAAAACTTGAACTAGTACCCACCTTAAACTCTTCAGCAGGGATATTTGAATCTAGTTTTTCACAGAAACTTCTGATGAGGTTGTCAAGACTTTGTCCTGTGTACATTCCACCTTCAATCACATCAATCAATGGCTCTGTTGGTTGTGGAGGCTCGTCACTACCACTACAATATAAACAGTTTGTTTAACAATGGTAACATCAGTACTTATCGTGTCTCACTTCCGGTAACTTGTCAACACATTACAATAAGTTAGCTGGAACCTGACTGTAAAAGGGGCTGACCAACTGGAAATTTACATAGAGCATCTCAGAATTGGAACTCTGGACAACTGACCCACAAGCAAGCATTTCATTGTATTAAAGTAAGTAATATATAATTTCTTACGTTCCCTACCTGCCATGTCCACTAATGGTGCCGTTCATGACTGGTTTAGAATTCAAATCTATATTTGCTGAAAACTTTGGTAGAGATTCCCTTCTAGGTGGTGGTTTGACAGGTGGTTCTTCGTCATCTGAGGGAAGGGGTGTGGTGGGGATCGGTGGTGGAACATCAGAGAGTCCTATCGCATCAAGAGAATTCCCAGGTACAAGACTATCATTGCTTCTTGAACTATTTCTGTCTCCTGCAACTGTTGTTTCTGCTGATTCAGTGGTGCTGATCACAAGCTGGCTGTTGTCTCTTAGCATGTCAAATACATCTTCATCGTCAATATCAACATCATTGTCGTCACTGTCGCTGCTATCATCTAGACTATTACTATTGTCTTGGGCATTATCATTGTCTGATATAGAACTAATTTCCTTGATTTGTGCTTGATTAACTGAGTGTGCAGCATTAGCAGCTTCCTGCAAGTCTTTCTTATCATCAAATCCATTGCTTTGATTTGTTGATGCACTAGATCCACTCTGAAAGAAATGTCTGGATTTGTTAGCCACAAGGTCAGGAGTAACATCATTGTCACTGTAGCCACTTTCCCACTGCGAGTCAAATTCCCGTGGATCTACAGAACGCAGAGATTCAGGCGGTGAAGGAGGAGGTTCCAGTGATGCAAGTAAGGATGATAACACAGAGTCAGTGTCTCTCTTTTGTAATTTTGGTGGTTTGGGTTGGACATGATTTGTGGGAGGTGATGATCTGCCATTTGCTGCTGAGATAGCATTCAAAAGATCTGTGACATCGTCTTCATCTTGTATGTCACTGGAGCCACTAAGTGTCTAAAGAAAAAATAATAAAGATCAACTTGTTTCAGAAATACACTGCTCATTGTTGTAAATAAGAATTTAAGGCATAAATTAGGTTAACGATTAAAGCAATTAAACAGAAATGCAACAATTATTTTTTAACAAGTAGATACAAAATGATTTATTCCTGAATTAGTTTGTTAAGGCAAAATTAATTTAAAATTAAAGAAAGGTTAATTATTTTCATTTAATTTACATTCCAATAAATTACAGTGTTTATTCAAAGCTTAGTTGAGATTTAACACACAGATAATTTGGTTAGATTCCCTTTCTCTTTCTTAATAATTTTAGCATTACACAGTAATTAAACCAAGCTGTACTTTAAAAGCAAATCTATGTTTAAAATAGTCTACTGTAATATAACAAAAAGAAAAAGAACAAACTTAGATTCATGATTTTGTGTTTACATTGGAATTCAATTACAAGACATTGTGATTTAGACACAATTCAAGCATTAGTCAATCATGACCCAGGGTCGAAACACGTCTGAGGGAAATTTAAATAAACCAACATTAAGTGAAAAAACTTACTGCAAAGAGAAGGGTAAGCATTTTAAATCTGTCCTCTGTAAAATCTTGGTGTTAGTATAGGAGAGCCCCACTCTGGCATGCAGTAGAAAGATGAAAGGGAAGTTGTAAGTAAGCTTTAAATTCAGCTTTTTAAGATATCCATAACAGGAAAAGGTGCAGTTCAGAGCATGGGCTGAACAGCGCTAAATAACAAAGAGGCCTTTAATGAAAAATTGTCATATCAATTAACACTGTATAAGAATGAAAGGATATTCTTCTGGCTCTATAGTAAAGTTTTTCTCTTGAATTCATATGACAAATCAGCCTAGTCTAAATTTCAGTGTAAATAATCTGATTGTATCAAGGATGTGATGTAACACAATACGCTGCTAAAAAGTTAATTATTCAGTTATCAAGACTTCAACCATATTTGGTAAAGAATAAGAATGACCTTTACTTCAGAGTGCAGACTTATAATTGCTTTAGGCTTTTTCTTATGTTATTGTTCAACCACAGTGAAGTTTAGCTTTTGTTTGGAGTTAATGATTGTGTTATTTTTAAAAACAGTTTCAAGACTGTTAGTTAGAGTTTATAAAAGGCTTAGGTTATGAGTAAAAATTAACTGTTAAGATTAGTATATGAAATAGCTTAACTGTTGCAGCCATTTTGAATCAGCACCTTACAAATCATTGAATCATTAATGATTAACGATGTCTTATCATAGTTTGAAGATTATACTTGGTTAGGCTTGGTTCAGACACCCATACAGTTTATGTTTTTGTTTAATATTACTCTTAACATCAACTTGGGCTGATCTCAATCAAGATCAATTCTGCTTGTTGATTCTGATACAGATAAAGGGACATGGACACATACCTTATCCTTGTCCTCTAGGGTGATGTCAAGGTCTATAGAGTGAGGTGCTCTCTCGAGAGGGACCCTTGTGGCCCCTGATGGTTCCACTGGTGATTGTGGAGATGTGATAGCAGAATCAGCCATATAGAGTTTAGTCGGTCTGATAATCAGTAATAGAGTAAAAACATTAGCAACAATAAATTGAATGCTACATAAAGCCTGCATACTTGTCGATCAAGTGGCCCGTGCTAGTACTTAACTTGTTGAATTGGTTTTCATGACACAAAATAATTACAGTCAGATTAGCGTTACCCTTTATGGACAGGATCCCAGTTTACTTCATCCTACCCCCTGTGTTTCCATCAAACTGTTTATGAAAATAACAAATTGTTGCTACCCACAACCATCTTACACTCATTGATGAGCAGGTCATTGTCAAGGTGTAATACTTCATACTTGTCAAGTTGAATCTCAGACCACTACATCCAGAGTACACGACAGTGACATTTTGTTGTTGTTGCGAGAATTAATATCTTTACAACATTTTCTGGTCTGGACTCTAAAGAGTTGACAAGGATAAAACTCCACAAACTCCCATGTAAACTAATGATTTAATTTTCAGGGCCCATATTGTTTTGTTACACAGATTCATACTCCTTCTTGACTAAAACTTCAAGGACTTTGCGAGGACATTCACAATTCAAAATTTTCAAGGACTCCATCCACTACAAAATACAACTGAAATGTGACACTAGATGCTCAGGTTTAAGGGATAACTGCCAGATCTGTTCACTGGTATTTCTTTCAAGTCTTTTTTTAGTTTCTGTAATACATGTATGTGGAAGCAGTCAAACAAATTATATTCCATTTAGTTTTTCAAAGACCCGATGTAATTTTCAATTCAATTCAAGGACTTTCAAGGCATGTGCAAACACTGTAAATTGGTCTAGATTCCACAAGTTAATATGAAGCTAATAACACTGCTGTACGTGTGCACCTTTTTATTTCTAGTTCCACTGTTCCTGTGATCTTTCTCAACATGCCAATGACTCTAGCATGGCTAAGTCCTTGAACATTTTCTCCATTGACCTAGTGATATAAGACAAAAGAAAATAATATGCATAAGATTGTGCTGGAAGCAAAGTATATATTATAGGAAAATTCATTACCTGACGAGGGAATTCCACATTAAATTGCACGCGAAAACCGATATCGCACGAATCGCGAAGCGAAGAGTGCGATATCGGTTTTCAAGTGCAATTTAATGCGGAATTCACGAGTCAAGCAATGAATTTTCCTTGAATCGCATAATTGAATAAAACTGTAGAAAAAGACATTGTAGAAATACTTTTTTGCATTTGTTGTGTTACAATTTGACGACAGTTGTTATGTAGATGCGAAACAATATCACTTAGCCTCGTTTTCAACTCGCAATTCCATGCTAAATACCTTGCTTCGTAAACCAATCAGAATGCAATATTTTATTCAATTATGCGATTCTGGACAATATTGTTATAACCATATCCTCAGTATTTTCATTTTCACAAGTTGTTGTAAAAGAAACAACTTGTTATTTTTTGCTGTATGGTGGTACATGTGTTGTAAAAGGAAATACCCATGCTACTCTTAGCCTCAATTTCTGCTGCTCTCTCAACTTTGGACTCCTTCATCTTTGGGGAGAGAGGAGTGCAGACTCTCTTCCCAAACACAGTTCTCTCCCAAACAGTAGCTGGTACTAGAGCCTACAAACCTCCCAGAGAAAAAAAGCCCTCTGGAAATGGCAGTTTAGCTTTATGCTTTCCCTCATCATCTCTGAACCCAAACAATCTTAGAATTTCCAACTATTTTCCTTAGAGTAGGTGCGTGTATTTCCTAGGGCAACATTTAACTATTTTAACAACAAGACAATTTACCTTCAAGATCTGGTCTCCAACCTTTAACCTGCCATCACTCTCTGCCACACTACCAGGGCTTATTGTCTTGATAAAAATTCCTTGTGCCTACAACAGAACCAAACATTTTAAGGTCAAAATAACCCACATTTCAAATGTACCATGTTCAGTTTTGTAGAAATCAAATTGAAATATGAAATAACTATACATGTAGGTATACAGGACACCAGTTCAGTATCATCACTCACATCTGAACTGACGGTTGGTGCAGCCACCAAACTGAAACCAAATCCACGTGGGCCTTTATCAAGCTTCATGTTAAACTGTTCACCCTGGAAAGACAAATAAAGAAGAAATCTAAACATTAACTGAAGGGTACTCAAACAAATGTCCATCTCTTTTGCTGAATCAGGAAGACATGATTAATGAAATGTAGCAATATTTTATTGATGCCATTTAATGTACTATGCGTACATCAATAAACAATTTTACATTTACATGTAATTCATTAATTTTTATTCATTGATTTGTATATGTCATAGGACTGCACCCTGTCCAATTTAAAACTAGCAATGCAATGGAAAAAATTTCAAATTGCAGTTAGTTTGAGTTCTGGCTGAGCCTAATTTGGCAGTCAGAAGAAGGTTCAGAATTTGAATATCTTGCAAAACGTGAAGGGTACATAATCCTATAATTCAATCATTGGCACAACAGACAATGTGCTTGCTTAAATGGGACTAACCAATGTATTGATAACAAGAGACAATTTATTTGCAGAGGAGTGAATGCTGTACCTGAGATTCTTCATCGTCATCATCGGGCTCTTTATTTTCACTCCTATAATCGTTTTCATGACCATCTTCATCACTGGAGCCTGTCAGATTCAGATCTGAGATATCAAGAGACTGTGAGGGGCTCAGCAATTCAGAATTTGTTTGTTGACTTGTGACATATTTGGATTCAGCCAGTCGTGGCCTTCTTTCTACCAACAGACGAGCAACGGGTCTTGCAGCATCAAGATGCTGTCTAGCTGCCACAAAGTCCAGGCCGTCGACTTTGGTACCATTGATCTGGATAAGACAGAAGTTGAAAATCAAAATCAAAATAAACAACTTAAGGTGGCCGGACACAGTTTTCGCGCGTGCTTTTGCTGATGTAATTCAGCACGTGCACGAGGATTTCAAAACAACAAACATGCCGTCAAAAGAGCGATCATTTTACTTACTCAACACCCGCACTGATCTGTGCTATTTTTCTCTATAATTGAACGCAGTGTATTGATGACTTTAGTCTTTTATTACAAAGATATGTTGGAAAAGGTAACGATGCAAAGAACCCAGCAATTTTCAGCTTTTGTTCGTTCCCGAAAGAACCCAGTTAAATGCAACGCATGCGCAGTAGCTCGAAAAATTGAGACCGATTGCTTTGGCACAAAACTTGCCGATTTCTAACGATCCAGTCGTTAGAATTTCAAGAAATTTAGCAAAATAATAGTTCAGAACCCACTTGAACGATCTATCGCGAAAAATCTGAATTTTGACATAGGGAGTTTTTAGTAATACACAAAACGATTTAAGGCGAATTACGAAAAACGCCTAAGTCAAAATTTTATTAGAATAGTGTTGACCGATGGGATTCAATGCCAATTCGTAGTGGGCAAGCGATGAAAAAAATCTAACGACTGGATTTTTATTAAATAAACAAAAACCATTTTTTAAGCCTTGTTTTTAACCAGCCCCATTGCCATGGCAACAGCACACACCCTTGCCAAAATGCGAGAATGAATACTTCTGAGGTTAACCTTGATTCTTGCAGAAAACGGGCGCCAAAGCATAAATGGTTTAAAAGTAACGGTGAATTAGGCATAGGCACTTGAAAACTGTGTTCGGCCACCTTAAGGTGTCAATCCTGTGTAGTTGTATGTGGTAACCTTGGATTGTCAAACCCTGAACTTAACTTCAAGCATTGAGCATCAGCATCCTTGTGAAACCCAGCCTACAGACATGGACAGGTCAACTCTAAAACTGGCGAGCATTGGGATCCCATACAACATAACAAAATCTTGGCCCATGTAAACTCTTTAACTTTCAACTCTAGATCTCAAGCCCACACACTAACGCTTGACATATTACAGCACCCTATCTGTGATCAAGACAGCGGTCAAATACATGCCTCCAATATCCTGTCTCCTTGTCGAAGGTCTCCCTGAGTGGCTGCAGGCTCTCCTGGGACAACATCCTCCACATAGATCTTCTGATCTTCACCTTCTCTTATGAGCAGGCCAATTCTTCCTTGTGTTGTTCTTGTCAAGTTTAAAACCTCCACATCACCTGACTGAGTTGTGCCAACAAACTTCAAAGCAAAAAGAAGAAAAATAAAATAAATTTTAGTCACACTTGAACTTCTTTGCATATGGACACCATAGGGTCTGGCAGAGCTGCGTGTTTGTATTATGGAGGTGTTAGCATTACATAGAGGTACAGATGAAAGTCTAATCTGGTTTCCTTGAGACCAAGTGAGTGGTCCATAATGATCATCTCCATATCTGTTAGGAGAGACTTTCATTGCAAATTTATTTGAATGGGAAATATGGCGACAAACATGAGCTATATTTCCAAACAACGGCAATGACATCATTGGAATAAAGTAACAACATGTACATGGCAGCCTACCCCTGTAGGTCGTCTAAGCACTACAAGCTTGACATGTTGCTTTGTGGCTCTAAGTACATTTACTGCTTCCATGTGCTTCATTGCTGAAATGTCGTGACCATCCACCTGAGGAGAAAGTTAAAAAACAATCACATGCAGCGCAACCTACCTCATGACTACAGCTTGTTAATTACAACCACTCTTCAACATGTAGAATATTTAGTGTTCTACAACTGTACTTAATGCTCTACTGGTATACTCTGACCAAATGTTTTTAACAATAATTTTATTGTATTATTTAATGGGCATCTAACTAGTCTAGCTTCTTATAGTTACTTTAGTAGGTGCTCTATTGCCTTTTTTTGGTCACAAATATTATAATTATACAAATACTAATGTTTTTGATGAAGTACATGTACAAATACAGCTTGTCGACCCCTTTCAATCTGCATGTTGTCAGGACCATATTGTCCTTAGTAACAAAGGACAAGTAAATTAGTGGGTTAACTTAAACAGCAAATACATGAGTTAGGGGGAAAACATCAATGTCTGTGGTAAAAATAAGTATTTTCATGAAGCAGGTGCCCATAAAGCTGACTTCAACTGTGTGTACACCTATGTAAATATCTGGGATCCCGGGTGGGACAGGCGGGATCCCAGGTGGGACACATGGGATCCCAGGTAGGACGCACTAAATCCCAGGTGGGGTGCACCTGATCCTTCGCAAGATACAAAATTCCTGAGGTGGGACTCACAATATTATCACTGAGTTTAAAGAAACTAAAGAGACAGCAGTTGAACCAATCCAGTCACTACAATCAGGATATATTCCTGTTTAATTAATTCTTTCCAGGGCATGTCCAGTACAGAAAGTATTAAGATAGGATGCGAGTTAAACAGTTCATTTAGCAAAGAAAAACAAGGAAAGTAGGCTGAAGAAACAAGCCTTTGCTACATTTGAATAGTTTCCTTACCATGAGTATCTGATCTCCCTGTTGTAGTCGACCATCCTCCTTAGCAGGACCACCAACGATGTCACGGACAAAGCATCCACCGACAGTGTTTGCTCCTCCTGACAGAGTGAAGCCAAGACCCCCTGACCCTTTCACCAGCTCTATCTGCAATATCTGAGGGTGAATTATTGAAACACAAAATCCACAATTCAATTTTGCATACAATATTGAAAAATCAAACAACAAAACAAAACCAATACCACATGAAGGTTCTACATGAACTCAATAATAAATCATCTTTTAATCTAGACATGTTTTGATGTTACAAACATCATCGTCAGTAGAGAATATTTGAAAAACCGCTAGGACTATATATATGTTATGGTTCAATTTTATTTTTGGTTTAATTTCTGTTAAACCAGTTTAAATTTTTTAAATTGGGCTTTTCCCAATTTAAATCAACAATTTAACTCAATAATAGCTTTCAACTGAATGGTCTCGCACTAAGGGTTTTTCCCCTTCACTTAAATAGGTTAGTCAAGGACAACTTTTAATTTAATCATTTTTATGTGTAAGGGTTTGATTTACATGCCACAAAACACCATAGGAGGTACTTCTGGAGTCTTTTGTTCTGTGATTTCTTGTTTCAACAAAAGGCTCTCAAATCTCTATTGCCACTCACCCAAATTAAAGCTCTATTCTTGTAGCTTTCTCACTTATTTTGCCAGCATCTGGCTGGGTTAGGGTTAGGATTACCCCATGCACGTCTAACAACTCTGGTACTCAAGGTACAAAAGAGAATCATTCACAAACACACTTGGCAAAAATAATCTAAAACTTCCTTCAAGTACCACAAGAGCTGCATCTCAACTGTCCTTGATTATTTTTGGTATAATAATTTGATAAAAATGTGCAAATTTTATATTTGGGAAATTGATTTAAAACTAGAACTGGTTACACAGGTGATCACAGGTAAAGCAAAAACCAGCTAGTTACCTCTTCCTGAGGAGTCATGCTAGCAGGTTCTTTGTCATCCTCAACTCCTGATGTGGAAGCCGACACTTGCTCTCTTGTGTCACTCATCAGTGCTTCTTCCTCATCACTTTCCTCAGACTCTGACGAGGAAGGAGAAGGAAAGGCTTCTCCGTGCAAAGGTGGTTCACTGCTTATGACAGATGCTTGTGTTGATTCCTTGACTTCTGGTTCAACTGGTTCCTCCTTTGTGGATTCAATGGAGGACAGCCTTCCCATAAGCTCCTTCACATTTTCCTCATCATAAATAGAACGATCACGAGGGATAATGTCAATAGACGAAGACCTCCTAGAGTCTTCAACATCACTAGATTCATCTTCAGCTAGTGGAGCATCACCAAGAGATGACATGTCAGCATCTTCATCTTCACTTTGTTGAATGGCAGCTTGGCGGTTAATTTTCGGACTTTCTGAGGGTCTGACTGATATAACATTAGGAAGGGAATTTGTTGGAGTCAGATTGTAGTGTTCTTTCTTAACCTGCATGACTGGTTCAGAGAGCCTGTTAGCGAGGTTAGGGTGACTGGACTCTGATAAATGAGGATATTTCACTGGTTCATTGGTCATCAAACTAGACCTCAAACTAACAGGAGCTTCAGTGGCTGATACTTCCTGCACCCTGACAACTTCATCTCTAAGCAAAGGCTGTTCCCTAGCTGATGAATCAGAAGATCTCTTGCTCAGCGATGGTGAAGGATCAATCTTAAGCTTGTTCTGGATGTCAGCCAGAATTTGGGCAGGGTCCACATCGCTGGCATTAGAGCTTGATCTTTGTAACAGGGATGGAGGAATAGAGGATGGATCTCGTTTGACAAGAAGCCTTACTTCTTGAGGACCCATGCGTATTTGATTGATGGCTTCTTGGTGAGTTACACCTTGCATGCTCTTTCCGTTAACTTCTAGAACAATATCGCCAATCTGAAGTTTACCGCAAGATGCTGCTGGCTGCCCTGGAAACATCTTCTTGATTCTTAGGAAACCTAAACATGCAACAGACATGCTACAGTGAGTACCTCTACGGCAAAATGGAAACAGAACTATAAAACAGCAATAAAAAGCACCCGTGACCTTGACTCTGACTACCGGTGATCTTAGGCAAAAATAAATACAATGGTGAAAGTAAAAAAGTAAAAACTGATAGGAGAATCTGAAGAAGTTGAAATAAATGGCCATTTTTTGCACATTTTGTTTTTCTTTTAACAAGTTCCTTATTCAGCCAAGTAAACTTTAAAACATTTGAAATACAAAATGAAATTTTCAACTCCAGCCACCACTAGCTACCATCTTTTTTCTTATTTTCAGGGTCCAGTTACCATCAACTAACAAGTACAACAGAACACAGTAGCAATATTTGGAGTTTTTCCAACCAGGGGTCGAAATGTTCCAGACTGTTTACCTGTGTCTAGTGACAGGCAGAATGTTTTTTTACCTATCTCCACCAACATCCAACTTGAACAATATTTTTTTAATATTATTTTATTTTCACTTTTTGAAACTCAACTGGGGTTGTACAATCATTAATAATAAACTGATAGAAGGCAATGACTTACGGGTCAGAAAATGATCCATATTGCGAACTTGCGCTTGATCGGCAAAGAGACAAGGAGCAAGACACATTTGTTGTCTTTGTCATGCGCACTACAAAGATTGTATCATCTTGCTTTTATTCAATATTGAGTAAAGTCTGGTAAAGACTGTGCGAGAGCTGCACGAGTGAGAACGACTTCGGGTGGAAAAAACGGATGAAAATATTATTCAAATCAATAAATTCTGTATTACTAAGGTTTTCTTACCTGTCGCCAGCGACAGGCATGAATATTTTTTACCTGTCACTTTCTGAAATTACCTGAAATCGACAGGTAGACAGGCAACATTTCGACATCTGCCAACTCACCTCCATGTTCCTCTCCAGCTCCCTTGCCACCAACCAGACTAAGCCCCAGGCCTCCTACACCCTTTGAAAGCACCACTGTAAAAGGCTTATCAGGAGGATAGGACCTAGTTTTCTTCCCAGATGACTTAGGAACATTAACAGCAACTGATCGATCCAGGATAAGTCTTGTCTTGTGAGGAGCGATTTTAATGGTCTCCACTGCCTGTTTGTGTGTTACGCCCACAAGACTGATACCATTCACCTGCAGGATACGGTCGCCAATTTGTATCGTGCCAACCATATCGGCTGGGCCATTGGGGAGGAGAGACTTGATGTAGATTCCACCAAGCTTGACACTTGTGTTTATTCCACCCTAGTAAGAGTAAAGAAAATTACCATGTTAATATGAGCGTCATTTTTTATGGATAGGGTTTGGAAGAAAATAAAATGAACACTTTGTATAACAACATTCCAAGAAATGCTCAGTGTAAAATATTTAAGGAAAATCCTGGATTGGATTCTTAAGTCCAAAAACATTCAAGATAACTTGCATCATGGTACATCAAAGAACTCAAAGAATCCAATCTGGGCAAGGATTCTTCAATTCTTTGATTTATTTGATGCATCATGATCTGAATGATCTTGGATTAATCTGTTTAGTGAAGAAATGCAAATTCCATTTTTTGGAGTTAAGAATTCCCCCAAAAACGCACCCTATGATAAGAAACAAGCACATCTTTGGTACTTACACTGACGCTAAAACCCAGGCCTCCGTCTCTCTTCTCCAAGTCAACTACAAAGGCTTTTTCCTGAACAGAAGAAAAGGTACAAGTATTTGGTAAATCACAAAATAAAAAAATCAGAAAATAAAATATTTCCGAGATATATATCAAATCACAAAGTAGTTTATATTTAAAACTCACAGGCAAGGCATCTTCACTGTAGACTCCACTCTCATCTCCACTGAGTGATTCATGCCTTACACTAGGGGACTCCCCCTGGGGACTTGCAACACTTGCAGAGACTAATGGGACAGCTGCCGACAATAGTGAACTTTGAATGACATTTGCCTCAAAAGGTGTATTGTGACCTCTTGGTTGAGTTTTGGGCTCTCTGATTTCAGCTGATTCTAAACTGGAATTGTCTTGCAAAGCCTTTCGTGAATCTACAAAATCTGTACATAAAAGCAAAGGGTAAGTATTTAGATGTAACACAGTATAATTAAGTGACTGTTTTTTGTTTAATATTGACAAATGTTGGGGCTTCAAAAGCTAACAAGGTAGGAAAAACTGCAAGCCAAATAAGTGAACAAAATTGATGGAAAACCAAGCGCATTGGGAGATGTTGCGTACCTGAACTGTGTTTACAATGTATTTATGAATCTAGTGGAAACAGAATATTACAGGCTTATGTGGCTACTGGTGCAAAGAGCAATGATAATGAACTAAAATGCCATTTTACTGTAACGCCAGTAAAATATAGTTAATGGAACGTGACGCGCGTATCTTTAGGTCTTTCATGGCGGCAAAGCTCTCAATAAAACTATTGTGTAGTCAAGCTCTAAAGGTCGCCTAACTCTGAGACTCATTGTTTGTTGGGTTTGAACATTATTGCTTTGTTACCTTAAGTAGTTTATAAGGATTCATGGCATTGGCCGAAAATATTAAATACACTATTCATGGCGATGTTTTTTCACGTGTAATGCCAAGCTGTTCTGTAGTACAGCTCTTTCTACTGGCTATTTTGTAGACGTTAGTCTAGCTATATAAGCTCAAACAGACTGGTCAGAGTTCACTTTAGTGTTCTGTTGTACAGCGCAGTTAGTACTTGTTGTAAACTATTGTAAATTTTCCCTCCCTCCCTCCCTTTGGAGACGGGGTTGGTGGCAATATTGCTATCTATTAAACAAGGGTCACTCCTACGTGTTTCGGTTAAGTCTGCGCAGCGACTTCCCCCAAGCTTGTTGACCTCGTTGCCTTTGAATATCGCCTGCTAACCGATACTCTTGTCCAATCCAGCACGTGCTGTTTTGCATTCAGCTCGTAGTGTTGGGGAGATAAGTGAGGTTCGTTTGTCAAGCAATAGCCGGAAGTCGCACAGGCTAACCTAACGCAAGGCAGTACTCCCCCATTTACGCCAACTTGAGTTGTTCTTTGTCTTTATTTAGTAGCCTGCACGTTAAATAAACATTCTGCCGCAGTTGGTGGGTTTTGTTAAGGAACAATGACATTAATTGAATTTTGCCCACCTTGCCTTTGCTGTCTGCCTTGTGAAGTTGCCAAAGAAGTTGACATCATAGATGGAGGAATTGATTTAGAAATCATTGTCACTGGTTCATCCTCTGAAGGAAATGCAAACGTTGAGGGGCGGGGCTCTGAAGAGGAATCTTTTGGTGATTGGCTTTGTTGGTTCTCTAGTGCAGCTATTGTAGTGTCATGTGGTGTCAGAGGTTTGATTTCAAGGCTTGGAGGCTCCTCGTTGACTGCGCTTGCATTTGGAATATTGGAAAGATCTGTGAACAAGGAGGCCAGCAGTTCTTAAGATATCTGTTTCAATGATTTAGTAAACCCTTCAGAAGGATGACCTGTGATAGATGGACTAGCTTACAGTATCACATTTAGGGGGAATAGGAGTCCCCCTAGTTATTTCCCACTATGGAAACTGAAAATAAGGACAATGCTCAGACAGGCTTGACTCTAAGTAACCGTCCTATCTCAAACTGGTGCTCAGATATTCATATTCTTCATACAATTTTATTGTAAAAAGTGCCAATACTGCATTGTGATATTGTTAACAATATTATTGTAAGAAAATAAGGGTAAAAATTGTAGTGAATGTGGTATTGTCTTGAAACAATTGAAGTTAATAGACTGCTTTGTATTACTGTAAGACAAGTAGTGTGGTAGTGTAAGAGGTATTTTTATAAACATTATACTGTAAGTAGCAGGGCTTGAAAAGATCTTAAATTTTAGCTTACCCTTTGGCCAAGCAGCTTTCAAACTTTGCCCTGGACAAGTCCTAGTTTGCTCCCTTTTATAAATTCAGTTGGCAGACTATTTTCAAGCCCTGAAGCAGTAGATTGTTTTGTATTATTATTGTAGGAAAAGTAGGGTACGTGTAAGTTCTGTTACAGTAGTGGTACACTAGTGGTATTGTCTTGTAAAAACTTTAAGTAGTGCAGTGTTGCTTTGTGATTGTAATTAACAGAACTCCTTCTCACGCTATTAACAACTCACCAAATGAAGAGACAGGATATGAACTCTGTGACAATTTAAGTTCCACTGGGCTTGTGACGTTCTTAAGGATAGATACAGCATACTCATGTGTAACTCTCTCTAAACTTTGGCCATTCACAGCTAAAATTCTGTCACCTAATTATACAAAGGAATAGATTGCAAATGGTCATAACTTAAAACATGATGCTCTGTCCTTGAAGAGCCTGTCTTGATTCAATGAATCTTAAAAAGACTCAATGTCTACAGAATAGGTGTTAGATGGATTAAGCTAATCGGGATTAGCAGAACGCAAGTTCAAATCTTGAAAAGTTATTAACCATAATTTCTTTTAATTCTTACCTCAATCAGTTTTGAATTGGATTAATTTCAGACTTCACGTCAAACAGCAAATAAACATATAAATGCTGCAGAAGTTAAACTATAATCCTGGATTACCATAAATTTTAGGGCCTAAAATGTTGAGATATTTTGACATTCTGTTCAGGATATCAACTGACACAAACACAAATTAAAGTTCAATGTAAAAGTTTGGAATGACAAAAGGCCACAAAAAAATACTAGGAATGCATGGAGAATATGTATAATATATATCTATATTATGTATAATATCGAATGTCATAACTGGATAAGACGGAGACAGACCAAAGAAAATCTATACAAAACAGAAATCAAGTTGGTCGACATGCTGTCATCTTACCAGCCTTCAGTCTGCCATCTTTCCAGGCAGCACCTCCTTCAGTGACCGACTTGACATAAATTCCAAGGTCCAGTCGCTTAGAATTTTCACCACCAAGAACAGTTATTCCTAGAACAGTAAACAACAGCATTAATATATCTTTATGTCTTGAAGAAGCTAATATCTATAGACCCTGTTCATACATGGCTACCAATGAAAAATTCTTTGTGAGTATTAAAATTAGCCCAACTAACCTCGTTTTTGAGTTGTTAGTTCAAAAGAATATTTACTCTCAAACGAGGTTAGTTGGGCTAATTTAAATTGCATACAAAATAATTTTAAATCAACAGCTCTTTATGAATGGGGTCTATACCTAAAGTTGATAAGGTTATCAAATTAAAGAAAAAATTTATTCTTTTACTGATACTTTCAGTCATCTCCCCTTCTCTGGAATTTCTATTATATAGTCTTTTTTTTTAATGTCATTATGTTCCTTCTTTTCTATTCCCCACAAAACAAAATTTAAAATTAAAATGTCTTATAAGCTAGAGCTATTAGAAAAGGCTTTGATGAGGAGAAATGTTTAACTTGTATTCATAACCTACTATGCAGACATAAATTATTCACTTCTAATGTCTGAAAAACTTACACATTGCTCACACAATTTGTGCGAGATTAACCAACACAGCGATACTAATACAAGGTGACTGAGTATTGCTTAAAATCATTTCACCTAAAAACTCTTGAAACAAGTTCTCCTTGTGTAAGTACAGATGTAAGTTCAAGGATTTGGTGGAACAGTGACACACTGTCTGAATCCTGGTCAGCTAGCTAATCTCTTTAGTGAGAATCTTCTCACTAAAATTAGTTCTTTCTTGTCCAGGCAGTGATGTTTCAAACACTAACCACTAAGAACATCCTTGATATTAGGGTTTTTGAGATGTAAAAGAGAGTTGGAATGTTTGATGAACTACTTTGTAATTTTCAATACACCTCAACCTGGGATAAAGCACAAATTTATTAAGTTGTTTGTTTAGTTCTTTCTCTTTCCCACAGAACCTCACTTGAAAAACTTTTATTTCAATAAAAAATTTAATATTTCTGTTAGAATTTTTGCTTGCATGTGAGGTGTTCAAAGGCTAACCTTAAATTCAATTGTGAAAAGTGGATGTTTATATTACTTTGTGCAATACTAAAAGGTTCGTTAAAAGCCACTGTACTGAAGATCTTCAAAATTCAAATTTAGAATTCAAATTTGTAAATTACATATTAGTTTGCCATAAATGTGCATGTGTAGAACTTATTCAAACATCTCTGCTATGTAACATATGTGAAATGGCACCTGACAAATAAACTTTACAGTATTTGTTGTATTGCAATGCAAGTCAAGTTCTAAACTTCAACAAACCCAGGTGACTATTGAAAAAAGGCAGGACAGCTTCTTTTAAAAGTCCATTTGGTGGCACTCTGAAGAGATGCTCCTTGAAAAATGTAAATTTTCAGCTTAAAAACATCAAGCAGCGACACAGTCTTTACTTCATTGGGTGCATCACGTTACTTGCACGACATCTCAAAAACACGGTTAAAGCTAAAATATACATTTAAGATCCCACTCTTTTCTTTATTACACCCAGTCTTATTCACATGTGGGTAACCAGAGTAATTTAAATTTCTGTCACACTAGCATGGATATATAGCACAATGCACTTTGTAACTCAGTGTTTTAAATCCTTTTAGTGACTTCCAAAATATTAGTACTCAAAGCGTTTATTCCAATTTCATTGAATTCTTCACTGCAACACAGTGACCAGTGAAACAGTAACCTAAATGCCTCTCCATTCATGACCAAGAACTAAACATGATTAGCATAAAGTACATTAAAAGAACTATGAAACAGCTACTGTAAAATATATGCAACACACTCCAGTTTGGCAAAAGCTAGTAATATTCAGCAAAAACTTGTGATCAGAAAAACATTATCAGATCACTTATTTTGCATCATCATTATGCAGCACATAAATATTACTAACAACTAGCCCAAAGAACAGGAAATAAAGCTAAAATAGTAACAACTGCTCTCTACTTTTCTCACCTAATAATTTTCCTGGTTCTTTGTTGAACTTGATAACACGAATTTGCCGGTCAGGAGATGCAAATACTTCAGGACTGCTTTTGTCTAGAGAAATAAAACAATGAAGTTAAAAGGAGCAAAATAAAACATTGTCTAGATAGGTTTGTCCTAGTCACTTTTCACACCACATAAAACATGCAGTTCATTACCAAACCTAACACCCTGCAACATTTCTGTTGGGAATTAACATTTCACAAGTTTAAAGTCATGTCAGTCTTTACTCTTGAATAGCTGATCAGGCAAAACAAAAATCATGTTGGCACGATACACTTAAAAATCATCCACATTGGGAAGTTACGGGTACCTTAAACAGGAATTCTGATGTAAATACAATGCCAGGATGTTTTGTGATATCTTGCATAAATTATTAATCTGTTCATCTTGACAAAAAAAGAATAAAAATGGAGATCTGGATTGTTGCCATAATGGTCTGATCTCCTGCTATTTGATCTAAACAAGGGTTTTATAGGTTATATTTTAAAATCCTCTTCGTAATAATGCCCCAAAAAGAGAGATTTTCTGGCATAATTGAGGTAAATTGCCTTCAAATTTAACAGCAGAGTTCTTATGGCTATGTAAACATAGAAACCTGCTGTCAATATCTATGACAGTTTGAATACAATTAAAACAAAAAAAGCACCTGTTCAAGACTAGCCAGTTTCTTGAGTGTTACTCAGACACTAGATAAGACAAACTAAAGCTCACTAGTATCCCTTCAGTTCATGTCTTAAAAAACAAGACAGATGTTAACTGCTCCACAAAAGCAACTAATTAAATTTTTTTGGTATAACCTCAGAATATTCAGTGGGCAATTGTCACTGATCAGTCCTAGAATTGTTTTGATCTGATCATTTAGCAACATTTGACATGGTTCTTGCTGGCAGTTCCCTGCAAATATCTGTTATTGGTGGTAAAATATTACACAAAAACACAAAGACATAAACCAAAATACAAATTATATTTTGTATTTCCCACTCTGATTGACAGAAGAATAACTTATATTTCAATAATTATATCATAAATGGTAAAATTCTGATTCAATCATCTAAAACGTAACAAACATATTTTCTTGTGCAGCAATATTTCTAATTCCCAGGTAGTAAAACTAAATGTTGGCACACAAATGAGGAATAATAATTATAAACAAAATATTGAAAGAGAAAAATTAATACAAATTAAATGTAAGAGTTTGGTATCGCTAGTACAATTTTTTATAGTCCTATTATTATAAACATATATGTGGTGTAAAACTAGTTAATAAGAAGCTTTTCAGTAGCCTATACTTCCATGCGCCAAATTGTTATCTGGTGATCTTGATTGCAATGGGCCATTTGCCTGATGTGTCAAAATGAGTATAACGGCAAAACTATTGATCTGAAAATGTGTTTGGCCTGCACATTCATTTTTATGTAAATCAAACTCATTTTCATTTCAATGGTTTTACACCAAGACTGGTTTGAAACAGAGATAACAAGCAACTTGAATGGGAATGGCCTATTTTCTTTTCTTTTTTCTTTCGTTTTTTGGACTTTCCCTCAAGCTTGTAATCAAACACCATGATTTCAATCTGCCATGTTTGTGATGCCTGATGTGTTCTTGGAAAAGACGCAAATAATTATATGCTCATTTCCTGTTTAAAAGGTCTATTGCTATCTGTTGGAAAACTCCTGTTTACAATGTACTCTGCTACTTGCTAATTAAACATCACAGGAAAAAGATTCCATAATGACATTTTTTGCAGTGTAATAAAACAATAGAGTTTATGTTTGCAGGCATAAATATGGTTTGGGCCCAACTCAGACTCATTTTAGCCCAAGCTGCTTGGGTTAAAATGAGCTCTGAGAAGGGCCCAAAACATATATATTCCCACCAACACAAACTATATTACTATTATTATCACTTTGGAGGGCATTGAAAAAATAGAAACTGAAAAAAAATGAAAACAAAAGAGTCTGAACAATCACACGAGTGCTTACAAGTTAAATGGCTTTTATTTTCCCTCAATGAAAATACACAATAAATCGAGCTGGCTAGAAATTACAAAATCTTGCCACTCGAGTTTTCAAATATTGTAGAAGACATGAAAGGAAAATTTGATAAAGCTTATTTGAAAATATTGCTAAACTGACAGTTTGTCATAATCAGGGTTCATACCTTTTTTCAGAAACAAATTTCCAGAACTTTTCCAGGACTAATTACCAGGTTAATTCACATTAACCCTTTCACTACGAAGATCTCAATGTTGATTCTCCTTACTGTCTGCCATATTTTTTTACTTGAGTTTCACAGATTTCTAAAACTTTCCAGGACCAGTAGTCTTTTTCCAGAACTTTCCAGTCCTGGAAAATGCCACTATAAAATTCCAGAACTTTCCAGGTTTTCAAGGACCTGTACTTGCCCTAATAATTGGTTGAACTGAGTGGGTTTTGCTTGAAGCCGCAAAACTTACATGCACTTTGCCACCGGCCATGGAGCTACTACATGGGATATTTACAGAAGCTTCCCTTGAAAGAAACAGACAACTAAGAATGTCTGAACAAGCATGTTCATCTTTCAAACTTTGTTTGTTTTTGTGATTTGTAATGGCACAAATTTGCTTTGTTTCAACCCAGTCTGGGTGAAGACTCATTATAGGCAAATATGTGCTGTGTAGACCTGGGAAAGTCCATCCTTTTTGGAAATCTTGGGCATAAGTTGGGTGATGGAATTCTTTCCCAAGGGCTCATTCTTGTACCAACACTCTGCCGTCTTGGAGCACTTTGTCAACGGAGTCTGAAACAGGGCTTCACAATCACGGTGAAGTTTACTGACAATTAATTTGAGCAATGAGATGGGATCCATAAGTGAACCAGGTGTCCCATACATTCTCACATCAGTGTAATCTTAATCTTTCTGTTTAGAACCACCTTGATTGTTCTTGGCTTGTTATGTATACTTTATAGTGACATACTCTTTGTCTTGACCGTCGTGCTTGAACTCAAGCAAGTTCTTTTTAAGTTTACGCCAACCTTCCCCTCCTCTCCAGCCCAAATAATAACAAATGTTGAAATACACAAATTCTTGGAGTCTGTCTGGACAGTCAATCGAAAAATATGAGTTCAATTTCTCCATATGGTGAGCTTCAATTGGATACTAACAAAACATGGAACAAACACCATCAAATTCGGAAATATTATTTTCTTTTTGCTGACCGCACAAACAAATTGTCCGCCATCGTTTCCCTTCCCTTCTGTTTTCTTATTTGTCTTATCTCGTCATGTATGCGCAGTAGCGATAAGCTAGGAAACAAGCTAAAATTATGAGCATGCGCAGACAATTGTCCATGGACCCTTTCTTCCTAGCGTTGCATGACAGAGAGAGAGAGAACCAGAACTGGACTACATAAAGACTGGAGGTCAATATTCACCTAGTACTGTCCAGAGCAAACTTGGCCAATAAGATATTACACAGCTTGGAAGTTGAATAAGTAGTTGCACTGATATAGGTGAAAGAAGGAAATGCAAGAGAGGCAGATCCAGAGAGCCATAAAAAAGAAAGGCGGAGAACAACAGAAGGGTGATCATGAGTTTTCACTTTTGGGCAGTGGCAAACAGATCGAGTACCTTAAAGGAGCACAATTTCTGGTCCTATTCTCCAGACAAAGAGAATGACATGATAATGATATTGATAAAGATGAAGACGATGATGACTGTCCAAAGCAAGCTTTGTTAATAGGAAATTTATTACACAAGTAGTGTAACTGAAGAGTTATAGATAGAAACTGAGTGTCTTTGATATAGCAAGTTGTTCCTTAATAAATGAACCATTATGTATATATGGCTAAATATAATTTAGCCACATAAATATTAAAGAATATTAAATACTATATCAAACAAAGCCACAACTATCAAGACTTTGACGCGAGGGAGTGCAACTAGCTTGTGACACATCAGACAGTGTATTTGATGAAAACAGGTACTTTGAATGTATTTATCACAAGAACAACTACAACGCTGACTTTATTAGACGAGACACTCACCGACCTACTGAAACTGAAGAAGGGAACACAGAAACTGACAGCTGTTACAGTGACAATACCTTACATTGATAGCAGACGAGACGCAAAACATCGTTGACCAACAAACACTATTGACTTGACTCTGAAGATGACTGACTCTGTTGAAAGAGTCAGTCACCAACAACAGTTCTTTTCAAAAATACCCTCACCCAGACGATCAATCTACAGATAAATATTATGGTATGCTAATTTTTTAAAGTAGGTTTGAGTCATTCAAGTTTGATGTAGTTTCAAACCAGGAATAAATTAAAGTTCTGAAAAGAAATTAAAAGCAAAACAATAACATAGCACCATTGCAGGGTCTTATCTCCTTAGAAAGAATCAGAAGTGATATCATTTGAATTTCAGGCATTGCCCGATACAACAAAGTTTTCACTCTCACATAATAACTTCATGTACATGTACAGTACAGCAGCACATTAAATGGATTGTTAAGTGTTACAGGGATTTAAAAGTTTCATTCCTTTCTATTTTAGCATTTCATTTTAACAACACTCAGATGAAACTATTGTAGACACTAGAAATATCAGTATTATGACTACTTGCACTTATTTCCCACTGTGGAGAAACAATGAGGAAATACAGCACAATAAAAATCCACATGATTGTGAATGATATTTAACAGTTGCAAAGCTCATTGGCAACCCACAAGAAAGATACTTCTATTATTCTTTAAAAATTAAAAAAAAACTAGAGAATGGAGACATTAAATTCAAGTCTGACTGACTGAAAAAGCCCAAATCTTTGCCAATGTATTCTGTGTTTTGTCAATCTCACAAACACTCTGTATACATGAAAATCATTCTTAGCTTCCAAGAAACAATTCACCACCTTTTCTGTCAGAAAAGTAACAATCTTACTGAGATTTTTGAAATTTTGTGCCATCTGCAAACTTTAGTCATTTTTAAAGGATTAAACTAACAAATGCATGTTACCTGAGACAGAGATGCTGGTAAAATCTCATGTAATGTAGTGAACATCAATGGAAATTTACAGGACTATTGAAGAACAAGATAAAGTGCATATGACACATAAAAGAGTTCTGTAAACAGATGCAAATTTCATGAATATCACTTACCCTTGTCTTGAGATTCAGCAAACAAATCTGTGTTCTTCACTTGCTCCAGCTTTTGGGAGTTTAATGTGGCATCTAGAATTTGAAGAAGAAAATAAGACTTAATCCACACACAAGGGCCAACAATACTTGGCAAACTAGTTACAAAAATACTAAAGTAGGATTGATGATTACAAATGGGACAGGTTTAGGACTTAGAAAATTGACTTCTCCCAGCTTGAGAAATAGCAGGTGTTTTCTCATTGAATTTTTAATTAAAACATCTGATGAAATCACAAAATATCACTAATGGATCCAAAGAGAACAATTCAGAAGCTCATGAGAATTTCAGCACTTATCAATAAAATCCAACAAACCTTTAAACTATAAAAGTAATATGTAACGAAACTGAGCAAATTACAGTGTAAACCAAAAGACAAACAATTACAAAAATGACACAGTTGTTCATGGCAAAATGATAAAAATGTTATAATGGTTATCCCAGGAATCTCAAGTTAAAAAATTGAAGTTTCTATGTGGCGTAACCCCTCAGTCTAGTTACATTTGTATTTGTAAATTCATAAAACAAGTATAAAAAGAAGGACTTCACAGCCTCTAAATAATTCTCCTTCTGTTTATTATACAGTTACACAGCATGACACCCTGTCTTGTAAATGAATCAGTGACAAAAGTTCTCAATACAATATGAACACTCCACAAAACAAAACACATTGAAATTTCCCTCCATAACTTAGAAGCAAATGTATTTTTATTTAAATGTAAAGGTTTTGGGGGTAATAAGGCTTCCTTGATCCACCCCTAAATAAAAAAATGATTTGTAGTCAATTGAAATTAACAAAAAAGATTACAGTGCTGTCTAGAGAAATGAACCATACAAAACCTAAAGCGACTATCCTGATAAGAATCAAAATGATATTGAATTTGAATTTCTATTTCATGATATTTAAATGTACCTCTGTGTTGAAGACCTGTTTTTCTCCCTTGAACAGGCTTAAAACGTACTACTTTTCTCCTGGACACAATCATTTTTGACCAGCAGAATTTAGTCAGTTTTCTTCTCTGAGAGACTGCATCAACTAGATAATAATTATTTCAACTGTCAAATTTATCACACTCACCAAACGTCATCAGATGATAAAATTTGATTCTATTTATGTCAATGGGTTTTAATGATCTTGGTTTCGTGAAAATTCGACTTGAAAAGAAAAACAATTAATTAACAGCTTTGGCTAAGATTTGAAAATTGATTTGCATTCTAAGAAAAAATCTTATTACTAGTTAAATATGTGCCAAGTAGATTTAGTTGAAGAATTGCACTAAAAAGGCATGCAATGATTTACAGCCAAACAAAAAGCAGTCACAGTATACCAGTAAAATTTATCTCTAAGTTTAAAAAAAGAAACACAAGTGTGCACTTATTCAGTTGTGTCTTTATAAAAAAAAAAATTAAAGCCAGAATATATTGTTGTTGATGATTTATCCCCCACCAAGGTCTTCATTTCAATCTGAAGACAATTAAGTTACAGACATATTAATTAGCAAAGAAATCAAATCGTAGCTCATAAATACAGACTCTTAAAAAAAAACAAAATTTGATCTTTGCCTTGCTTTGATTGTGTTTTGCTACAAAAATGTCCAGATGAAATAAAGACGAGGCAGAGCAAAACAAGCAAATGCTTGTCGTCTGGATTCAGGCGTGACAACTGTTTTAGGATGCATTGCTTTCGGATGATTGGGATCAATGACTGAAGATAACTCGGATCATGCTGCATCAAAAGAACCCATGAATCCTTGCACAGAGAGCATTAATTGGTTCCTTTGATGCACAATGATCCAAGTGATCTTGAATCAGTGATCCTGATCTGGATCATCCAAAATGAATGCACACTTAGCTTTCTAGCATACTGTGGTGGTGTTCAAACTCCTAACCAACTTTTTGGCAAAACAACCTCAAAACAGTGAAAATAAGACATGACTGTATATCTGGAACACTTAGATTTAGTTATAACATGACTAGACAAATCAACGTGGTAGCTTGTTATTGCATTTGTGCATGGGAATGATTGCGGGTCATTTTCAGAGGCTTCTTCAGGGCCCTTCTCAATTCACGCAGTAATTAAGGCAAAGTGTGGTCGTTACTGCCAGCTATTTGTCTCCAGTTTCTCCCCTGGATGAGATGATAGTTCACAAATGGACAATACAACAGTAACACCTTTTCCAAGTACCCTTAAGTACTTGGGTAGACTTGGGCAGAGAGGGGCTGTACATGACATGAATTGTTCATGAACAAGACAGGAGGACAATGGAAGAAAGACAAAGAGAGGGGTTCAGAAGAATGTCATTGCCCTCAAAATAATACCCATTCATTTCTGCAGTATGTCATTGAAAATGGTATAATTATTGCACATGGTAAACTGACATTGACACAACCAATCTCTCTTCTTACAAATATGAAAAACATTCCAGGGGCAAGACAAGGAAACAAAGTGTTAATAAACAATACAAGAGATGACAGCAAAGTTTATGCTTGCAGAATATGTTTAATGTGGTAAAAGACAGGGAAGGTCACAAATGATTTAACACACACCAAAGACAGTTAAAGAACATTGTAGTTTTCATTTACTCTCACAGTATATAGGAAGCCACAATTCAAGGATTCTACAATCAAGCAAAGGTTGGTCAAGAAAATGTGTCCATGCAGATGCTAATACCACTAACGCTACAGAAAGACAGAGAGACATACAGTAGTATAAGAAACTAACACGAGAAAATAACTCTGACACAACTCACAGTTAATAAAAGCTTGAGAGAGGAGAAGAGCATGAATGCTTAAGAGAGATTGAAGTCAACAGACCAACAGGAGTTCATCAAGTTTACTTTTCAGCTGATAATTGTGAGGTCCACCACAAATTCATGCAAAGTGTAAACTCAGTATAACTCCTTGATCCAATGTGAGTTAAAAAAAGAAGAGTTCACAGTACCACAATGAGATCAGTGAGTGAGGTTAGAAAGCAAGTTGGACAAGGAAAAAGACTTAATGGATGTACTAACAAGAAAGAAAGGAATGACAAACACTTTTCACTGTAAAGTCATTTTTTCTCAGAGATATTTCTGAAGTTAGTGCAATACTTGAAGGCCAAGCCTTAAATGTGCACAGTGACAATAGCTTTCTCAACTTAGGAAGAATGCACTCAACAGTCCATACAGTTACATGTATAAGTTCAAGATGTATTCTGAACTCTTCACTAATCAGAGATTTCAGTCAGCCTTGATTCAGTATGATTGGTGACTGGCAGAATGAACACAGCATATATGAAAGTGTGTCTGAATGTTCTACCTAACAAAACAAACTTGTCTGAATAAAAGACAATGAAAATTAATTATTACAGTGCTATTTCTTCATAAATAACAGAATGTGGATTGTTAGATAAATGACTTTTCATGGAGCTTTTAGGAGAATATGAAATGGCCCTCTTCAGACTGGACTTTTTAGGCACCTTAAGTGAAATGTCATGATTCTCTGCACAAAATGTGGAAGCCCTGCTTAGAAAAAATGGTTTATGGTAAAGTTTGTTTTCCAAGTTAAACTGACCAATGACATAAGGCACATCAACATCTCTCTCATCATCCACGTCTTGTGACAGCTGCCGTGGTGATGATTCAGAGAGCCCCTCCAGTGCAAAGTCTTTCTGCATGTGGTACACTGTACTGTCTTCTGACTCATCACTTGCAGAGTACCGCCTCCTGCTTTCAGTTTCATAATCTCTAGACAGGTGTCGTAAAACATCATTTGGTAACTGGTCACTTTCCAGGCTTCTTTGTCGTTGCAGACCCTTTTCAGCAGGTGCTGTTGGCTGTTCTTTGGAAGGCTCTCTATCCCTAATGTATGGTGACTGTCTATATGTTTGTTCCACTGAGCCATTTTGCACCCTGTGTTGGGGCTCATCTAAGAAACAACAATGAAAATTCAATTAAGCAAGAAAATTTTACCTTAAGTTCAGATTGTTAACCACTCCTACCTCTTGAAAGTGATACAAATTTCCACTTTGAAAAAAAATCACAAATTAAAAAACAAATGAGCTATGCCACAGGACTTTTTTTTCTTGGCCAGGTAGGTTCATCCAGAAAATCACAAATTAGTAATGTGCTAATTAGATAATGTGAGATTGCTCTTTTATCATCTACACTTCCTAATGAGGTACTGTTCTACAAAATAAAAACAGTTTAACTGGATTCCTAAGATCTTGGAACCATTTTTTCATAGTTTCTTGACAGGTTTACAGTGGTTTTCAACTCACTTTGGCCACGCAGGTTTGGAAACATCTTGTGAACTATGCTCCTGAATTTGCGGATTCATTGTTATTGAAGCCAATCAAATTGCGAACTTTGAAATGAAAACTATGAGTTTGATCTTAATGTTTGATTTCAAATTGCGAATTTCGATTCCAAGTTGCGAAAGTGATTGCATGCGCCGAAAGAGATGGAAGTGATAACTTAAAACATTGGTTTTCAACTTTCAAACATCAGCTAGATTCAGAAACATTTACTTGCATACAGTGTATATGAGACACTTAAAGCGAACCAATTTTGTACTCGGCTCAAAATTAAACTTATTAGAGAAGATAAATTCAGCTTGATGAGGGATCTTAGGCACCAGTTGTAGCTTTGTTTACATATTTCATAAGCATGTTCCTAATTAAATTGTTGGGTTTGCGAGTTTGGTTGCCAGTCTGCCTAGGGTGTAGATCTTATCACATACACAAATTAATTTTGGTTTCTCAGGCTATAAAATTCACGTTTTTGGTTGGATGCTTTGACAAGTTTTGCCCATTTGGTTGGCATTGTTCTGCATTCTAAGTCAACTGACTCTCACTGTTACATTTAGTCGCTTGTAGGAATATCTGAGATCCTCCTGCAAGGCTCGAGTAGAAGATGTAGATGGACAATTTTCTCTCAGACACACACTGTTATCAATAAGTTTCCTTAGAATTTCCTCGGCAGAAATGCTGGGTTGTTGTTGTTTACAGAACTCTGTATATGTAACAACATCTTTGGTTCTTGCCAGCTGTGTCTTGTTTCTCCCAATTTTGTGGTTACAGTGTCCTCATTTAGCAAAATTAATTGTCAATGATATCTTGAATGGTGCTTTTTGAAATGCTCAAACTCTTCCTATCTGCCTTTGTGTTGTGCTATTCAACCACCTGTCAATGATATCCTTTCTTACTTGATGTGGAATTGCCTTTCCTTGATGTATGAAAGGATTGTGAGCCACAGAACAAAAAATTTCTTAATCTGGTAACCACTTCCTCCCGATAAATTTTGAACTTGGAACTTTGAAATCAAACTCGCAGTTTTCAATTTAAAGTTTGCAATTTGATTGGCTCCAATAACAATAAAACCGCGAATTCAGGAACGTAGTTCCAAAGCTCCCAAGATTTTTCCAAACCCACGTAGCCAAAGTGAGTTGCAATCCACTGTAATACACTTAAGTATATAAGCACTCTTGAATAGTCCTTGTTCCCAAAGTACTGGAATCTGCTGCTACAAGAAATCAAAACACAAAACATGTATTTGTCATACATACCAACAGCACTTTGGGACAGCTCTTGATCCAGGATGGTCATTTTTGTCTTCATTTTCATCTGAAACCTGTGAAATGCCTGACTTGTTTGAAGAAGGTATCTGGACCTAAACAAAAAGACCGACAAGTTTGAACAGTTTAAATAGTAACTCTTGTTCTAAACTGCCCTAAACTTTTAACTACTGTTAGAACTCCAAGGAGTGTTTAATAAGGAATTTCTCTCATTTATAAACTGAAATCCCAAATAACACATTTCTGTGCAGTGTGCACATGTTTCAAATTCCATCATATAATCCATTGTTTACATGTAGATTATTTTAGCAGCTATGTATTAATATTTGATTAATACAAATCTCTAAAAAACAAGACCACCCACTTTTTATAATGATTTGTGTAGAATGTCATCTTTGGTGGATCACCTGGATTTCCTCTTGGTTCCATAAAAAACTTCTTTTTCTGTACAAGAGAACAGCAAACAACAAGTCAGCTGATATAACACAGTACCAACCCTACATTTGTAGCTTGCAAATAATTCAGTTGTACTGTCTGGCAGTAATATGTAATTTTTAAGATAATTTAGTACTTTGGTACTTACTATAAAATTTTAAGTTTTCAAACACCCACTGCATTTTCCGTCAGTTAACAACAAAGAAGTAAATACAAAGTGATGAAAATTTATTACATAATTAAAATGTTAGAAAGTAAAATACAAACAGATTTCTATTAGTCTCCCAAGCAATGCAACTGATAATGTAAAGGTCTCGCAAAAATAATAGCATACCTAATATCAACAAAAATTAATTTTAAAAGTTATTTTAAAAATGATATTTTATTTAAAAAACTTGTACAAGGCACATACCTTAAAAGAGAGCTTTTTTGTCATTGGCCAAGAATGTCTATCAGTGGCAAATTTCATATGTCCACGGGCCTAGAGTAATCAAATAACCAAAATAAAAAGCCAGAAATCAATGTATGCTTCCCAATCCATTCACCAATAAAAATTGAAAACCTAGCAACTGAGTCTCTAAAGGTTAATCCCATGAGCCCTTTTTTATGCAGGAGCTGAGAGTCAGAAATAGGTATATTTAAGAAATAGAAAACATGATCTCTGTGTTTCTATTAGTTATAGATACACTCGTGAAAGTTTGGGAGAACTCAGAAAACCTGTGGAAACTTTCGCCTACATGTATGCTTGTGTTCCCACAGCATTTCATGTTCTCCCAAACTTCCGAATATCATGTTTCTATTTAACAATTCGATTATGAGCTCAAGATTTCTATCGCGTGATAGTTGACGAGGGCGCAGCCCGAGTCAACTATCACGTGATAGAAATCAAGAGCGAATAATCTAGTAATTGTTTTAGTATAAATCTACTAGTCGTTCAAAACTTAATCTAAATCCTATTCTCAACACTTCGAAAACGCCAAGAAACAGCCGTCATTTTGTTAACAAGTGCACACTGTTACGCTATACTCACTGACTATCACAGAATAGATAAAACGGCCTTCGTGGTAGAACGCTACTAAACCTTGATAGAAACACAGTAGCCTGCGAGCAGGAGCTCTCATCACTGGTTGCACGAGCAAACAAGCAAAGCTGTCAAAGAATGAAGCCAGAGTTGGCAAGCGAAGTGAGAGCCGGCGAGCAAAGAAAGTTGAAAATGAGAGCCTGCACAAACACTATTATTTTCTGAATACAGCCCCTTCGAAGGTGTCAAGATTTTGACAACCTGCAAGCTTAATGTGTCAAATTATTAGCAAATAGAAATTGAGAAAAACAACAAACATGATAGCAAATAGCAAGTGGAGGCTTTAGTTTTACATTGTACTTATGCAAATAACACTTGTGTTTTGCCGCTCGCAACGTCGGACAAACCTT
>OZ026595.1:30162753-30280253 GCA_964020085.1 Micromussa lordhowensis
CAAAAGATATTTCAAGTTTCTAAAAACTATATGATTGTATAATATTATTTTTTGACAATCTTTTCAGAGGAAAAAAAAACAGGCAAGGTAGAAAAATAAAGATCTGTGTCTTCCACAAGTTACCTTTATCAAGTCAGAATAAAAAAACACTCTCTCTGCACAATGTACCAAATTGTTAGAGTTTAGTACACACATTAGCACTCTATACAAGCACATCTACTCACCCCAAGTTTAGTTTTTGATCCAGCCCTGCCTTTGATATCTTTTTTAGCATCATTGCTAACATGTATGTCAGGTACAGAGAGAAAACGCTGTGGCATAGAACGTGCATGATCCACTTCATCAGTCACTGGAAAACTCCCCTGGTTCAGCACTTGTTTTCTCAAGTCCACTGATGAAGAATACTGACGATCACTGGACAGTACATAATATGAAATGATTAGTAGTAGCTCACGAAATTATCTATACCCACTCCTGAAGAAGGTTATTAGAAACTATTAAAGCTAAGTACATGGAAGAAGTTAAACTGGAATTCAATTCCAGACATCTGGGATAAAATTAAAACAGACACTACTTGGAAGGGTGGGAAGTAGGGATATTTTTGTGCCAGCCACACATGTCTTGGAAAAGCCAATATCTCTGCTCAATTGTGGACAAAATCCCAAGTAGTCTCTGTTCAAACTTAACTTTTCTAGCCTAGAAACATACTATGAAGGCTAGGGAAATGAGTGCTACTGGTAGACCTATCAATTTACATCTTACTTTGATACACGAGGATCTTTTCTAGCTCTGAATGCTGCCCTTGAAGCTGAACTGCCTATACTGGTAAGGTAAGGCTCACTTTCATAGCCGTCTGTCATGTATGACTCTGGTGCATAGCTCCCTTGCATAATGGACATCATGGATGACCGGCCATCAGACAACATGGACGACTGTGGACCCGACACCATGGAAGAAGCGTCTGTGATTGATGTATCACTGTCATAACGACGCAGCATTGAATTCCCTGGAAATTGATTAAAAACACCTGCTGCGTAAGGAAATTATCAACATTGTTTGGCAAACTGGTCTATAGCATTTAAAATTTGTGTTTCTTATTTCACATCCAGAATTGAAAATTTGTGTATTCTCCACACTACTACACCATACATTACATGTAAATGTGTGCAGTATATTATTATTTATCACTGTACATTTTATTATCTATGCGATGAGATGACTATTGTTTTAACAAAGTTTTGCTAACTCTCTGCAAACCAAATCCTGAAAACAATTCTTTTTAGTTTCAAGTCATTCAAAATAATGTTTGTCTTTTTATTATATTCATTTGGTGGACTCAAGAACAATGACCTTTACACACTGTTATTGAAGCACATGTCTGGTAGCTACAGGTGAATCAAACTTTAATGGACACTGTAAATGTTAAGTCTATTTTAACACTGATCAGACATTCAAAAATTACATACTAGATGCAGGCACCAAATCAGGTCTTGATTTTACATGTGTATCAGGATCAAGGCCTTTGGCAGGGCCCTCAAAATACCCAGCCTTGGGGGTAACATCTTGGCTCGAGCTTGAGAGTGGGAGATGGTTCCAAGATGTCCCATTTTGGAGTGAGGTTGAGCTATCAGGCCTTGACTGATCACGTGTCCTAGGCCATGTCCGGTCATGAGTGACAGGTTTAGATTGGTCGTAAGAGCTTGGTGGTGACTGGTCAATGCTTGTCAAACCATTTGATATGTTTGAAGGGGAAGACTGTCGACTTCTGTCTCTTCTTGCCCTTTGCAGATGATCCTTGTATTTATCTACCAAGAAATTAAGAAGAACGTATAACACCTTTTCCTTCTAAAATAATCAATAACACAATAATTACATATTATACTTACAAAAATTCATTAACTTGGATCAAAAATTCATTATGGATGGTGGGCAGGGGAAAATGAAATGAATAATGATCCATCCCTCAAACAGGACAAATGTTCAATAGACCGTCAGCATTACTATGTTGATCTGACCCTAGTAATTCTGCCAATGACATACTTAAGACAATAACTGATTTGTCACAACTGTATTCAAAGTCAACAAACTTGGGACAGACTGGAGGCATAGTCAAATTTAACTTGATCTACTGTACATCACAAAACTGACAAGAATTGGCTAAAATTACTACGAAACTTTGAACATCCATGACACTTAAAATGTATTAATGATCCTTTTGTAAATGTAAACTCACCTAGCACATGAGGAATACGAGGCTGCTTGCTAGGAGGCGTTAAGGCCAACTCAGTCGGCGAGCCTGATCGACGATAATTTGACCCTACCAATTCTTCTGATGTTGGTTGACCTTGTGTGCTGATCCGTGAGGGTGGAGGTGAAGGCAAGCTTCGAGGGCTGGCTAAATCAGTTATCAGTGATGGCTCCTGTAGGAAGGAGAGTATTGACCATATCATGGTTACTTCTCGTACATAGCTGGCCATTTCAAGCCATATCAAATTCCACAAATGAGCAAAAACTTGTGCTGCAGATAAGAAATTCTAATCACCACTGACACTACATTGAGAATTCAAAACAGATATGAAAACAAAGGCTTGGTACTTTGTGGTTGTTTGACAAGAACATACATGTACATTGTAAAGGTAAAACAGTATGACCCAGTCCCGTGATCAAATCATACCTCTCCATTCATGAACTCAGAGTTACCAACATGCACTGTTTCTTCATCAAAACTGTAATCTTCTTCTTCATTCTACAACAGACAATATCATCAACAATGTTACGAAAGTAAAGTCTGCAGGTAACCAACACTGCTTTTAATTAATTAGTGGGTTTCCTTAATAGTACATGTACCTGACCTGGATGAAGTGAGGTAGAATAAAGTGTCCAACAACCCAGCAGTGACCCTGACCAGAATTCAAATCCAGAATACTTGATCGGGAGTCAAACAAGGGAGTCACTGGGTCCCTGTACCCCCTACAACTACATGTACAATGTAATTATAATGAACTTTTCATGAACAGTTTTATTTATCAACCATTGATTAAAAAGTCAACTTACATCTGGCACATCTTCTCCCAAAACAGCAGTAACCATGGATGCAATGACGTCACCAAAATGTCGCCTTTTACGATGTCCATGGCACAACTATGCACAAAGACAAAAATATTGATAAAATGTTTTTGGAAAAAGAGTCTGGACCTCTGGTATACAAAGAAACACCAAGTGAACATAAACAGTGCAAATTGCCAATTGTAAAAATTTGCATACATGTACATTGTATTAATAGTAATGCAGATAACTTACCTCCAGAACTTTTGTAAGGGAGATCCGTAACTGAGAACTTTCTTCGCACATGGAAAGAAGTACATTCTCTAGATTTTCACTCAAATTAACTGGCTGTAAAAGATATTCAAAATCAAAATGTACAAGTAAAATTATGGAATCAAAGTGAAAAGGTTTACTGCATTATAGATAATGCAACTGTAAGGGGAAAAAAGCATGGCAACCAGTACTTAAGAAGAATAATGTATGCTGAAATAACAATGTAATGATAGGGTGCATTTACAAGTTTGTATTTCTCACCTTTCCAACAGGGATTTCATACTCTGCTGCATGATATAGCGTCATTCCCAGTGAGTATATACAGATCTGTTAAACAGAACAAACAACTTTTAGAACATTACATCTTTTTTTGTTGCTGCCATGGTTTGCATGTAGTGTACAGTGTATGTTTTAAAGGAGTTTGAGGAAACAATCTTGCCCACATACATGAGCTCAGACCCACATCAAAGGCCCAGAATTTAATTTACAAGTACAATCAGGGCTCAAAAAAGTGCCATCTGGTTGTCCGGGACAAGCATTCTCCTTCTGGACAGGCAATTTTTCACTCTCACTTGCCCAATGGGAAAGGAATCATGCATGTCATCTGCCAACAAAATCATTACCCAGGGCAAGCAAAATTTGAGCACTACTTGTCCCAAGGGCAGACTGGAATTCAAGTTTTTTTAGTCCTGACAGTTACATATTTATGTATTCTGTATCTTCAGACTGGTCTATATAACTTAAAACGAGGTTCTGCTAAATTTGGATCTTCGTAACTGACTTTCCTTTAACCACATAACTGTAGGCTGCCAGGTTTGACAGGGCTGATAATGATGTGCAATGGCACAACAAGTTACAGTGACTGTTACACAATAACAATTCTCAACAGGCATTGAGCTAAAGCAAGCAAAACTATTCATTTCCGTTGGGGCAAACAATTAAAGACCTTGAGGAAAAACTCAGTTCTAAGTTATTATAAGATGATCAAGTAAGTTGGTTATATTGAGCACATCTAAATTATAAACAGTACAAGACTATCTTTGGTTAGGGCAAACAATCACATATACTTGATACCTTTTCTAGAGTTCCCTCACTTCCAATGGGTTTGTTGCGTTTTGAGTACAATTCTGGGGCTGTGTAAGAGCGATTCCTTGACGAAACTGAAACATATTTTTGGGCAACAATGTTAAACAAATGACCAAATCTAAAGTTACTAACAGCTCTTTTAATGTTTGTAGATTCACAGGCGTGTGGTTTTCCGCTGGCTGAGGAACGAAAGAGGCGGAAAACGTTTTTCTCACACATGACTGGGAGCCTGGGAGACTGGGAACGTGGTTCGGCTTGGCATGGCTCCCAGCTGTGTGTGAGAACTTGAATTCTTGGGTGTTGAGCTCAGACTTAAGAGGTGATAATTTATTACATCATGTGTAATGTTATCAGAGTGTAAGTGGGAGAACAAGTCATCATTGCCAACTACCCAACATATACGTCACTAGCACACTCATGCATCTGTGATGGGTTAGATCCCAGACAGGAGAGTACATAACATGTACCGATTCTCCTAGTCAATTCACACTATGGAGAGTTCAAGAGCACTAACTGCAAGCTACAGTAAACAGCCTGGCCAGGCTTGGGAAATGACCATAACAGAGAGCTACTCAATCTCATATGTCCTGAGTGAATCTATTTATTTCATATTTATTTAAACACCACTTTCTTGTCCTATCAGAAATAAAACTAGAAACATATGAAATTGAGCAGTACTGCACATTGACTAGAATGATTACCCTAGTTTTGACTCTGTAACACTTATTATTGAAAACCACTCAACCAACATGCCCAAAAGGGAGATTTGACTGCACAATCTTTGAACATAGATTCCTTTTTAATAAACTTCTACAGCTTCACTTACTGCAGACTTGTGAATCTGGCAAATGATTGGAAGGGACTAGTGGTGATTACTCCTGCATCTCCACTGCCACTGTGCATAGATTGCCCCTTGTATGTAATGTATCAGCATTTGACAGATTTTTCCTTACCTGTATGCAGTGAGAACTTGACCTTGCCATTATGGCAAAGAAGTAACCTATCCGGTGTAATTGTGTAGGTAACAAGACCTTTCTTTTTTGCTTTACCTGGTTGATAAATCAAACACAGATTAGTGAACTGCATGAAACAAATGTGAAGGTAATACAAGTCTCACAACCCAATTTCACAAGCTAGGGTTATTTAATAAGACAAACGAAATACTTAGACTAGTGCAAATAATAACTGTATCCATCAAGTGTTTTCCAGTCTAAACAACAAAACAATGACTGCCGAGTCAGGTGTGGACATCTACAACACAGTGTTAGTCCAGCGTATTTTTATTTATAGATCATAAACAATAATTATTATTCTAATTATACTTAGATAAACCAGCCCTCACCCAGCCTGAGATAAGTTACACTCTTGATTTAGAAAAATATAACCCAAAGTTTAAGCCAGGAGAAAAGCTCTCACATTGTTTACAATGTGGTTTGTACGGTTTCCACAGGGTTTGATATGTTTTGATTACAATCCTGAGGCTTTTTAAGAGAGACCCTTGATGAAAGTGAAACACCTTTTTTGAGACAACCATGTTCAACAAATGACCTAAATAAATATGAAGTTACTACTCACAGCTTTTAAACATTCACAGATTTTAACTCTTACATGTAGATCTAGAATTCTTGGGTACTGAACTCAGACTCAAGAGGTGATAATATTACATCATGTGTAATGTTATCAGAGCGTACTGTAAGTGGCAGAACAAGTCATCAGTGTCAACTACCTAACATATACAGTCACTCATATAATCATTCATCCCTGCATCTGAGATGTGTTAGATCTTATCCAGGAAGGTACAAGCAAAGTACATGTACTAATCCTCCTAGTCAATTCACACTATAGAGGGTTCAAGGGTAAGGCTCAAGGCTCTTACAGTGTTCACAATGTGGCGATGGATTGTGTGGGAATCCAGGGCTGTGCTCTAGAAGCGCCTGGGTGCCACAGATGACTAACTTTTGCCTTTAGGCGACTGGAAAAACTAACTTTTTTCATATAAGCTTAAGTCTTCAGGGCCCAGGATTTCATGGTTAGGAACCTTTGGGCTCCTTGTAATTTTTCTTAGACCACAGCCTTGGAATCTGCACTGTTTTTCCTCCAAGCTTTAAATCTTACCTTTGATAAGCACATCCTGCAATGCCACACTTGATTGGGACAGCAATGCCCAAAGCTCTTCATCACTAAGAGGGCCTGCACGCACCTCAAGAATCTCATCTAGTGTGACGGAATTAGCTGTCAGGGCTGGCATGGTTTCAAACTATCCTGGTACACTGAACAGACAAAGCAGCAAATCACTTTTCTAGAAATGGATTACTGACCCATCGATGGATGTGGGATTCAAAAAGTTTAGTAGATAAATTTGATAACTTCAAGAGAAATGCATATCAAGGTTTTTTACTGAAAGTATACCAAATTTCAGGCAACAAAAATAATTGTAGTGAATAGTTAAAAGCACGGTACAGTATGCAGTACATATTACCTGAAACAAAAATGCCTGAAAATCAAAAAAAGACATAGAAGTTTTCTCCGCTTCATCTTCTGCTGTCAATCTCGCTATTCTTCAAAACCATGCGACATATCTGCCACTAAAATGAAAACAGTACATTTCTCAGGTTAGTACCAGCACATAGTACAAACATTATCACACAATCTGCAAGTCTGTACAATAATATCAACTTGCTTAATTTACTACATGTGCATTGACTTGTACAGTGTCCTTTACCATTTACCAACAATCTACAGTGTAAGTGCACACATTAGTCAAATTCAAATGCCATGGTAACACAATATACAATAAAAAAAATTGTCATGGTACCACACTAGACAATGAAAAATTTTGTCTGATTACAAGTTTGACTAAAAAACCCACACACATGGCAAATAAAAACCATTCTTTTAAAAAGAAAATTTTCTACATGTAGCTGAAGTGAGTTACATAGAAACAAAATGTTTTGGCTATCAAAGTTAAGTGTAACAAATTTATTCAATATCTTAAACTGACCACACTGATAACACCAGCCATTTCATTTCAGTAACAAAGTGGCATGTGGCTTAAGGGGTGATATTATTACATCATGCATAAAGTATCAGAGTGTACAGTGTACATGTAAGTGGGAGATCAAGTCATCACTGTCAACTACCCAACATATATGTTGTAGGTCAAAATGAAATTCAGGTTAAAGTGATTTTCACCTAGTTTGATTCTCAATTTCCTTTGTCTTCTAACCCTGATTAATCATGATCCATGAATAATTAGGGTTAGAAGACAAAGGAATTTCATTATAACCTGAATTTCATTTTGACTTGCAACATATACCTGTAGTCACTCGTACACTCATGCATTCATGCACCTGTGATGGACTAAAGGAAGATCCCATCCAGGAGAGTATACATGTATCAAGTTTTACTCCTTATCAATTAGTACTAAGGAACAAGTAACTGGTTTGAATACCACTTCCCTGTCCTACTGTAAGTCTGTTTTTCTGCACTTTGTACTGGCTACCTAATACATTATTTTGTGTTACAGATTGTACTGCAAAACCTTAACTCTCTAGCAACACCCCTCAGTAGACAGCTGACAGCTGGTTTCCCGCAGGAAATAATGTCAGTCATGGGTACGCAGACAACTGGTAGCCATGCCAAGCCGAACCATGCAGCCTAACCTTTATTAATCACAGACTACATCAATAAAAGAACAAATTTGAAAAGGTACATTCAAAACAGGACGAAAAACTAGTCCATAAAAATAATTTGAAAACTGCAGCAACTCAAAAATGGATACAGATAAATCTCCACAACACAAACAGGAAAGGGAAAAAACTAACTTGCAGGAAAAACTCCAAAAAACTAGAAGGGTGGGTGGGTGGGGGGTCAGGCAATGGCGAATGGCAACAAGAAAAGTGAGCAATCTCATGAATCATGTGATCTACCGTATATACCCACCCCCCCCCCCCCCCGCACACTAGCACCCAGACCCCCAAATGTGTGTGAGAAAAATGTTTTCTGCTTCTTTCATACCTCAGCCAGCGGAAAACAGCACTTCCCTGTCACTGTTCAAACCCAGTCCATTCCATCCCAAGTCAAATGTGATAACAATTGGGCCATCACATCTCCCAATAGATTACATAATCAAGTACTGAGCACAAAATAAGATGACAACATTGCATCAAGTGTAATGACTCAAGAAGCTTTGAAAAAAACACTTGAACTAAGAGAAATCATTAGAATTTCAAGTTAAGCCCATCAACACAAGTTGTCTAAAGTGCCTCTTGTATATAAACAATATGTTCTCAATCAAAATAACTCAGGGTTCTAGCTGTTCAAATTTTATGTTTCAGAGAAAGCCACCTAAAATTAAAGCTGAGATACATGTAAAAACTCAAGACATTGAAGTACATTTGCAGATTTTGACATTTAATACAGTCTACCTTAATTAACCTGGTTGATAGAAGGTGTCAAAAGTAGAATGTCCCTGCCTATATTGTATGTGTATTGAAGATTACCAAGTGATTTAATATCAAAAACCTTTTAATTTTAAGTTAGTAACCCAATACAAAAAAGAATAAAACTATCTGATCTCAAAACTTGAAAGGCAAACTACATAGATGGAGTTATCAGGAGTCTGCAAAACACAGTTTTCACATAACAATGATCTAAACTTTTTTATAAGTTATGAGCAGTTAAGTGGTCACCATCAACCTAAATAGAATCCACTTCTCCATAACAACACACTGTAGATACCATCTATATCTACAAGAAACATCTGATCAATACACTTGAAATACCAGTCTGACCACAAAACATATTTTAAGGAAATACACGTAAATACATGTACTCAGTATGAACAGGTAGTCAACGCTTGCCACTGCGGTGGTTGATAAGACTTTGGTGACCAATATAGCCTTTAGTGTGTTTTAATTCAAGCATCTGCCTGCAGTACTTAATTCTGACTAATAGCTAAAAATTATTTTTTACAACTACTCATCTGTTTCTACTAATTAATTAATATTGAAATATTTGCTCACTACATCTTATCTCTTGAAAATTTCAGATTCAAGACATGGAGGGAGGCAGAGGTGGCAGCAAAAGACTGAGTTGTTTGGAAGAGAAGGATTAATGGCCCCATCCTCCACGAGAAGAGAAGGGAAAGATGATGATGACATCTTACCTCTCAAACCATTCATAACAACCTCTGTCAAAGCTTTTATATCATTGAATGTGCACAGCAATACATGATCACTCTTATTATCAAAGAATAAACAACACAATATTATATTTCCAGTTATAATACATAGATTTCTTTTAAAAAAAAAAAACCATGATACTGAAACATGTAATTATTATTTAAGAGATGACTATTTTGTATCTTGTTTCACAGCTTATATGCAGCAGGATATAAATCAAAGCTCATTAACTAACAGTCAACTGACATAGCCTCAGGACAGCAGTCCTGCTTCAAATCCTAGCAATATGTTATTACCTTTAAACTAGGTACCCACGTACATGTATAAAACTTTTAAAGAGTGCTGCAAATTGACAATTCAATATTGAGTATTTTGAGCAATATTAAGCCACTAGCAATGATATGAAAATGATCTGCTATGTTGCATGTGCCATAGCGGAAGCCGCCGGCTACTAAGTATACATGCGAGCCTGTGAAATGACAGTGAAAAAGACCAATAGGTGGTTTGATAAAATATAATGCTCTTCCTGACTAGCAAGACAAGGAGCTCCAGCGCAAAATAAATTTTAACTAATAAATCTATTTTGAGAAAAGCAAGGATGATTAAGGTAAGCACAAGCACAAGGGAAAATGGTGAAACATCTGCCAGACAGCTAGCTTGTCGGTAGCTTCCAAGGGATAAAAGAAATTTATGAGAAGTGACCGTTGCTTTGGTACTGTAGAAACATTCATAAAATAAAGTATTAATATTCCTATTGTAAGGGTACATGTATAGGGTGCCTGGGCAATTTTAAGAAGGCCTTATTGTATCAATGTTCCAATTTTACTAGCCTTAAAATCACAGCAAGAGAGAAATGCTGTATCTCTGACAGTTAAATAGAATTTAAGCTTATGTGCGGAGTCTAATTTGAAATTCAAATGACCCAGCATACTAAAAATACACATTAGCCAAAGAATGTACTAGAAAAGCTATTAACATCACTTAACATATGTATGGCCAAAAATCTAAATCGAAAACTGTTTACTCTATAGCCAGGATTTTCGCAAACAATCATCTACGTACACAAGGCGATCAGAATAAAACTTACATTCAATCAAACTTGCTACTTTAGCTTTGGGAATGAGTTGCTTCATTTTCGCTTACCATTATTGCAGCTTCATAGAATTAAGCTCACGTTGACCGCATAAACAAAAAAGTTTTAAAGCAATATTCTGGTTTCCGATCCTAAACGAACCGCAAATAATTGGTTACACTATTCTTGCTTGTAGCTAACTACGAGAAAATTAAATTTCCAATCGAACAACGTTGTTCTGAAGTAATCAAGCAGACCAGAAGAACGGAGAACGCAACCCTTGAAAGTTTTAACACCTTTCCATCTTACCTACTTACTTTGTAGTTCAGCTTAAAAACAACTACTGTACTTATAAGATAAAACGCGATTACCGGAAAAGTGAGAATCAGTTGTAGAGTCCCATCACCTTAGCTAAATGTTATGCTAAAGGTTCTTTATAACAACGATTATTAATTTTACATTGCTGGTCCTTCTGGTATAGCAGAGTATAGCTAGTACTGCATACTGTACGGAATACGCAGCAAATCAAATGCCTTTCTTTTCATCAAAACTCTCCTCTCGACAAGTCGGTTAAGTCTTTCCTGATCAAATGGTCCTTACCTTCCAATCTACGTTATCGATTTAGAAATCAATGTAACTAGAGATTCAGTGTAGTCTATTAAACCGCCGCCGATACGAAACACACGTACATGGAAGCTTACCGCAACCAGCTGAACGAAGACCAAAACAGCTGATACAGAAAACCACCTTGAGCAATCCAAGTCCTATGGAAATTTCACTTCCACTAGTGTACTATATTAAGCACTGTCACAGGATACTAAAAGTCCTTTCCTATTCGTTGCAGCTGGTGTAGTAGGATGTTCGATCGGAACTCTTTCACGGCCTCACAACAGCCATCACAACGACTCAACGATACTAATAAACACTCCGTCAGGATTGGCCACAAGAACCCACGTGACTAGTTGATTCCACACCAATGAGTCATCGCCGCCATTTTGGCTCGTTATTCAAATACACTTTTTACAATTCACGGCAAAAAGAATATCGATAATAACAATAAAAAGAAAAAGTGAAAAGCGAAAAAGCCGTTGGAGGTACGCAAAAGAGCCATAGACCACATACGAGGCAAACCAGCACAAGATCAAAGTAAATTGAAAAATCACATATCAAAATCAAATTAAAAGACAAATTACACCTACTTCGTACTTCTCTCGGTAAACTATTCCAACCATCTACGATTCTTTTAAAATATGAAAAATTGAAAACTAGTAGCCCTGACATAGTGTTTCCTCAATTTCAAGCCATCAAAACCTCTGAGCCATCAAAACTCCCTGAGCTTTCGCCTACGCTAGCCCTCCGCTAGCTTATAACGGTAACCATGGATTACAACATAGTTAGTATGATTACAAATAACGTGGACGAGGACAAAATGTATAGAGGATATTACATGCCCACGCGTGGATACGAATTTTATCTTCTCGTGTTCAACTCGACATCTCACGAGTGAGCGCAGCGACAACGACTTTTTGACAATTTTCCGAAGATTTCCTGAAGATTCTCCAAAAGTTATCCGAAGGCAAGACAACCGTTTCCGAAATTGTCCGAAGATTACCGAAGCTTTCCGAAAAGAACAAAAGATATCCGAGGAAGATCCGATGATGTTTCGATCACACAGCAACACAACTAAGTTCAATTTAACGACCTTTAACGTTATACATACAATACAATACAATACAATACTTTATTTAACCACGCTACATTTAGGAGCGAAAAGCGCTCGTTAAAACATGTGCGTGCTAAAAACAATGTATACATTGCCGAAACTGGGAGACGACTAGGCGACCGATTCCGAGAACACCTTCGCGACGTGAGAAAGACGACAAAAACGCATCTAACCGGTCGTGAGACACTCCCCAATCATTCTAGGCAACATATGGCAGTCCGTGGCCTTTCCCTGCATCAAGGAGGCACGGAAAGCCGCAAAACTCTAGAACAAAAAATTATGTTTCAAATCGGCACTCTTAACCCTCATGGTATCAACGAACGCTCTTTTTCACGTTACCATTCACCAACCAATAGTGTAGTATTGTAATTTTTATAACTTTTACGAGGTTATTTGTTTTTATATGGGGTCACGTAACTCTTTTACAAATTCTACTTATGGCTTTTTTTCTTTCTTCCTTTCTTTTTTTGCACATATGCCATTAAATTGTAATAAAAAAATAAATAAATAAAAAGTAGCTCCCATCTTCCTCCTTGCCCCTCAACACTTCTAATACTCTCCCTGCGGAACTAAAAAATCCTGGTTGTGTCTTCGAAAATGGTATTTTTAAATGACTCGTTTTGCTAATTAACTGGTCTTAAGCGATAGGTATCACCTCATTTATTGTGAAATTTATTTATTTATCGTCCGCGTTCTTTAAATATTTTAATCCGATTCAGGGGGTCACCTTTTACTAGGAGAAAGAGACGAGATGTTTTCTAAGAATCAAGATCTCAGTACTATTTGGACACCATAGATATATCATCCAAGCGAACTCATTCAAAAGAGCTGGTCTTAGACCCGAGAAGTTTGCGTGCGTCACATTTTTCGTGGGCGGAGCAATGAAAATTTCCGAGAGGAGACTGGTTTCCAATTGAGTCTATTTTGAGCCATCGAGTCGTCGAGTTACGTCGAACGTCTGAGATATTGCCGATTTTTCTTCACTTCTGTATGATATTCTTGTAAATTCTGTTCAAGTAACGATGCCTAAGGACACTACAGAAGTTAGCTGCTGTGTGAAGTATCTGCTCTTCTTTTTCAACGTGTTTTTCTGGGTAAGTTTGTACGACAGATACACGAATATACACATCATGGAGGTTTGTTGACAGGTATCACGACCCTTCACGTGGAAATGAAAATAAGACCATGCATAACACCGTCACCTAATATTTTCTTCTTCCTGTTTGAATAACACGATGTTACAAGTTTTACCTTGACAAATATGATTTCAGTACTTAGTACAAGAAGAGTTAGGACCCTATTTCATTTTGTAAGGATCCTGAAAATCTAACCACAATAAACGTATAGGCTTTCAAATTCAATGTTGTAGTATTTGGGACAGATTCAAGTTTGAGTTCTCCTGATTTGGAGAACTATGTAAGCCTTAGATGAAGCTATGAAGAGTTCAATGAATTGCTAGGCACGAGTTTCGTTTTATTTGTGAAGATGCTTATTTGTTCTTGAGAAATAAGCTTATCAACAGCCTGTACACTTGTATGAAGTGTGATCTGAACAGTCAGGATTCCATATTTTCCTTCCAGGTCTCGTATTTTAAAATATTCTACCTTTTAATATGACTCTTTGAAGACAGACAGACATTCTTGGGGAATATATTTATTTAGTTAAACGCAATGTTTTTTTAGTTTTGAGTGGTATATTTATCATAAAATATCCAAAAGGGACTTGCTTATTGAGTTATTTTTTTTGTAAAAAAAAAACCTCTTAGTCAAGAGGTCTGGGCTATGTTATGGATGAGTGAATGGATTAGTGAGAGATGTATGTAATATGTCACACCATTCAGATTTATAGGGCTACTATAAACAACCAATCAAATTGCTGCTTGTTAATGTGAATGATTTCATCCTGATTTTAGAACGGCCATCTTTGGTTTTCTACAAACAGAAACAGGTATCCTTGTATTGGCCTTGTTCTGTTTTCTGTGTTTCTTCAGCAGCATTTTAATATCTTGCATTAATGGAAATTCTTAAAAACGGGAATTCTTAGCAGAGATTTTCTTTAAGGTTTGTGGAGTGGAATATATAACAATTATTCCATGAGCCCGAGTTGGATATGAAGTGATAAAATAACCAACGAGCGCGTAGCGCGAGTTGGTTATAATCACTTCATATCCAACAAGGGCGAATGGAATAATTGTTTTAGTAAATTCTCAAACCAGGTTTTGCCGCCGATTTTTATTTCGGCCATTATAGAGGGCTGAAGTTGAAAACTTCATGCGGAAAATTTTTAAACTTGAGGCACTATTTTCCACATGACTAAAAACTCCGACTATTGGCTCATAGTCGGAGTTTTTTAGCCAATGAAAAAGCTAGAAATGTAATGGTAGGAGCTGAGAATTTACTAACTTCAAATATTCCTGAAGACTCCATGGCAGCAAATTAAACCACAAATTAATTAGATTAGACTTTGAGGCGACATGTTTTTTCGTTTTGAAACAGGTTCCTTGCGCGATTCAAAAAGCTTAACTTATGTCTCTCATAAAGTGACAAAACGTTTTTCTGCAACTGACTTTTTATCACCAAAAAACAAAAAACTCTTGGGCATTGGGAAGGATAATGTGACAAGGAAAAGCCCCAAACTCTGCACATTTCATGGTGTGTTACAAAATTTATAGTTTTTGATGTGTCTGGTTGTTTCAAGTCTCAAGTTAGGTAACGCTGTTTGCCTTCCATAATGTTTTCTCGTTTAAATGGGTTCTGATATCGTTATTAATTTGAAATGGTTTTGTGGAATATCAAATCGAAAAAAACTAATAAGACCATGCCAAATTGGTCTTATAATAAATGAGTTAAATTCAATATGTTTGCTAGCAAGCGTGGCAATTTTACTTTTCACTCCAATGTTTGTAACTTGATATTTTTGTTTTCCTTGTAAAGGTGGATAATACAAAATTGTTGTTTAATTTCTCGAAAACATAAGTGTGATGTGGTGTTTCTTCATTACTGGAGGTAATTGGTATTAAGCTAAATATCTGGTGAAAAATGGAAGAAGAACATTTTTTTTATTCCAAATGCTTATTATCATTTCACGGATAAACAAAAACTAATCTAATTGTCAGATAGTCACATCTGTTGCCACCTTTGCCGTTAACAATAAAACCACTTCAAATTAACACACAGTGATATCAATTAATACGACTGAGAAGTGTTTCAATAAGAACCTACGGTACAAACGTTTTTCAACAACTGACTCTGGAATCTGTTACACTAACTTGGAACAAATGCCTCTTAACAGATGTCAACAACTACTGACACCTTGCAGATGATTTTATACACAATGTTAACGAAACCGACAAACTGGCCTCTAACAGACCAACTTTATTTGACTAACAATAAACAGACCTCACACAGACCAATTTGACTACCAATAGACGGATTGAAACCGACCAATGGCTGATAACAAACTCAACCAATCGCTTTCAACAGAGCAGACTTATAACACCATCAACTGACAAACACTATTGATTTCACTGGACTCTGAAGATATATTCTGCTTAGGTTGTTTAAATATCAGTCACCAACGACAGCTCTTTTCAGAACTACCCTCACCCAGACGATCGACGATAATGCAATGCAAACTAAAGAACATTTTGTAAGCTACACCTACAGGGAAAGAACGAAGCAAACTTGCTGGATTAACCTTATCAGAACTGTTAAGAGTGGGTTCTGCTACCTCCAGTGGCTTTCAATATTCACAGAAAAATATCAGGGTCCAAAATCACAACCAGCTGGTTGCCAGTGAGACTGAAAATTGAATCTTGACAACCAGACTTTCGAGGCTAGTCATCAGCGACTCACTTTTAGTGTTTTTAATGAGTTTTGTGAAAATTTCATGATCAATGTGTGATTTCCAGTAAGAAAGTTATTTCAAAATTCCTTCTCAAAGCTTTTAATTAACCTCCAGGGAAAATAATTTAGGCCAAAACTTGTGGTAAGGTTCCTGTTAAATGACCTCTATGGCAGTTGTTATCCAGGAGAGAGTCATAAAGGAGTGTCTTGGACTCGTTTCATTTTGGGGTCATCCACAGATAGGAACATTTTTAATTTACTTCAGTCATATGTTTAATGCTTCGCTGTGAAACAAAATTTTACAGTGCCTGTTGGCAACCAGATTTTTCCATCTTGGTGATAGGGGAAATGTTTAGACACATGATGTGTATGTTTGACTATCTGCACCTATAATGATACATTATTTCACACCACTCAAGAACTGCTGACAATGAAAAAAAAGATAATAAATTATTATCTAATTGAGCTGATGTTAAGCAAGTTGTCTCCTGAATGTATAACATAGTAAAGTATTAAAAAGTTTACTGCATGTTCACTCAACTTTTCAACACACTTGCAAGTAATCAAATGTATTAACACTGGTCGAAAACCAAATGTTTCTGGTCATGTCCTGTTAAGTACCGGTAAGAATATCATTTTTAAATAGATAAAGAAGATTTGAATAAAGATGTTTGGTGTTTTTACTTAACTTTTTTAGCCTTAGAAATTATTATAAATAAATATTACTTGCCAACAACAATTGATAGCCATTTGGATTAGCTAGGAACATTGAAGCTACCTGTACCCTAGTTGCAGTGTACATTTGGATTGGCATATAAATCTAAAGTTTTAATTTTCTTTCATTAAACAATAAGCACTTTTCCAATGGCACTACAAAATTCCTCTGAAATAATGATTCAGAAGAGAAATGTTGCTGTCACCTTCAATGACTCAGGAAATTTTGTTGACTAAAGGCAGTATTTGTTTCCCTCTCTCACAGTTGATTGGAGGCCTTACAGTTGGCGTGGGTCTCTATGCACGGTTTGAAAAGACAGCATATCAAGATTTCTTCAATGACATTGCTATGGACCCAGCCTTTGCACTGATCATTGTTGGAGGGATCATGTTTATCCTTGGATTCACTGGTTGTATTGGCGCTCTACGAGAAAATGTCTGCCTTCTAAAGTTTGTAAGTTTTAGGTTGCCATTTATACTAATATTTTATTTATATCTACGACTTAAGTGTTAGGTAATTTATATTTACCTGTTTTATAGCTAAATAAATTCTTGCTTTAATTGAAATTTTTTTTTACGAAGGCCTAAGGATTCATATACGTATAATACAGAACAGTACATGTATATCATTGAGAGCCATGATGAGTTACTTGCTTGCTTGTATTACAGATGTCTTACCAGGTTTACATTAATTTTGACAGATCTTTTAGTTTTCCCCCTTCAATTTTTAGCTTTAAATATAAAATTTTGATAGCTTATCCCTATTTGTTATTTTCTTCCAGTTTTCAGCTATTCTGGCTATTATATTCTTCATCCAGTTAGCTCTGGGAGTATTTGTCTTTGTATTTCAAGATAAAGTAAGTCTGTTGAGTTTACATTTTTTGGCCTTTCTTGTTTATAAAATTTGCAGCATAATTTATCATTACAGTCATTCCCATAGAACCATGAACACCTGAGAAAATGTCTGGAATGGTTGTTGTTTCCTGACCAATCAGATGCGAGATGGAACCACAAAAGATTACTGCCAAACAGCAACATGGATCAGTCAGAACTTGGCACAAAAGAACAAGCTGGCCTTTTCCTCCATCACAAATCTTCAATTTTACCGTTGTCAAATACTGAAATTTCTATTTCAGCTTATGTATAAGCAAAGCACAGATATGAACGATATATGTTACAGAAAGCGATGTTGAATCAAGTAGGCAGCATCAGGCACAGCTAGACAGCGAATCTGAGAGAAGAAAAAATGAGCCAATCACAAGTGATGCTAACCAATGTTTGTTTCACATGCAGTTTAAAAGGTCATCCCAGTGGGCTGTGATTGGTGGTTTTCCATCTGAGAAACCTTCACCCAACAAATGAGGCAAACTTGTACCATTGTAAATTTTGACAATTTACACTCGCTTTTATTCCTATGCGATAGTTTGGTTTTTTGAACTCATGAAATCAAGTGACTGGTGTTGGTTTATGCTAAAAAATAGCACACTTTCAAGGAGAACCAAAGGAGTGATAAATAGGATGTTTATGCAAACAGTACTTCACAGGCGAATTGCGTCAACTCAAACTGGAACACTGGTTCAGTTGTGAAGCCACAATGACTCTTTACTTGGACAGCAACTTTCTGAAATGAAAGAGAACAAAAATTTTGATATTTCCAAAGGCTACAAAATCTGCGAACTGAGGAAACCAGCTCATGAAATTTGAGAATCGTTATACAGCCCTATCTATTTTTTATAGGCTAACAGCTCGCGTGGCATCTTGAGCAGGAGAATAGGTGTTATGTCATGTACATGTATGTGTTTGAAGTAAGGTATGGTGAAAACTATGTAAAGCTTTCTTTACTTTTTGTTCAAACAGAAGCAAAGCTACATCCCAGAAATAATTACCCGTATTATTATACATTGTACTCACTATCAGCATTCTGATTGGCCTAGAGCCCCCGGCTTATTTTGAGAATTCATGTGATTTTGTGGGCAAGCATGGTTATAGTATAATCTGCTATCCAGTTATATCTGCAGATTATACTGTGCGCAGTGCGCACCTGAATGGTTTCAAGCACTTGAATGGTTTCTAGTGATTTGAGCACTTGAATGGTTTTGAGTTATGCAGCTGTTTGGTGCGTTTGCCCTTTTATTTGCATTTCACACGATAGTTTTTGTATATTTTTCATAAAACAATGTATAATAAAACAATAATTGGATTCGGTTTTTGTGATATCTGGTAATCAAGGTCTTGGCAAGCTGTCTAGCTGTGTCTGATTCTGTCTGTTTGATTCAACATCGCTTTTCCATAATATATTAATAATTGTTCATATCTATTCTTTGCTTATACATAAGCTGAAATAGAAAAAGAACAATTTAGACCATATCGTAGTTTGGCGGTAACCTTATGCGGTTTCATCTCGCATCTGATTGGTTACGATACAATAAACATTCCAGAAACATTCTCTGGTGTTCATGGTTTTACGGGAATGACAAAATAACAGAAACGACAAAGAATAGTGATGGTTTTGAAATGGTTTTTCTAGTTTGTATTGTTATAAAAATACTTGCTTATCATACATAACCTTCATTTCAATTGCTTTACTGCTTATTCTCAGAAAACAACAAAATTATCCAGAAAGTTCACATAGTTATTATATGGCAAGGTAGTCTTGAGGTGAATCAAGTACTCTGATTAGTTCTTTCTTGCTGGGCATTTTGCCATTCTCAATAAAAATGTTTCCACTGAATCATGCTTTCTATCTGTAGGAATGTCTAATATGTACATCAGTGTAACTAAAGTAACTGACAAGAGTTTAATCTTGCTGTTGATTTTCAGGTTGAAGGCTTTGTTTCAGAAAAAATAGAAAACACAATTGTAAACTACAGAGACAATGTAGACTTGCAGAGTTTTATTGATGGTGTTCAACAAAATGTGAGTTTTTTGTGGTTTGTACAATGTAAAATACTACTCTACATCACATAATGTAAAATACTGGTAAATATTTAATAATAATAATTATTTATAATGATAAATTTAGTCTTACATGTATATAGCACTGCTTCTTCAGAATCCAGCAACGCTTTACAATATATACATGTATATATAAACCAACTAGATATAAACTGAAAGAACTAACTTAAATATAATCATTTAAGCAATGTAGATAGCTTCATATCAATGTATATGTTGCAGGTCAAAATGAAATTCAGGTTAAAATGAAATTAACCTAGTTTGAGTCTCAATGTCCTTTGTCTTCTAACCATAATTATTCATGATCCATGAATAATTAGAGTTAATAGAAAAAAGGAATTTCATTTTAACCTGAATTTCATTTTGACCTGCAACATATATATAATTATAAGATAGTGTACATACATGTATCACATATTAATATCTAATAAAAATTAATATATTCATCATATTATATTGAATTTATAAAATTGTAAGTTCAGAGTACATCTTCTTGACGACATTACGGGAATAACCCAGGTTCATAACGTGAATCAGCTGATTCACAGCAAAAGTTTGTATAATAAATGAAGGTTATGTAACTTTCTTGGAAACATATCTGACAATCAATCATTACTATCATTCGATGCATTTTTTCCTTTCTTTACATTGGCCGAGAGCCCACCACGTGACCTGCAAATAAGTGCCTACAAATAATGGTCTGCTCATGCGTAGTACTGTCTAACTGGTTTTGCTGCAAATAACATTCTGCTCATGCATAGTTGGAACCACGTTCTCGAAAGAAAAATGGCAGACTGCTTCCCTGAGCTTCCAGGAAGTGATTAAAATATGAAAACAAACTTGGTGATCAAATGATAAAACAATTATTAAACTCGGGTATCGCAAAATATCGTGATTTGTCAGTGTCTCACAGATCAATTATTTGCCTCAGCCTTCGGCTTCGGCAAATAATTGATCGGCTCACCACTGACAAATCACAACATTTTGCTCAACCTCATCCAATAATTGTTAAATATTTTTCTCAAAATAGAAGCTAAGTATAGCTTTTGCCCAGCTATCCTTTGGAAAAAAATTGTATTTTATCCACAGTTATTGATACAGTGAAAGTTATGCATATAAATTAAGTTCAACAATAACATTTCACCTGCTTAATGTTCAAGTTGTTGTCATTTTTCTTGTGTCCATGTAGTTTCAGTGTTGTGGTGGAAAGGACTACAATAACTGGCAAAAGAACATATATTTCAACTGTTCTTCTCCTGGTGCTGAAGCTTGTGGTGTTCCATTTTCTTGTTGTCGAGAGGTAAGTTGTTTTGTGAACATGTCATGAAGACTTAGTAATCGTTTTTTCTTGTTTTTTTTTGCGCCCATAATAATTATTTCAGTGGTGATTGGCACACATTTTACATTTATATCCACCTATAATGAACGAGAAATATTTATTTATATCTTAAATTTACATGAATATGCGCATTTACATTTGATAATGCTTTTTATCCTTCTCCACCGTTTCTATTGACTTTTTTTAAAAAGTGGCACAAGTTGTGCAAACCCTGTGACGACATCAAATCAAAATTGCTGCGTGAGTAAATGTCTCCCTTGATGGCATGTCTTTGCAAAGGTCGAGGGAGAAAATTAAAGGTAGAATGGAAAAATTTAAAGTTAAAGGGGCCACGTCACGGTATTTTGAGTTATTTCTACCATACACAAAATTACCTCTAAATTCAAGGAAACCTGAAAATAATGCTTTAGAAAGATAGGAAAACACTAAAGAGATAATATTAAGCCATAAAGGAACAAGGATGGTTAAGGATGGAGAAGATTGACACGGATTACAAACAACAAAATTGAAAAATTTAGGCTAAATTTTTCAAACCGTTTAATCGCAACGCAGCTCCTTTAAAACAGCTATCATTGAAATCACAGACCTAATCTAGGCAGCCTTTTATTTGGCTTCATAGGCACTTTAAATACTGTGATAACTGTTTACTTTCTGACAGGATACTCTCAACACACAGTGTGGTTATAACATCAGAAAACCATCATATACTGTGAGTAGATTATTTTTGTTCCTTTTACTGGGCAATAGACCAACTGTAAATAAACCATTGCATAAGTGTCCTTTTCACATAAATCTCCATTGTGAGGGTGGGTTACAGGCAATTAACAAAATTGATTGATAAGGCCTGGCTCATATGCACACAAGCAACATACACTGTAGTGACATAACAACGTAATCACTTATATACTGGTAATGTGAGCATCGACATAAAGACATAAAGAAAAGATCAGTTTTTTTTTCTTATGTTGTTATGGTCATTCTGTTCTGTTGCTATTTTGTCATTATGTCGCGATGTTAGTAAGTAAGTGAACTTTCTTTAGAACGGAGTGGCTGGCCCATTCAGCTATGAGGTGATGCCATGTTGCTAGAGTAAATGCGAACCAGGACTAAGTAATTAAACCCTCATATAGCAATGACTGTACAAATGTTTCTAAAGCTTAAGCAACAGTGTTTAGTAAAAGGTCTTTTCTTCATGCTTCAGGAGACCGATAGGAATGCTGTTATTTACACCAGAGGCTGTATAGAAGCAGTGAAGGAGTTTTTCAAGGAGAACATGATTATAATTGGTGGGGTTGCAGTTGGCCTGGCTCTGATGCAGGTGACTTTATTGAAATCATAATTTGTTAAACTGGCTTTTAAAGGATTTGCAACACCATACCGGCAAACAACAACTTTGTACTCTTTGTAATTGATTGTTGTATATGTGTCGCAAAAATCAAATTCAACTGCTGCTTGTACTATTTTTCTTAGGCCACAGCCTTGCTAACTTGAAACTCCATTAACAGACCCAGTTATGACTAACATTTCTTTTGAATTACTGGTAAATCAAGAATGTTTTTTCTTTTTAATTACAGATCATGGGCATTTGCTTTGCAAACAGCCTTACAACAGACATCAAGTTGCAGATGGCAAGATGGGAACGGGACGTCTATTGAATGTGTTTTCTTAATAAGTCCATAAGTAGATGTAGTATATTTCAAAGCAGTGAAGGTTTTTATACATTTTATAATGCTAGCAGCTATAACAAATACAACCCATGCGCTCTGCATGCAGAAACTGATCATTATGGATAATATTATACTATTTTACACCCAATCCTGCAATGCACTAGTTAATAAACATAATTATTGTGTTCATTAACAAATGCATTATGAATGCATTTATCTTGTGATTAAATTACAGTATTATATTAATGAGAATGTTTTGTACTGAGGGAAAAAAGGTGATGGGACTTCAGGTTTCAGGAGCATAAAAACATTGCCAGACCATTGAGTCCCAAATTAAAAGTCCAGTTTGCAGTTTAGTTTTAATCTCTCCCCATTACTTTATTCCTTTTGTGTCCATTCCCCAGAAGCTTGTTTTCGTTTGACACAAATAATTGAAATCGAGGTGTTAATTTGACATTAAGGTTACTGTAATGTAATCTAATCACTGCTGTTCTTTGTATATTTTTTCAATAATATTGTTAATATATTCTGCACATTTCAAAGTACATTTGACAGTGGGCCAGTGTGGTCAAACCAAGCTTTACATATACCTTGGTACTGTATTATCTAATGCGTAAAAAATAATACTATTGCACTGTGGAAGGCTGTACTCTAAATGCCACGGTGCTCAATGCTTACATTTGGTAAATTAATAAGTATGTTTATTTTGTCCCCTAAAGACAAATGTTGATCCACAGAGAGGTCATCAGTTACACACAGTACAGCCTTACAATACATTGTAAGATATTGTTTGATGTGATTAGAATCTGTTGAAATCTAGGCGAAATATTTTATGAGTAGCTTGCTTTGCCTTCAGTAGGTTTACAGTGTAAAGTTAGGCCCTTAAAGTGCCACTATGATGAAATTCTCGATATCCATTTTTTTTACATTTTCGGACACAATATGTCTTTCCTAACTATCTTGCCAAATTTCAATCTGTAACGAACATTAGAACTCAAGGTTTTTGGGCCTTTATTTCTGAGAATTTAAGGCCGCCATTAATTTTACTTGTTCCAAGTCTTGCTTGAGAATTTAAGAAAATGATGTCATATTCTCAAAAATACCGCATGTGGTGAAATTATAATAACAAGTAATGTTGAAAATTGAACTAATATATGAGCCAAAGTTTTTTGTTATTCTTTATGCGAACTGCTGTGGTAATTGTTATTATAATTACAGCCTGTGTGGTATTTTTTTATTGAGAATTTCATCATAGTGGCACTTTAAGAAGATGTGTTTGATACAGGTGAGCAGGGGCTCACTCATACAGTCTTTTTAGCATATGCAGTCCAAAAGAGTAACCACTGCATGACAGGGCAGGAAGGTTCAGTAAAAGAGACTAGTCCTTTGAGTGGAGAAAGGATAAGAAAAGGAAGATATTTTTAAACTAAACATGAAGTACAAAAGGGTACCTGTTATACCCCAGAGTTTGTTTTTTTTTTGCCTGGGAGCAGGGATATTTTTTGTTAGGTGGCAGACAAATTAATATATATTTCCCATTGATCAAGAGGTGAACTCCCTTCCCACACTTCATTGTCATTTAAATAGTTTGTCATCATCCTCAACTGCCATGCAGCCTATGTTAGTTGATAAATTGGGGCAGGGCCCTTCATAAAGATTATCGCTGATAGCTGGTCTAATTTCAATGCATTTTTTGTTTGTTTGTTTTCTTTGCTTGTGGTCTCTAGTTTTACTTTCTCTTCAGCAAAGGTCAAAATGAGTTGTCTTCCTTTGAATCACTTTTCAGAAGTGAGATTAGAAACCAGCAGAATAATTTCTGTTTTGGGAGAAATGGAGGAAATAACAGACATCGCTTGCAAAAAAGCCTTTTAGCTTTTTTTGAGGTGAAATAAAATCAAGAAAATTGAACAAAACTTTACTTAAAAGAGCTGCATCGTCCAGTTGTAAACCATTTCCCAGTTTCACAACAAAGCAAAATTATATTTGGAGATAATTCTATAACCTCTTCTCAGGCATTTTGGATTAAACTTTTGTATCATTGCTGAAGAGAGAGAGATTAAGATTGATTAGATGCTTGAAAGTAAAACAGGTTCTTAACTACTTGGCTTAAAGAACCACATTTTGGACATGCAGTAAACCTAGAAACAATAGTTGATGTGAGGTTGTGGCAGTTTTGCACTGTAATTACAACGCTTAATTTGTAAAATTATTGAATACCCACCATTAAGACTGACAATTCAAAGGTTATTTTTTCAAACTGATAATTCTGCACAGTCCTCACATGGGAGGAGTTTTTCCTGCCACGGGTTTGCTTCATGTTGAAAAATGTTGGATAATTTGTGTGCAATTAGTTTAATTTCCAATTCATGAGCGGTAATTTAGATTTAAGCTCGCTGTGTAAATAAAACATTTTTTATTGTATATAAGCTTTAGTGCTCTTGAATGTGTTGTTGACTGATCTATAAGACCACTTTATGGTGTCTTTTCCTCTGCTTGACCTCCTGTCCAGGTTTCTGACAGGAAGTCTCACTTGAGACAAAACTGCAGGGGTCGCACTTACGCTTTTGGTGTTTACATTGGACATAACATCTGTCATTGCGTGCTTGCGACAAGTGCGACCCTTTTATCGCGACCAGACATAACTATGTCCGAAGGACCTAAAGATCAGAAAGGCCGATGTCCTGCCTCGAAGCAGGTCATATCTTGTCTAATGGCCTTAAAATAACAATTTTTGATTTTTCTTCTGTCGCAATGTCAACCAAATGTGAAATACCGGTGGAAACTGGACTTCGCAATTCTGCAAAGACAACACTAGTGCACAAGCTTGCACAGCTAGCTACAGCTATCCGATCGGTTCAAAGTTTGATTCACCGGTTTTCTCTGCAAACGTTTTATCTGGTCCTTATGGCAAATTTCAACCCATACAAATTTACAAATTTGCACTATTCACCTGATTATTCTCAGTATGAGGAAGGCTTGTTTTTACCCTTTAGCTCGCAGATTTTTTCTCAAGATTCGCAGCCGTCTTTTGACTGGGCTTTTGAACATCGCCAGCCAATCCAGCCATCAACAGTCCCTTCAACTGCCTCAGAAGATGCAAAAAAATCCTGACCAACTAAAGGGAGAGAGTTTCAACTACGAAAACGTTTTATTGCGGCTTTGGGCTGTGACAATATTGAAAAAATAGAAAGCAAAGATAGCCTGGATAGCCGAAAATCACTGATGTGGTGTAAAATGTCGCGACATGTTTGTTGTACAACTTATGACGCGAAAAAAAAATAAGGCCACAGTGCGACCCCTGCGTTAGACAAGTTTGTTTAGATAATCCAAAAATCCGTCACAGTCCTGTCATCAGTTGACCACGCTAAGTGCGACCAATGGTGGCCGAGAACTGCCAATCGAAAAATCCGTATTTTGAAGGAAGAATTGTCTTATTTGTTATTATTTTTTCTTTTGATTTGTTTTCTTTTTTTTGTTTTTTTTTTTTTCAAATTGATTTATATGTCTTATTTTAAATGAAATAAAAAAGAAAGTAAAGTCAGTTGAAATCCAAATATAAATGAAACGAAACCAGAACCAAACCAAAGTAAAACAAAATGAAAATCAGCCGAGAGCTGCCACTAACAGCATGCATTGCGTAAATTACTGTCAAATGAAAAGCAAAGACTACAAAGAAAGATCCAGCTAAGAACCATCGACGGGGTGATTAATTAGCCGTTCAACGTTTGTCAGCAGAAGTGGCTGGAAAGGCACAAAAGTACACATGAGTAGGTCCAAGGGAGTTTGTTATGATGGTGAATAAAATAGACTGAAGGGTCCAGCCATATAAACAAGGATTTGATATTATTCACTGAAAAGTAATAACAATTTGACTGGCGGACACACGGAGTATTTTCAACAACCTCTGTCCGGTTGCCGGACATATAGACACAGCGTTATCAAAATGCACTCGCTCGCCAAAATTTGTTAGCATTGCAGGCTAGGATTATTGGACATCTACCAGACTAATGCGCGAAAAGTTTGCGGGTTCTCTCTCTTCCTACCTCGAGAAAGAGGAAGGGAGGAAAACGTCAGGAAACCCTGGGAACAATGTTGTATTTAAGCAATAGACCTTTGCATAAGTGGCGCCTAAATTTGAATAACAATACTTACACTCCCTAAGCCCCACAATCATGTGAAAAATCCTTTGTCTGAAAACATGAGCACGAGACTAAGGATGTATAAAGAAAATTGAAGATATGATTGATCATTGCAGTTATACACACAACTTGAGCAGTTGTGAAATTTAAGTATTGTAGAAGTTATTCAAATTTAGGCGCCATTCCCCGGGGGGGGGGGTAGTCCCTATAATGGCCTATTCGGGGAGGCTCTGCCCGAAAGGGGTACCTTTTTGAGGCTTCAGGTATATAAAAGGGTAGGGATTTCACAATCTGAGGTATATAAAAGGGTAGGGAATCGGTTATTTAGGTATTTTAAAGGGCCTTTAATTCTGATATTTCGAATATACGCCCCTTATGGCTGTATCAGGTTATTTATTAAGCCCTTCATGAAAATGAGAACAAGACTTCCTAAAGTACGTATGTGAAAGGGGTATCTTTTTTCAATAAAAGGTATATAAAAGGGGTACCTTTTCTGCCAAAGTGCCATATAAAAGGGTAAGGGATGGACCTCGGGGCGGAGCCTCCCTGTATTAAACTTTGTTAAGTACCCCCCCCCCCCCCGGAAGGGGCGCCATTTGTGCAAAAAAAAAAACTATTTGGTGCGCAGTCGCTTCTTTTCTTGTCAACAACATGAAGACGAGGTTGCATTTCCCGCGTTATTTTCATTTCGCTTGCTTGCGGAAGGGGGAGAAAATAATCAGAGTAATGGCAAATCCTTGTAAAGTATGTGGCAAAGAGGACGCTAAAAGATGTGGAAAATGTCACAGAGTGTTCTACTGCTCTGTTCAGTGCCAACGAAAAGATTGGAAGAGCCACAAAGAGACATGCAACTCGAGCCTCCAAGCAACTCCAATCGCTTCAAACGACCACGACTCCGACGAACTGCCCAAGGCAGTTTTTAGTCGTCCGTTTACACTCGAAAAGTTCGTTCTTCATGTAAACAGTATCAAGGGAATGACTAAAAACTGTGCAGAAATGTGGGTTGATTTACGAATGAAAGGTAAAATGCCCGTGGATTCGTCTCTTCCAACTTGTCTCGTGTATTTCACGAGGAAAGGCTTCGTTCGCGAGCACATGGTTTTTTTGGAAGGACCACCGCCACTGCAGATGCTGCAGCAAATTATCGACCGGTTTAAAGCCCATGCCGTTAGTATTTCGGTGGAAATGAGGTATAGACATCCTCAAACGATGGCTGTCATGAAGGAGGGAGTTCTGCTGCAAGTTAGCGCTATAGGATACAACAAAAAGTTCTTCTTTGATCAAACACGCGGAGGAAGGAGCGAGACTGGAGTGTTGTTATCAGTGAGCGATCCCGAGGAGTGCCATATTTCACTGTTTGATAGTGCAAGCGTTAAATTTTATTGACCTTTGGAGTTAAGCTTATTTTGCCTCCCACAGTTTTGCTTTTCTTCAAGATAAGGGTCATCAGGCGGGTACTTGCTGATCAGGTCATCCCAGGAGAGGGCCATGGGCCAGGGAGGGGACAATTCAGCCAGGGTGCATTCGGCAATACTTTCACGCCAAAGACACGCCAAGGTTTTTTAAATTCCAAGCCACACACCTGGTAAGCAACCGAAGTTATCAAATGCCACCCCCAACACGGGCGGGAAAATTTGGACTCTAATGGATGGCATAAGATGCCCATTATCAGCTATGATATAGTATTCAATATGGGAGATAAAGAGAAGCTGGTTACCTGTGACCTATCCTCGTGCCTCGTGGCACATAGAGCCTTTACAGAGGTCTTCCACTGTTCTCTGTCTGCTGCAATCATCCGCATCTCCTCCCATGATCTCCCACCCTGCCTCTTTTTATTCCTTTTCAACTGTTTGTCGCCATGTTGTCTTGGGCCTTCCTCTTCTCCTTTCCTGTTCAGGGGCCCTGAGTTCTGGGCTTATTGCAATGTTCCAATCAATATTGTGATCTTAACTCAGGATGCGACCAATCATATTCCATCTATCATACCTCTGTTCCTCACTAAGTTGTGTCATGCTCGCTCTTTCCAACAGCTCCTTAGTACTGACATGATTTTGCCATTTAATTATTAGGATCTTTCATAGGCACTTACTGTGAAATACATCTATAGCTTTGACATCTCCTTTGTTCATTTTCCATGTCCTGCATCCATATAACAATACCAGCACTACCAGTGTCTTATACAGTCTCAACTTTGTTTTCAAGAAGATGCTATTGGAACGTTCTTTAATCTGATCAATGCACCTCTTGCTTTGGATCATCTGTTCTTCAGGTCTTTCATACCACCTCCTTCCCTGCACACTTTTGCTCCCAAGTATGTGAACTCATCAATGTCCTCAATATCTATTTCATTGACTACAATCTTGTCTTGGTTTCTTGTGTTAAATCTCATTGCTTTCATCTTTTCTGTACTGACCTTGAGCCCCAATTGTCTGGCTTCTTTCTCCAGCTTTGTTGTTGTATGCTGAATCTGCTGTTTGGTAGAGGAAATTAGAGCTGTATCATTTGCAAAGTCCAAATCATCAGGTTTGGATGATTTGGACCTCCATCTAATGCTGTTTTCACTATTTCCAATTGTTCTTCTCATTACCCAATCCAATATGATCAAGAACAAGAATCCAGACACATTGCATCATTGCTCCAGCTAGTTTTTATGTCAAACCATTTGCCTATCTATCCCCCCCCCCCCCCCCCATCCACCACTGCACTCTTGAAGCCATTATAAAACACTTTCACTATTTTCTCTGCAATTCCCTACATCCCCATATTCTCCCATAGTAGCCATAGTTATACGCCAGCACCAGCAAATATAAATGTGTACACCGCTACACTCCAAAAACTCCAATTGCATGCTGGCACACTGCCAAATTTTTAAGGCCACACCAAACATTTTTGGCTTAACCTACACTGAATGCACCCTGGCAATTCATGTCAGGACACTAGGCGACATGACATGGGTGCAAGTCACAGTAACACCGCAGAACTGTACATGCTGTGACAGTGATACTTCCTCATGTTCTTGCTGCGATCATATGCATGAATTCCAACCAGTTTGAATTTGTGCAACTTGTCACACAAAGCAAGTTGTTGCTGTGACTTCTGCTGCCTGTGACTTGGTTATATAATAGCACAAGAATAACCAAAAATAATGACTGCGCCTTATTTTCTTGATTAGATGCTGTACAACAAAGAAACGCTGGATTCAAAATTATGGGTTCTGCATCCATAGGGCTAGCTTAAAATTGTTATTCCCAACAATATTTTGGGGACTCACATGAATATACTATAAGTTTTGTATACTCTTGAATCACCATAATATACCAGTTGAAAGTGTTTTTCTCACTGCAATATTTGGGAGGGACAGTGAACAGACGTGTATGAGAACAACCGAAACTTGGGGCTGTCTGCCCTTCACTCCAGTGATATTTATTTGTGTAAGGGAACTTTAAATATTATCAGTGGTGGTTTAAAGATGAGCATGTAAACATGTGCCCAGCACAATTGCTAACAACTGTCACCAGTAACATCAAGGGCCCATCAGACATGCTCAGCAGTAGCACCCATTACAGGTCATAGCCTTTATTGACAGCCGTTAGCGTCTTTTAAAAGAGGTACTGTATTTTCCCACGCTGGTATAATTGTGTCAGGAAGTGATGGATAGGGAGAAATAGGGGAAACAAATATCATGAGTTTGTTTTAACCAAAAAAAAAAATTATAAAAAATTTAACTAATATATTTAGTGATTGGCAGGTCTCGCAATACCTTGCAACTGATTAATATTACAAAAATGAATCAGGGATCTATAACAATTATTCCATGAGCCCGAGTTGGATATGAAGTGATAAAATAACCAACGAGCGCGTAGTGCGAGTTGGTTATAATCACTTCATTTCCAACAAGGGCGAATGGAATAATTGTTTTAGTAAATTCTCAAACCGGGTTTTGCCGCCGATTTTTATTTCGGCCATTATAGAGGGCTGAAGTTGAAAACTTTGTGCGGAAAATTTTTAAACTTGGCGCACTATTTTCCATATGACGTAAAACTTAGGGTTAGGCTCGGTCTGAGTTTTTTAGCCAATCAAAAAGCTAGAAATGCAATAGTCGGAGCTGAGAATTTACTAATGACATATATTTCTAAGTCAATTTTTACTTGCACTCAGCCTGGCACCTTAAAATAGGCTGCTTCTTGATATTAGGCAAGGTCGAATTCTGGCTTGATTACCAACCACTCTTCTAAGAAACTGAGCCATGGGAAACAGACCTGATTGGGCCTAGGTCAAAATATGTTGTGAAATGATTGTAGTTTGTGATTGTAACGAAAGATTCTTAGAGCTGAGTTTTGTTCATGAAGCTAGATTTTGTTATCATATGTACTGTGTTCTTAATATTATTTGTCAAGTGAGGAACTAAGAATATATCAGAGTGTAGTGTGACTTCCAAAATAGAATGTGTAGTTAGGACTATCTGAAGTCTTGTTGCATTTACAACTAATGACTCGGTAATTATCATGGAAGAAGGGAATTGTCAGTAGGGAATTCTCTCAAAGACCTAAGAGAGCTTGTTCACTAGTTTTTTTCTGTGTTGTACTATACTTTTGCCATTGCATGTGCCTAGCTAATTAATATGAGAGCCTTTTATTAGGCAAGGTTAAAATATACCATGGCTCAGAAAATCATAATCATTTGGGATTCATACTAGATTTTGATTTGTTTTTATGTATCTGTTGATAAAATGTTGCAAACGTGTTTAAAAACGAGCATGTATTTTCTGATTGTATTAGAGCTGATCGTACTATATTTAACCACTTTCTTGATGACACTTGTTGATATTGTTATCAAGTGGTCAGGTGAACATTGTCAATTCTCAACATAGACATTCCTGTTACAAGACAGTATGTGTGTGCATGTGGATTCCCTTCCCCCCCCTCTCCCCCCGCCCCCTTACAGCCACTCCATTAATACGGCCACCTTGTTACGGCGGGCCACTTTATCCTGGCCTGAACAAAAACTCATTCAGTCACTTTCCTATTTAAAGGGGCTACGTCACGGTATTTTGAGTTATTTGTACCATCGACAAAATTACCTCTAAATTCAAGGAAACCCGAAAATAATACTTTACAAAGATAGAAAAACACTAAAGAGATAATAATAAATCATAAAGGAACAAAGATGGTTAAGGATGGAGACGATTGACACGGATTACAAACAACAAAATTGAAAAATGTAGGCTAAATTTTTCAAACCGTTTAACCGTGACGCAGCTCCTTTAAAGAATCCTTTTGATACGGCCACCCCGTTAGTATGGCCAGATATTTGTGGCCCGTTGGTGACCGGATTAACTGGGTTCCGCTGTATTGTAAGGTATTAAAAACCTGACAGAGACTGTACGAAGTTACAAGGCATTTTTCAACTGTTTTTCATTTACTGTAATTTTTTTGAAAACTTGACAGAGGCTGTATGAAGAGGGAAAATCCGTGTTAAGTACGTACATGCCTAAATTGAGTTCCTTGGCCGACAAATTAAACCTGCATTGCTGTATTAGCTCACATTAAACTTGTTTATTTGTTCAAAAAGGAAACATGCGGTTATATTGCTCAGTGTACCAAGAAAAGACTATAGCTCGCCCAAAAGAACAAATTAATGTTTGCACAGCTTTCATTCACGTGCTAGCTTTCATTCACTGGCTGGCTTTCGAATCTTTTTAGAGGCCAATTCTCATTATCAACAAAACCAAGTTGTCTTGTAATACTACTCCTCACCGACGCAGCACCACACTTTCTTTAGAAACTTACCCCCTTTATTCATTCCTTGATTTACGCCAATCACTTTCAAGTGCAATACGGCAATGTTTCAGCTTGGATATTAAGTTCTTTCCTGCTCCGCAATATGAAACTGTGACTGGTTTCATAGCCTAATGTGGCGCCGATGCACGGTAGTTAGAGTGCAAGAGAATTGCGTTAATTTGTTTTACGTAATTATTATCTAATCATCGTTAGCCATTTGTTAGTTTACATAATAATCAGTCAAAACAGCTCTTAGGACACGAGCCACTGAACCGTCAATTGTTACCAAACCTTCCTCGGGACACGCACAATACCTGAGAATCACTGCCTCATTTAAAGGCGGTTCCCACGAGAAAAAATAGACAGCTTTGTCAGTTTAAGGAACACTCTTCTACTCTTATTACTACGATTTTTTCAAAAGCCTCTTAAACGAACCTATATACACAGGTTAGAATATCCCTGGGCTCAGACTGACTTGAATTTAAAATCATTTGGGCTCCATATTAGATTTTGATAGGCATATGTATCTGTTGATAAAATGTTGCAGATTTGTTTGCCGACTGTATTAGAGCTGAACTTACTATATTTATTACTTAGTTGATGGCACTTGTTGATATTACTGTTAATCGGATGAACGATGTCAATTCTTAACGTAGACATTTCAGTTACAAGGCATTTTTCAACTGTTTTTTTTCATTTACTTAAACTTATTAACAACTTGACAGAGGTTGTATGTTGAGGGGAAATCCGTGTTAGGTACACACATGCCAAAAATTGAGTTCCTTGGCCGACAAAAACCTGCAGTGCTCACATTAAACATGTTTATTTGTTCAAAAAGGAAACATGCAGTTATATTGATCAGTGCACCAAGAAAATTAAAGACCATAGCTCACCCAAAAGAACAAATTACTGTTTACAGCTTTGCATCCAGGCTTAACTTCTCCAGTGGTTTGCCCAGTTTCGGCAAGTTCCTGGGCTGAATACACTGGTGAAGTTAAAAAGATAGAGAAGATACTCTGTCCTAAACAAGACCTAATAATCCGCGACAGAAAGTCTGCAGTGCACAAGTCCAATATATTGAATTAGATATTTGTCCCTAGTATGACTGCGCCGGCCGCGTAAATACGGATTAACACCACTTTTGATGTGAGTGTGAGTTCTCTAACCGGAACAACTGATCACCTGCATGGGAGACGGAATGATAGAAGTACAACTTCCTTGATTTAAGCCAATCATTTTCACTAAAGTGCAATACGGCAATGTTTCAGCTTGGATTTTGAGTTCTCGTTCCCGCTCCGCAATATAAAACTGTGACTGGTTTCACAGCCTGAAGTGGCTAGGATGCGGGCACGGTAGTTAGACTGTGAGAGAATTGCGTTAATTTTTTTTCAATTTATCATCATTAGCCATTTGTTGGTTTAACTAATAATTAGTAAAAACAGCTATTAGGACACGAGCCACTGAACCCTAAATTGTTACCGAGCCTGTATCGCAACACGTGCGATACCTGAGAGTTACTGCCTCATTTGAAGGCGGGCGGTGCCATGATAACAGGAAAAAAGTCAGCTTTTTTTCAGTTTGAAGGCACTTCGTCTATTCTTAGCACGATTTCAAAAACCTCGGAAACAAACCAATATACACAGGAAAACTTGAGAATACTATCTCAACACGGAGCACTTGAGCATATTAGCAAATGAAGACGACAAAGGATAGCGCGTTCCGGTGTTTTTTTATTTGACCATTTCACTGTTTGAGAACGCCATTTTGCGTGGTCCCAAATAAGGTGTGTGTTTTGAGAGTTCGATATTTACAGCCTGTAGACTTTTAAAAAACACCTGGGAGAGGATTCTGCTGATGAAAGGTTGCACTGGTGCTTTTCAGTGTATATACCTGTGGTGAGTTCGCGGGTTAACTGCCTGCCCGCAAGATTTTTGAAGCCGAACGTTGATTATTTCAATTACTTATCCAGGAATACAGTGAATTCTTCTCAAAGAAAAACTGATGAATAATGAATACCAACTGTAACTATAGATTTAATACTCTTGGATAATCACTCAATCAGCTTAGAATAATGAATAGCGTGGATAAAGTGCTCTTTGTCCCGAAACTTCCAGAAAATACAAACACCGTCAAAACAGTCAAAACTTGAAGAAACGAATGCAAATCATGTCCTTCACCGCAATTACCTTTTAGACTGTCAGGTTTAACTACATGAAAGGCAGTTTACTAACCACAAAGTGGTGCTCTTCAGTGCAACGATTGCAATCACTGACAAACATCTTGAAAGGCAAGATTCCCGTTCTGTATAAATGAACGTCATTGCACTCTATTGAAACATTTCTCGTGGTGCTGTCACTGTTTTTAAGGGGATATTCCCTATTCAGTGTTAACTCTTCGAGTATTTGTGACTTGGTATTAAAAGGGAACTATCACGGGGATTTTGACCTAACAAATTGCAAGGTCAAAATTGCGTTATAATATCTTTACTTAGTTACAAAATGCCACTAGAAAACAAGCAGAAGAACTCGTCAACTGAGAGAGAAGAGAAGAGAAAAGAAAAAAACACTACACCTTGGTTACATTGTCCCGAATACACGAATACCTGACTACATTTTCTAAAGTTCAAGAGAGAAATTTGGAAAAAGAATTTCTAACATTTCCATAACAGAGTGTCATCCTCACGCAGTTTTTAAATGTTATAGCACATTGTGGGAAAAATGCGAGAACTTGAAGAATGTTAGCCTGAGATTTTTCAAGCTGCAATCTATTCTGACTTAGTTTATCTATAGTCGAAGACACTCAGCAACAATTTCAATACTCTATGGCCGGGTTTTATAACAAAACGGGGTAAATGCATGCTTTCAGGTTTCTGTTAATGCTGTTATACAAGCTTTTTACCTAGCAGTTTCTATTACTATCTCTTTTATTGTAAAAGCTGAACACATACATTATAAGTTCCGGCTTAGCTCTCTGGCTGTGAAATTTGGAAATCGCTTCTTCTCTCTCTCTCTCTCTTTTTGTTTACAAAGGTGGTACGTTTCTCGTTGTTTTACGTAAGGATTAATTTGGTGCGGCGATCTAGGCGAACAAATGAGGACGCTGATTTGTCATGGAACGTAGGGGTGGATCTAGGATTTTCCAGGGAGGGTTGTGACTGGTACACAGGGGTTGCAGAATTAATAGGGTTTGGCCCTAAAAAGTTGACACAAGTTTGAGAACTGGAACGTAACTGAAAACTGTTACACCAGAAAACAAACTAGCAATGCCACAAAGAACAGTGTTTGCCTTTATTCCTGCCTTAAAATTCACAATCTCGTTTTGGCTTCTCCAAAATGAATGTGGCTAACAATCCAATTAATTCACCCCTTAATCCGCCCCAGAAACACCGTGGTGGTCAATGTCTCCATAATGATTCCCATATCAGACGGGAAGCCTTTATCAATACAGAGAAAGAATCAAAACACTTAAGGGTCAAAAGACTATACAATGTCAACTACGTAAGGAGGTCGTCTTGTTTTATAAATAAACTAGTTTTCATTTTAAAGAATAATACGGACTTACTTTCACATTATTTCATGCCGCCCTAAAAAAACAACAGTAAATTTAAGTTCAAAAATTTGTACAATGGGGTTTTTAACAGTGAAATCCCAGTCCTGAATTCCTCCAGCTCAATGGAGCATAAAAATGAGCGTTCGTACCAGGCGAACTGCACGCGAGCCAGGGTCTAATAATGTCTATATATTAACATATGAATCAAGTGCTTATCAGAATAGAATACAAGCGACGTCATGCGAAGCCCTAATTGAATATCCGACCCCAAGGTGGTATACTTGATTGATGACTCGATATTGAGGTTTGAAAAATCAAAATAAGTCAGTGATAAATGCGTGATTCTGCAATTTTTCAGTGAGATGTGATCGCATCAGGGAACACGACTTCCTTTGTCCAAGAAAACAGAAATGTGGTATTGGATCTTAGCATGGCTTCTAACCATTGTAACAACTGTTGGAAACGGATTTGTGATTTACTTAATCTGCAGAATTCGTCGATTGCAAACTGTAGCCAACTGGTCTGTTCTTTCTCTGGCCGTGGCTGATCTGTTCGTTGGGCTAACCTTCTTCCCTCTTCTCTTCGCTTTGAACATAGACCAGTTGACTGATCCTCCTGAAAGCCTTCCTCCGTTTTTCTTGGTCTCTCGCACGTTTCTGTACTTCTCGGCCACAAACCTTTTTGTAATGATCCTGGATCGCTACGTTGCTATCGTTCATCCGCTGAAATATCTCTCGTTTGTGACTTCAAGAGTGATTAAAATTGCCATCGCCCTGGCATGGTTGTCACCAATTCTGCTGTTCACTTTGCCATATTTTCTGGAAGTTGAAAGCCGCTTCCTCCTTATTTTCAGGGTCAGCGTTTTCCAAGTTGTTCCCGTCCTGGTGTTTATCTTCGTCGCAGCTCGAATTTTCTTTATTATGCGGAGGATTTCAAAGAGAAGTTCAAGGATTTTTGCTCAGCTTCGTTTCAACCACCCGGCCAAGACAGCTTCCTCTGTAACTGAGTCTACCCTCGAAAGCAGAGCTGCCGCCAAAATGACAGTAGCAATCGTGTTCTTCTTCATCGTTTGTTACGTCTTCGAGAACTACAAATGTTTCTGCTATGTGTTCCGTATGTGCAGGACGACACCAACCCTAGAAGAGGTAGTTGATATTCTCTTTGTTATTAATTCGGCCGCCAATCCAATAGCATACGCATTCCTCAAGAGAGACGTCAAGCTTGTCTTGCAGCGAATGCTAGGGAGTCGAAAAACACATGCCCAGAGTGGAACAGAAACTTCCAGCGCATCAGGGCAAGAAATGAAGCGCTCGGTGGAATCTCTGTGACTGTAGTTGTTCCTATTATATATGTATGTATGGACAGAACTAAGTTTTGACAAATTGTTACATTGAGAGCCTTTGCTGCAGTGTAACGACCCGTAATGTTGAGGTCGACAATATGCAATTTATTTTGAAATTAACCTTTAATTTATGAATTGTGACAAGAGACGATAATCTCAGTATCGTCTCTTGATTGTAAATAATAGTTTCAAAGAATCAGTTGATAAAGGAACTGAAGAAATCTAGGATGCTTAAAGCTGTATATAATATACACTGACATTAGACAACCATTGCGGCAGGCAAACATAAACACTGGCTATTTATGAGCTGAAATAATGGGTCTTCAACAACAAACTGACTGAACTTGCGTCTACAGAAAAGTGCATTTAAATAAGGTTTTGCTTAAACCATAGTTCTACAGCTAATCGAAGAAAATATTTCCTCCCCAGATTTGTAAATCAAACGCGACCTAATTTCCCCGCGCTTTCCACAGAACATGTTTCCCTTCGCGTTTCACCTAAAAAAAGCGATAGATCTGTTGAACAGGTGTAGTTATGATTACAATGGCCTTGCGAAAACTTGTCTATCTTCGCCTTATCAATAAAAAACACTATATTGAAGAATTCTTGATATTGGTTGTTGAGGCTCGGGTGAGGTTGTTTTGCAGACATTATCTCTGAATGAGATATATCGGACCTGGCAGTGTGATAAATATGTCCACTGAAATATCTTATTTTTGCGGCGCCTCCAGCCTCTTAAAACGAGTACTCAACTGAACGTTTTCTTTAAACATCTTGCATCCTTCTTCACAATTTCAACACAAGTCTATGGCAAGTTCACACCCAAAGATATAAACTTAGGCGGCGTTTACACCACGCCAGAGAAATCATTTATTTAGCGCCTACCGTCCACACTAATCCGTCACGAAAACGGAGCTTTTCGAAAACGCTCTTTAAAACCGGAGGAATTTGAAAACGCCGGCTTTTCGTTTACGTGTGGACGGAAAACATTTTGAAAACGGAGCTTTTCGAAAACGATGACGTCACGATAATCATGTGATTTCCCTGACCGAGTTTTCTTCAAACGCAAATGTTCAAAACGACCCGGGTGATTGTTGCGTTTTTAAATTCCGACTCCGGGATAGTGAGGACGCAACACATTTGATGTGTTTTCAGAGTGAAACCTGCGTTTTCTAATTCCTCATGTGTAGTGTGGACAGGCCTAATTAAATTTAAATTCATCCAAACCGAATTTCCTGTTTGAGCCTGTTCCAAATGATATTCCCGCCTGATCGAATCAAAAACTGTAGCACCTAAGCTCACAAGGACTCTTATAGTTTCATTGGTATTCACGTCCTTCTGTCTGTTTCCTCCCTACCCTATCCTAGGCTCCAGGATCAAATCAACTGACAAAGTTTGCAGTTTCAGTGTATGGGTCGCGGATTTCGTTTTGCGAAAACGAAAAATGAATAAGTTATAAACAAGTAAACATTTACCCCACACGATTAGATTAACACAAGTAAACATTTACCCCACACCGCGACGCAAGAAGGAAAGAGACGCTTCAATTGACCGGTGTAATTTTAATTGCTATGATTGAAATGTCCTACACACGAGTTGCCTTATGCAATAACACAGACAGGAGTGGTAAAAGACATCCGCCCAAGCTTCCACGCAGATACGTGGCTAAGCTGTGCTGCTAACAGTAACTTGGCCAGTGAGATACAAGTCACATGGAAGTCAGACTGTACGCCTTGGCTACTTGCTGTGGAACTGAGAGCATTTTATCTGCAACGTTAATTTTTTTTAACCCTTTCACTGACAAGATCTGAAAGCTAATTCTCTTAACTGATGACCATAAAAACCTTTGTTGGCTATTGCTGAGAATCTGGTGTAATATCTCCTGTAATATCAAGACACTATCCTCTAGTGGATGATTTCCTTAATTGTCTCTACCAGTCTGCTTGACAGTGTATTAAATTGATCTACTGGTCACTCCTGCGAGTGACAGGGTCAGTAAATTTTATTAACGTGAAAGCTTGTGTGACTTGTGAACAGTGCACCTTCTGACCTTCAATAGCCACGTCGTCATAACAGAACAGCACATCTAGTGCCGAGCAAGGAGTAACGTTACAAGCGGTCATCTGTTTTTCAGAAGTAAACTGGTGCTTTTGCATTATTCGGATAACAACATTGAAGTACGTATGTCAAAATCTTTCAAAATTTGATAGCTCTCGCCGTCACCTCTGATTGGTTAGCATCCTCGGAGACCCAGGGGCAGCTTGTCGGTAGGACGCGATACTTTCGCGCGAAGCTCCTGATTTAAACTCTCGCCCGAAAATATCGCATCGTCCCGACTGGCAGATGCCTTCGAAGGAGGGCATCTAGGGAATGGTGCCTTTTCAACGTGGTCACGAATAAGTGCTTGTTTCAACACTGTCTGAACAACGTGGCTAAGTGTACTAAAATGTTACCAATGGTGTCTACACACAAACAAAGCTGAAATGCGATAAATTGCTAAAACCAGCTCCTCGCCTTCAGTTTCTCGTCAACTGACCACATTAGTCCTAAGATTGAAATAGTAATTTTGATCTCCTATTAAATTTCCATACAATTATTAAATTCAGCTCTGAGTATTTGGCAGTACGTCAAGACAATATCTTCTAGTGTATTCTCATTACCTGTTTACTTATCAATGTACTGGTATTGTTAAGAGTATTTAAATGCCGATCACGCTGGAAATGAAAAGGTTAACAGAGCTAGTGAAGGTAAACAATAATATTAATATATTCTTGCAATTATTAACATTGAATTCCCTATCATTTAAAATATAATAAGGCTTGTTTTCGCAGTTAGCTATATAGCTACCGTCCCCCGATTCCCAAAAAATGGAAAAGCCTAGCTTCACGAATATTATCACAATTAATAGATGGCTATTTCATAGAGTTTACTTCAAATAACATTTCTCAATCCTAAGCATGGCTACCTTTGCAAAACAGCGTAGCAATCTCACATGCTATATAACGATCTGAAAAATCTGATTAAGTTAATCGCCATAGTTAGAAGTATAATAAATAACACCAGGCTGATTCAAAATTCAACCAACCCAAACATCGAGCATTCCGGATCAGTAAAACGACCGTGCAGTGTAACCTCGCCACCAATTGAAAGCGAGGCTGGTTAAATTCAACCATACAAACAAATGATAATTCTTTACCTACTAAGGCTTAACCTACATAAATTGCCATTAATATTTTCCTTTGATTCAAGTGCTCTGTCACGGAATACAAGCCACTGATTAAATTTTATCCTTAAGCAATGATGGATGGTTTGCATGAAAGGAAAACCAAAAAAAAAAAAACATTCCCCTACTTCAGTTAGCAACGCCTACCTCTTCTGGCTGACCAAACATTTCGCAACATTTTATTTCTAGTTTTAAAATTTAAACTGTTCGAACTCGCAAGGCAACTTTTCCAATTCTCAAACAGCCATGCCTAACGAGACTTGTACCCCAATATAATTCCATTATGTTCCTAACAAATCACCTTTCATTCAGTTATTAAAAGGTTACAGTTCTGGAACTAGTGTCCTTTTGATTTAGAAGACCTGTGTAGGTGCACACATACCCAATGGGCGTTCTTTAACTGCCAAACTCGAGTCTCCTCCGATTGGTCCGTGATAGGCTCTCCATTGCTACCAATACGCTGCGTCAAGCGCACGTAAGAGATGCACGCGGCTTCCGCGCTCAGAATGTGCACGTGAGGAGACAGAATAGTGGTGTTCGTGGGCGCGTTCCGTTGACGCAGCACATTATCGAAGTAAAACTTGTGAAACTCCACGCCTTCGACGAGATTCCCGTTTGCTTCTGGCTCAAACGCCGTCACGTGGGGATCGACCAGCTTGCTGTACGTGTCGAAGTCTTGAGTCGTTATACTGGTAATCAGTTGCTGTGTTAAACGGATTATTTCTTGTTCTTTCTGTGCCCTCCACTGCGGTTGCGCGCTTGGCTGGGTGGCCGCCGCTTCTGTTTCTTCAGGGTGCGTCGCCATCACATCTTCATCCGAGCCCTTCTTCTTTCTCGAGCCGCTAAAATTGTGCGTTGCTAACAACGTCGTCAAAATGGCACCCTTGAGCTTTCGTCGCGCGTTGAACTTCCTCAGACCATCAAGCGTGGTTTGGCGATGGACTTTCGAGGCGATTCGCTCGCGATTCTGAAAACGAAAAGCGAGGGAGTAATTTTAACAATCTGATCGTTTGAATAGTGGGTTCAACTGCAGTCTCAATAAACTAAATCAAAATGCAATTAAGGAGTAGTTTTAAGGGCTATTGAAGTAAAACTAAACCTGATTAGATGGTGAAGTTCCTGTCTTCGACGCGAATAAACGCGCCGATTACCCGGAATAATTTTGTCGGCAGCCTGACCGAAAATAAGCAAAGAAAGCAATAAGTTCTTTATAGAACTAGTTTGCTTTCCCGAGCAGGTGCTCAAACAATGCAAGACACTTAGTCAATCTCTTGACCACGACACACTTGTCGCAATTAACAAGAAACTTGAAAAAGAGCCACAAACTAGCAAAGCTCGATGCAGAATGCATTTTATTCACATTCACTAAGTGACCTCGAGAAAAGGAAAAAGAAAATGGAAAAAATATGTCTTTATCGTGAAAGACTTTTGGACGGTGCATTGCTTCTCCAATTAGTAAAACCAGTGGATTTCAAAAGATCAGGTTCCAAATAACATGCAAATATCTAGGTAGAACTAAACACTGCGCAATTAGAATGGCAAAATGTTTCGAACCCGACGAGCGCAATATAAGCGCGGAACCTTGTCTTGAACTATCCTTTACTCAACCATCGTTGTCCTGTATTACGCTATTTGCAAAGAGTTCTGTCCCATAACCGACATAATATAACTAGTTTATGCGCACAACGAAAAAATAGGTTTCCCTTGATGAAAAAAAACAAGAGATAAAAATAGCACCGACGCTATCGGCTTGCTTTCAGTGAGACACTGAAAACTATTAATCCATTCTCGTAAACAGGACAACAAAATCAAAATTCGAATTCTGAAGAAAAAACGACATTAAATAAAATGAAACGCGTTATCAACGACGAACATCGTCCACCTTTGCATGGAAATTGCGTTCGTTTGTGCTGTGCAAGTTATTTTGATCGTCAAAGGTCGAAAAAAAGCACTTGCGGTAAATGCACTATGATGTATCACCTGCAAACTCATGATAACAATCAGGATATAACATGCAAACAAACCTCGCACAAAACTCATTTTCAATACACGCGCTGACAGCATGATATGAAGGAAATCTTGACATTCGTGATAGCAGTCGGCTTGAGTCTTGGTCCGGGAGACCTTTGGACAACCGCAGCCATTTTAACGAGGCAAGACAATACGCATTTCTATGAGTTTATCGGCGCATGCATTTTTTGTGTACTAAAGAGTTTGTAGATCACGAGCCTTCCGTCCGTGTTTAACCAAACTCTTCTCGAGACCTTCCAACATTTGAATGGGTTTTAAGTTAACTCAGAAATGCGTAGTGTTTAGCTTAAACATGTCACCCTTGACAACCTGATGCCTTGTAGGACCTAGCTTCATTTTATTCAATAAGACAAAAACAAATAAATGAAAAGAAAAGCTTCAACTAAAAAAAACAGGAAGCACTCATTCAATTTACGACGACGAATGGAGTAATTCTCAGACGGAAGTTAGTTCCAATCGAAAACAAATCAAAAACGCATGCCAAATCAACTTCTGATTTGTTACCTGTTTCGCACCCAATCGAGTTCGCACCTACCAGGTTCGTACCCCTGAACGGATTTTAAACTTTCTATTTCGAGTTCGCTTCCACCTTTTCGAGTTAGCTCCGAGGTTAATGGATAAAAGAACGAGAAATAAACATGTTTTGTGTGATTTTGTTCCATTATGCCCACGAATCTGGGGTGAGCTTGATAGGCAGTTGAGTCAAACTAGGGGTGGGTGCGAAACCTCCAGCTACCTTCTCATTGGACAATGCAAATAGGAAACATTATCCTATCAGAGACCTTATCAGCCAATCTCAAGACTTGCATTATTTGCAAGGAGCAAGACAAATGTTCCTTGCTCTATGTATGGTTCACCATTGTTTAGAGAGCTCCTCTAAAAACAGTGCCAATAAGAAATTAAACTCGGACAAGACAAGGCGTAACTCTGTGATTAACGAGTACATTCGTTGTCAGCCATGTTTAGAGATGAGTTGGATGAGTATTAATAAACCTGGAAGAGGCAACGAAAAACGCACAGGCCAGCCGACAAATGAAAGTTTCTACCAGAAAGGTACAGTAGACAAAATTTTAAACATTATGTTCACAACGCTTAAACAATGCAGCATTTACAACACTTCAACTCTGAGGTCAAACGTCGAACTTCACATAAGACGAACTAAACTGAGCCAATTACCGGTAACTCAACTGAGCTCGGTCGAGCGTACGACGTTTGACCCAACAGTCGAGCTTCATCTGATTGGACTCAAATTGCAATTTAGTTCGTCTCAGGTGAAGTTCGACGTTTGACCAGGGCCTCAGTAGTTTTTTTAATCCCAAGTCTAATGAAGTGCAAAGTTTTCCGGCATGTTTTTCACCATAAACTCGTAAGCTTATGGGTTTCTGCCTTCACAGTCACTGATCTAATAAGCTGATCCATTGTTATAAACTCATTCCTCCTTAACGAGTGAGCTTGCTGTTTATGTTTTTGTTCTCCTACACAGTCGTTTGTTTGAAAACAATCGTCTTGCTGGAGTAGCTAACTGATTGGGTTGTAGTCGTTTAGATGACACATATTGATTGCAAACCACCTTGATTGAGAAATTATATATTTCAAAAAGAGAGATAAGAGATCTAAACTACCAATCGCCACTTTAATACTGTATCTCACTAAATTTGAATTATTTCATCGTGGAAAGCCTCTTATTGCACACCTGTCAATTCACAATTCAAAGGTGCTAAAGTAGGTATGCTTTTATAGAGTTTTTGAACCCTATGTATATATTTTTTTTAATTTTGCCAAAAGTTGCGTCTTATCATGCTTGTCAAAATTTGAAAATATAATAAAATTTACTGTGCCGTTTATGTATTATAAGCCCCTAAAGCTGTAATTAAGGGTGTTTTGGCAGGTCTTACTGTTGCTATGGTAACCTATTGTCTCACGAAAATGATAACATCGAGTTCACCAATGATTGGGCAGTTTTTTGATACCACAATTGTAGCATCAAGCGATGAAGAGCTATAAACGACCCATCAAAATCTAAGTGCTGGAAACTATTATAAGCCACCCTAAAAACATGAACTAAGGGGGTGGACCATTTGATTTTTTAGGGAGGAGTGGGCGATTTTAAAACCAACTCCTGCATGACTACCGGTAAGTACACCCCCAAAAAATTCATGCACTCAACCACTGACGAAAAACAAATTTGTGCACCTTCAGTTAGCTGAAAAAGGCATGTTACATGGTGAAAAAGTATCATGTGCATACACACATCCCAAGAAAAAAATATTGTAGTGCTTAAAAGGGTTTAAAAATCGTGCCTGTAACAAATCACCACCTCCCCTGCCTCCAAAAAAATGCCAAAAAGCCTGACGAGAAAAAAAAGTAAAGGGGACTTGCAAACTTTAGCAGATTCAATTCAATGCCATTCGCAAGCAAAATATCAGCTAGTACAAGGCAGTTACATTAAATGCATTTTTTCTTATTTGCCATATAATAAACGTCTAATTAACCAAGCCTAGTTGGCCTGGATGTGAGAATCTTGACCTTGGTCTTGCGTACAGACCTCATTGCATTTGGTCTGTACCCATGACCTCGGTCAAGATTCTCCCATACAGACTTCCTGCTTGGTTAATAAGATTAATACAAAGAGCTGAATGAATTGTTGAGGGGTCACTTTCCAGAGATTAAAAAAAATTTCCAAAGGTGATCACAGTCACTGACAATTTAAATGGGTTTCACAATACAATGGTGGTTATAACTAGAACTGGTCGGAGTTGACACTGGTTGTAAGGAGAAATTGAAGAGTAGACAAATACAATATAATGACATACCAAAATCCATGAATGTTTGAGAGCATCTGAAACATTAATCCTTTTATTTTGGTCTACAGTGAGCATTTTCTTGATTAGGTCTTTTGCCTCCTCTGTCACACTGTCCCATTCTGGTGACGGAAACTGCAATGAAAATTAAAAATACAGTACCAGATGAGTATAGAGAAGACTAAGGCAAAAAAAAAAACTACAATCATTAAAATATACTTTTTAAAACAGTCAATTATTGCACAATCTCTGTTATTTTGTGAAGCTGATTTACATTATTTATCATGTATTATCTTCTTTCAATGGGCCAGAAAGATTATGAAAATCATGAGAAAAACTTTCAAAGCATAATGACTGCCTGAGCATTATTATGCTAACCAAAGGAGTATGAAAAGCAGCGATATTAAAGAATGACGTTTTGACAGCTCCATGCCATTTCAAATTCAAATAAAACACATGTGAGTTCATTATATAGTGAATGTACATGTGAAAGTCTCAGTGTATATGATTAAGAGATAAAAATAATTGAAGAATAAAACACCAAGCATCACATGCTTAAACTGTCGAAAAAAAGTTTTGCTTTAATGGAGTTATTGAGTGTTAAGTGTAAGTTTTTTGTCTTTAATGAAGAGCACTTCATAAATTAAACAATCCAGCTTCCGACAGCATTTCTTGAGGATTGTAAATTGGTCACAGAGATCTTTGTTCCTCTGATTGTGTAGGTCCCGTAGGTGTTTACCAACAACAGAATGCACTGAAACAGGTGTCGGCATTGTTGCACATGGATTTGGACTGGTTAGCTCAAAAGACCACCACAAACCGCATAATATCAAGCCAAGGTTTAATAATTATTCGATTTCTGTGGCGGGTAGTTACAACAGTCGCACTTTACGGGTTAGCAGAGTCCAGGTGAGCGGTTTAACAGACAGATTCTCCAGGTAAGCGGGTTTTACAGACAGACTAAATAATTTCTTTCTCGCTTCGATTCCACTGAACAACTGGTTTTAAACATAATAACCTAACGCTTTTAATCAATGTATAATGTATGTCAATCACGATTCTTGTCATCAAATAAATCTGTCAATAAGAGGCAACGCCTATTTGATCAACGAAACATTCTCCGCCCCGATAAGGGCGTAGTCCTTATCCCACTTGCAATCAGCCTATTTTTCTTCAGTCGTGTCCCTCAGCAGGGTATATAACAGCAATCTTCGTGACGGGGCGGCTGTACTCTCCGGCTGGTGTTTTCACTTTCACATTGCGGACCCGGCCATCTGTCCCAGGATGCACCTCGATCACTCTGCCGATAGTCCATTTACCGCGGATGGCATTGTTGTCAGCCATGACTACGAGGTCATCGACTTCTACGTTTCGCCTTTCTGTATGCCATGCCTTCCTGGTTACTAGTGCTGGGAGTACGTCTCAGCTCCAACGGTGCCAGAAAGAATCCACAATTTTCTGCACAAATTCTACTCGGCGACGAGGGTTTTTCGTGTCATTAAACGGGCCTTGAGGAACTTCCGATGTGGCGCGTCCCAGGAGCATGTCGTTAGGGCATAAATATTTGCCGTCGTCAGGATCGTTTGGAACACGGCCGATAGGGCGTTGGTTTACCAGATTTCCGACTTCTAGCAGGCAAGTGTACAGTTCGAATGGAGTCAGCACCTGTTCGCCAATTGCTTTCTTTAAAGCTCTCTTGCAACTCTTAACCAGTGCCTCAGCACATCCATTCTGGTGGGGGGCAGCTGGAGTGGTGAATATCCAACGAATGCCTCTTTCAGCACAGTAATCACAGAGCTGGTGAGAATCTAGACTTTGGACAATTTCCCGCAGTTCTCTAGCTGCGCCAACCATCTGCGAACCGTTGTCGCTCAACAGCACTGCTGGGTATCCACGGATAGAGAAGAATCTCCTAAGCACCTGGATGAATTCCATTGTGGTCAAGTCCACTGCCATTTCTAGGTGAACTGCTCTGGTGTTGAGGCAGGTGAAGATGACGCCGTAATGCTGCGCTTTCTTATTTCGCCCTATTTTGACACTGAATTATCCAAAATAGTCGCAAGCAGTGTAGTAGAAAGGTGGGGTCTGTGGTGCCAGGCGAAGAACGGGAAGATCGGCCATTAACTGCGTTTCCGCCTTGTGAGCCATTTCTCGACAAGTAACACACTTGAACTTCACAGCCTTACTGAGTTTGCTTGCCTTTAGGATCCAGTATTTTCGCCTTATTTTTGCAGTCGTGGTTGCTACTCCAGGGTGTCCATGATTATGCATGTGACTTGTAATTAGTAATGATATTCTGTGCTCATTGGGAAGTAGCACTGGGTGTTTTTCTTCGTAGGACAAGATTGCTTTGTCAATCCTTCCTCCAACCCTGATTATTCCCTTGTCGTCTACAAACGGGCTCAGTGTCTTGAATTCTCCATTCTTCATTCGACTCTTTAAATCCCTTTGGGCACTTCTGATCCATGACATCTCAGCCTTCTTTAACTCTTCAGGCATGAGAGGTCCTTCTCGTCCGCTGAGTGTGTTTCTCCTGAGGCGTATCTTCTCTGCTAATCGCTTTATCCACGCGGTAACTCGTATCAGTCTTCGCCAACTAGAGAATTTCTTCACATCGATTACCTTTCCTACATCTGCATACAAGACTGAACTGACAGCATTAACTTGGCGACGCTCCATGTCTTCTTCTCGGTGCAGTCTAGCTGTTTGAACTGGCCATTGTTCTTCTGGGAGTTTGAGAAATTCTGGGCCATTCATCCACCTCCCCGTCAACTGCTGTACATGCAATCCTTGCGATACATCGTCAGCTACGTTTTCGTCACCGGGAATGTGCTTCCATTGACTTGGGTCCGAGTTGTTCTGGATCTCCCCAACCCTTGCTGAGACAAACGGCTTGAAACTGCGGGAAGGACTTTGGATCCAGGCCAGTGTGATACTGCTGTCAGTGAAGAATTTAACATCGGCAAATTGAATCGTACACTCTTTCACTATTGTTTTCGCGAGGCGGGAGGCGAGGACCGCTGCTTGTAATTCCAGGCGTGGAATTGTGAGTTGCTTTAGGGGTGCCACTCTAGATTTAGCTGCAACAAAGTTTACTTCGTAGATGCTTTGTTTCGTTCTTTGACGGATGTATGCGCAGGCGCCAAATGCGTCTTGAGAGGCGTCTGAAAAGACACACAGTACCGGTGCTTCTGGAGTTTCGGGTGGAACCAGGCATCTCTTGAACCAATCTTTTTGAGCTCCTTAATTTCCTTGAAGAACTGGATCCACTTTTCTTGGACATCGCATGGAAGTTTATCGTCCCAGTGAAGACCAGTCTGCCACAGCTCTTGCAAACCTATTTTGGCTCTGATGACGAATGCAGCAGCGAATCCGATGGGGTCGTAGAAGCGGGCAACTTGGCTGAGAAGTGTTCTCTTGGTCATCTTTACTCCATGACCTATTGAATCATCCGTCAGGCGCAGTAAATCCACTTTAACTTTGAAGCTGAACTCATCTGTGATGTAATTCCAAATCACGCCAAGCACCTTTTCTTCAGCGTCTTCCTGGAACAACTTGAACCCCTTTTCCTGATCTTCTGTCTTGGTTAAGATTTTGTTTGATGTCCAGCCCTTCACGCCAAACCCTCCACTCTCGAGCACTTTGTCTAAATCTTCTGTCAACGTCTGAGCCTGCGCTACAGTGTCTACGGAGCCACAAATATCATCCATGTATGAATTCTTTGTGAGAACATCGGCTGCTTCCGGGTAATCCTTCTTGTTTTCTTCAGCTGTTTTTCTTAATGCAATCTGAGCCATAGCAGGCGCTGGCTTGTCACCAAACGTCAGGACTGTTTTGACGTACACATCGGGTTCTCTCTCTGTTTCCAAATTTCTCCAGAGGAACCGATGAACATGTTGATCTTCTTCTGGGATGAGTACGCGATGATACATCTTAGAAATGTCGCCCATCACTGCTACTTCTCTTTCTCTAAACCTTAGGACGACTCCAAACAGACTGTTCAACAAGTCGGGCCCCTTAAGCCAATAATCATTCAACACGTGACCTTGATAGACTGAGGACGAATTGAAGACGATTCGTACCGGTGTGCTCTTCTTCTCGGGTCTAATCACGGCATGGTGTGGAATGTAATGCACTGGTCCTTTGTAGGTATCCATTTCTTCTTTAGACAGCTTCCTAGAGAACTGCAACTCCTTCATTTCTTCCATTTGTTTGTCATAGGCCACTCCTGTTTCAGGGTCTTTCTTAAGGCGCCTTTCCGTACTTTCTAACCGTTTCATTGCTAATGGCCTATTATTTGGTAACAGCATAGGGTCTTTCTTCCAGGGGTACGGTACCATCCACTGCTTGCCTACTTTTTCACACGACTTAGAAATGATTTCCGCTTCCTCTCTTTCCACTTGCGTTAGCTTGTCAGCCTCACAAACACACGGTTTAACTTCCACTCCCATTGCCTCAGTCTTCCAAAATTCTGACATTTCTACTGGTGCAGCAAGTCTTACATGGCAGACGCGGCCATTTACTTGAGTTTCTCCTGACGGTCCACCGAAAACCACCCATCCTAGCGGCGTTTTTCTTGCAACTAACTGTCCAGTCTGCCTGGTCTGTCCAGTATGCATCTGGGCGTGGTCGATCCCTATCAGTAAATCAACAGGACCTTTGCCTCTGCGTATCCTTTCGTTCTCCAGGCCGAGAAGCTTGGCGATTGGTTTAAGCTGGACTGCCGACACTTCTTCACTAATGCACGGGATTCCAATCGCCTTGATTGAGAACATTTCGGTGTTGTCTGGTGATGACACAGGAACCCTGTAAACTTTAGTCTTGATCGTCTCCTCTTCTCCTCCCACTTTCGTAATTGTTACGGCGGTGTCGTTTCCTTTGAGCCCCAGTGCAGCTGCTGTTTCTTCGCGGATTAGGCTCACCTGCGCTCCCGAGTCAAGAAGAGTGTTGCTTTGCTTTTGGAATCCATTCTGTCCGTAGATCTTGCATGTTATCACCGGCAAAAGAGTTTCATGCGGCTCGGATAGGGACGCAACGCCAACGTTTAATGCAGTGCTCTTGTGAAACAATGGATGATGAAATTGCATGCATTCCCTTCCATTGTCAGATTTCGTACACTTTTGACGTCTCCTGCAGTTACTAACTCGATGCTCTCTTCCTGCTGGTTTCACGCAACTAAAGCAGACATGGTTTTCTTTGGCGATCCGGATACGCTGGTCGATACCGAGTGCAGCGAATTTAGGGCAGGTATCTGGCCAATGAGACGAGTTTTTACAGTACCAGCATTTGTGCCTTTTCTGGTTGGGTGGGTCGACTTGAAACGCACAGACTGACTTGCTAGATCTCAACGGGGCAGTAGCACGCATACGTGATTTCATCTCTACATTCATCCACTTCATCAGTCCCTCGAAAGTTGCTTTTCCCCCCTGACGCTCCAAGTCTCGTGACCAAACCTTTCGATCATCTGGGCACATTTTTTGCTCGATGATAGACAACATGTGACTATTGTCCATATCATTTTGACTTCCGACTTCCTTGAGAGTGTTAAAACTTCGTTTAACTAAATGAACTAAGTCACAAAAACGTGTGTCTTCGCCCGGTTGCAGAGGTCTAAACTTTACTATGTCTTGTGTGATCGTGTCGGACACGAACCTTGGATCTCCGTAAATAGAATCTAAATAATCCCACGCTGCGTCGTAATCTTGACCTATCCCTTTAATTAACTCTAGCGGTTCATCTTGCAGACAAGTACGAAGATAAGTTATTGCATCCCTTTTGCTGTATTTGGATTCTACCGCATGCTTAAAATCAGCGCGAAAAATAGCGTAATCTCTTACGTCTCCTGCAAATTTGGGCATCTTAGGCTTTTCCATCTTAAAACCACAAGCGCCGCTTGAAGCACTGGAGTTAGTTTGGATGTTGTCATTTTCCTCGTGGTTAGCAACAAAGGGTCCACTTTCATGGCTTGGCACGTTATTATCATTACCGGAACTTGTGCTTTGTTCTGTGTTAATTGGATGATTATTACCGCCAGAACTTACACTAGGGGCGTTGTCATTTAATTCCATACTTGGAATTCCACTACTTCCCGGTCCAGTAACACCATTATTTTTCACTGCAGATGCATCATAAGTTTTTAACGGGGTCTTTCCCTTGCTCAAGAAAGAATCCAAATACATTTTTGCACCCATTTCCATTGACATAAAGTCTTCTTGGCATTCCGCCATCCATCCCTCTTGTACTTCGAACTCACTGTCGTCTTCGAGTAATCGGGAATAATATTCGTGCTTCTCCACGAGAGTGTCAAAGGCTAACTGTAGTTTACTTAGACCATCTCTTACCTCTTGCTCCAGTCTTTTTGCTTCTAATAACTTTGCTAAGGATTTTCCACATCGTGTGAGCGCTCCTTTGGCAGTTCTCCGATCCGTTTTTGCAGCTTTCAGGGCTTCCTCCGCCATGTGCTCTTGCGTAATTGTTCGTTACAACCCAGAAATCGAATGAAATGTTGCACATGGATTTGGACTGGTTAGCTCAAAAGACCACCACAAACCGCATAATATCAAGCCAAGGTTTAATAATTATTCGATTTCTGTGGCGGGTAGTTACAACAGTCGCACTTTACGGGTTAGCAGAGTCCAGGTGAGCGGTTTAACAGACAGATTCTCCAGGTAAGCGGGTTTTACAGACAGACTAAATAATTTCTTTCTCGCTTCGATTCCACTGAACAACTGGTTTTAAACATAATAACCTAACGCTTTTAATCAATGTATAATGTATGTCAGTCACGATTCTTGTCATCAAATAAATCTGTCAATAAGAGGCAACGCCTATTTGATCAACGAAACAGGCATGTATGGCCCACATAATCTGCATCACACAGGTCACATTTATATTTGTAAAACAACAATGGTATGAAGTCGTAGAAACGTCATTCTTTAATACCACTGCTTTTTATTCTTAATTGCTTATTGAAAACTATAGTTATCAAAAGAGTATGACGTGAGGAAAACATTTTGTGTCAGGATGTACAGCATCTATGGGTGAAACAGAGACAATATTACATGGCTGTGTGGAGATTTCTCTTCGAAATTTCTCTTCAAGTGTTGAAGAACATTTTACAAGGGAGTCCTGCGAACAAGCGAAATATTTTTGACATGAGAAGAGAAATTTCATATCTCCAAGCGATAATAATAATGACCTATTCATTACTTTAATAAAAATTAACAAAATCCCAAACCATTTTACTTTTGCACCAAAAGATGCCATTTATTATGTAACCATAGCAATGGTAATTTTTTGACATGTGAAGATAACATGTTATTTTCATGTGTGAAGATATCATGTTTTCGTGATATCATATTTAACTTTTCTGCACTATGACCACTAGTTTTTAAGTCTCTTAATTAAAATCCAGAAGTCTTCCTCTTGTTAGTGTCAGTTAGAGATATTTGGGGTATAAACTTGACAGAAAATTATATACGCTTCACAAAAGTCACAGAAAACTACTGGAGTCTAAAAATTGTGCTCCAGTAATTTATGTGAGAAACTATGCTGAAAAAAGCTTTGAGCAAAAGCAAGCCAGCTGACATTAGGGGTTGAGAGAAAAATATTCACACATAATCACCTTTACCAACACATTAACGGACACACCACCTCAAAATCTTCAATTGGAAAGCACTTGAAACAGTCAACACGGAGTTGAAAAACCGTCTACTAAGGATAATTTTTCTGTCCTGAATAATGTGGGAACTGAAGCTAGAATGCTTAATATGCACGGTTGTCGCTAAGCGCCGGCTGCCGGCTAAATGCCGGCTAAAATCCAGAAGTCTACCTCTTATTGGTGTCAGTTAGAGATATTTGGGGTATAAACTTGAGAGAAAATTATATACGCTTCACAAAAGTCACAGAAAACTACTGGAGTCTAAAAATTGTGCTCCAGTAATTTATGTGAGAAACTATGCTGAAAAAAGCTTTGAGCAAAAGCAAGCCAGCTGACATTAGGGGTTGAGAGAAAAATATTCACACATAATCACCTTTACCAACGCATTAACGGACACACCACCTCAAAATCTTCAATTGGAAAGCACTTGAAACAGTCAACACGGAGTTGAAAAACCGTCTACTAAAGATAATTTTTCTGTCCTGAATAATGTGGGAACTGAAGCTAGAATGCTTAATATGCACGGTTGTCGCTAAGCGCCGGCTGCCGGCTAAATGCCGGCTAAAATCCAGAAGTCTACCTCTTATTGGTGTCAGTTAGAGATATTTGGGGTATAAACTTGAGAGAAAATTATATACCCTTCACAAAAGTCACAGAAAACTACTGGAGCCTAAAAATTGTGCTCCAGTAATTTATGTGAGAAACTATGCTGAAAAAAGCTTTGAGCAAAAGCAAGCCAGCTGACATTAGGGGTTGAGAGAAAAATATTCACACATAATCACCTTTACCAACGCATTAATGGACACACCACCTCCAAATCTTCAATTGGAAAGCACTTGGAACAGTCAACACAGAGTCGAAAAACCGTCTACTAAGGATAATTTTTCTGTCCTGAATAATGTGGGAACTGAAGCTACATGTAGAATGCTTAATATGCAGGGTTGTCGCTAACCGCCGGCTGCCGGCTAAATTCGGCGGCTCAGAAAGAGGTGATCGCCGGCTGGATTTTGGCGAGTGATCACTCGGTAAAGAACAACAAACGGTTTTTAGATTACGCACATACAATCACTTGATATCTGAACCGTATTGAACCGTCTTAATCAACTAAATGAAAAGTTTGGAATAAATTTCTGACTACCTTGAGTATTGGCGCCATTCTAATGAGTAAAGTAATTGACAAAAAAAACTAGTTTTGAGCACTTTTTTATCGTGTTCTTTTTCCTTGTACTGCGTCCGCCATCTTGTAAATGCGAAGCTTGTTAGCCTCGAATCCCAGGCATTGGGAAAGATTGGGACCAATGTTGTTCCAGGTCTCTCGCGAAAAATGGTGACCGGCTTATGAAAATCTCAAACCGGGAGACTATTTTCTTAGCTACAACCCTGAATATAAGAAATGCTTTTCATAAAAGACCTAAAACCATCACTCAATGTACAGTCACTCAATCTGCGCCAAATTATTCTCTGATGATTAGTACATTTACATAGTTCACGCTTACTGGCATCCGTTTCAAACTCAACTCTTAAACAAGAACTTTGACATAAGCATTAACAACCTCAGTCTTGACAATGATGCTTGATGCATCAAAACATTGATTTGATATTACTTTTAATCTTTCTTATAATCCATTATATAGAAAAGTAATAAAAGAATCAACTTTTCAGTTCTACAAGTTAAGACAATAACCTGAACAGAGAGGGTTGCAATATATTTGCCTTCAAGTTATCAAGGATTTGAGTTACCAAGGTAAAAGTACAACTTAAATATTAGAAGCTAATCCAACAGAAAACATACTCCTTCAGCCTCGCCTAGCTCCCTCAAATCAAATGTTTTACCTCTCGATGATTTTTAATTAATTTTATTCTACATATTGAAATCAATCCCTTAAGAAAATGTTAAGTGGAAATGCATCTAACAGCTCTTTAATATGGTCATACTCACTGTCGATCTCATTCAGACAAGAACCACTAGAGTAGAAACTCCTTGCCTGGAGGACAGGAATGATAAACTTTTTTGACTTTCAAGATAAAGGCCAAAAATAATTTGCAAGCATGCATTGACAAGCCATAAGTATCACTAATTAAAACTCACAGCCAATGTCAGTATACAACTGTATTGGCAATATCCACAGTCTTTCCATATTGCATAATAAAAAGTAAAGAAGCCATCTGTCAGGAGATATTAGAGACACTATTTAACGGCAATGTATGATGAATCCTTTCTTGTATTGATCATGTCACTGTGACAATTACGATATTAAAAGGGGACTTCCATTAACGCTTTTAGCAGGAGGGCAACTGGCTTTTGCAGGGTGGCAAAACTTTTTGAACTGAGCTTCTTTATAAGAAAAACTTTTCCCTAGATGGTCAAACCAGGTGGGAAAAAATCGTCCTTACAGCCAGTCAATTAACCCAGCACCTGCAGGCCCCTGAATGAAACCCCTTTATTAAACTGAACTCAATAGAAACAGAAGGGAAAATGTCATTTCATTTCCCAAGTATTAAGGACTACGAAGAGGTATACTTTTTTGGAGGGGATACTCTCAAAGCCTCCACATAAAAATATGTCATCTTGAGGCATGCAGTCAACTGAGATGTACTGATAACCTAACAGTATACCTTGTCTGGCCTGGACTTTTTCAGTTATATAGCTCAGTATTATGCTAATGTATATACATGTACTATTATCATGACAGCTTTAAAGCTTCTCAGCCCACTGGCAGGTGAGTTAACCAGAAAGGACATTACTAAATTTCATATGAAATGTTTTGAATAAATCGTCTTGAAGGTGTGCAGTTTAATGTACTCTGAGTTCCTTTTGCTCAAGCTCATTACTGCTTTAATTATCTTTCTTTCGACATCCACTAGTACTTTCTCCTCTAATCAAAAATATTTAATTGGTGTATAAAACATCTGATTCAGCAAAATATTGCTTTGGGCAGTTGTGCCTCTGCAGTTATCTTTTTTATAGATTTCTATTGAAGAGTTTCCAAAAACTTGGAACAGTTCAAAACAGTTCTTCAAAATTTTGCAACAAATAATTTCTTATTTTAAAACTTAAGGAAACTACACTACTTATTGCTTAAATAACAATTTCCTTTTGAATCAGCAATGAAGGAGCTTTTCTACACAATAATTAATTTCTACTCTCCAAAACTAATTGCTAGACCTAATATTTGCTGGAAGATAATGAGTCACACACAAATAGTACAAGCAGTTCTTAAGGTTTGGTTTCGAGAGAATATTGGTGAATGAATGATTTAGAAATTTGTTGAGCCATAATAATAAAGGTTGCATTAACAATCAACATGTGATGTACATTATGGTAAAAGGCTAACATGTTCATCTCCAACCTGCATCTGATTTTAACTACAACAAAACGAGTCGTTTTGCATGCCTGAGCTGTAAAATGTTTTAAAAACAGTACAGTTCATTTTCTGGCAAAATAAATTAAGCAACTCTCTGCACAAATTGTAAAAGACAAGTGAAAACATTGTGAACGTGCACAAGAACACTCAAGAGATCTCCACCATGCTCTTGTTGTTTTTTTGTGTAAGTAATAATTAAACAAAGTTACTAGGCTGAGTTTTTATTTTTCTAAAATAGAAAAAATAGCTCTACGGTTAAGTTATAGTAAAACAACATAACCAAAATGTTTCACTACAAATTTAGATGCCAGTAATTGAGATGTGGGAAATGAGTTTCCAAGAAATCTTCATGTACAGTTGTTTGCTACCTTTTTTAAACTATTACTATGAATAATAAGGTCGGAAATACAATTATAATGTGATGCTCATAAAAATCCCTTTTATACCCTTACATCCTTGGTCAAGTGGTGTACAGGCTTTCATAAATGCCATATTACAGATTCAGAACTAACACAAGTTTAATCTCACAGTCTAAATCTTTGTTCAGCGGGGAACAAAGAAAAACAAAAAATTAAAGAGGGCACGAGACAAATAGATTAGTTATATTGCCATGAAATGTTCCCTTGTTGCGCTGATCCGTAATTTTCACATTATCACCTATGAAATTTGAAATTTGATAGCAGGCGGCCATTTTTTTTTCACGACCCTACATATTTTATTCGGGGAGGCATTTGAAATTAATTTCGGAAGCATTTCAGCATACTTAATTTCAATAGCGAAAAGGTTTCAGTTACCAAGCAAACATATTTTTTTCTTCGCTTGTAATTTTTGTATTTTCTCTGATATCTACGGCAGGTGTTCAGATACAAAGAATAATAGCTCCTCAATTAAGGCAAGAAACCACCAGATAGGAGAATCCCACAAAACAATTCATCCCTTTGATATTCATGTCAACCGAGTGCTGTAGGTTAAGACTCCATGGCGAGTAAAGGATCATTAGCGAAAATGATAAACGAAGAAAGATCTTGCTCTAGCGAACAGGAATAAATGTCAATCATGAATTGCTCAGAAAGCAAAGGAAAAACATGGACAATTATGAAAGAAATCGGAGAACGATTTAAGCTTAAGTCCTAGATAAACGAAAGCGCAGTTCTTCACATAGTCGCTAAACCGATGGCCAAATAAAGAACGGTTAGAAGTAATCTTTTGGCTAGGATTTGAGATACAGTATTTACGATCATTCGTTCTTTGAAATTAACAAAAAACTGGTAACTTGTTCGTACCACGAACATCAATTTTTGCAAGTGAAATGAAAAAAAAAATAATAATAATAAAGCAAAACATCTAGTGTTTATTTACTTACATCGTACGCCCCAGCTTTGATCTGGCTGTATAATTTCTGCTGATCTTCATCCCAAAACGGTGGATAACCGACAAGAAGAATATAAAGAATAACTCCACAGGCCCACAAATCCACGGCTTTGTTGTACGGTTCCTTCTTCAAGACCTCCGGAGACAAATAACCCGGCGTCCCAGCGAAACCGAACCACCCCACTTTATCGTTGTCCACTTCGATCGCCAGTCCAAAGTCGGCTAGCTTACATATAGCCGATTTTTCTTTGCTGGAAAGAAGCAGATTCTCAGGTTTGAGGTCTCTGTGCACTATATTGTTGTCGTGACAGTGATGAACGCTCTGCAACACTTGCTGTATACAGTGCGAAGCGTCCGCCTCGCTGTAATACTCCCGAGCTACGATCTCCTCAAAAAGTTCTCCTCCAGTGACGAGATCAAATACTAAATAATAGAAACCTTCTTCTAAGATGCTAGAGTGAAGACGGACGATATTTGGGTGTTTCAGACCTCGGCAAATTCGAGCCTCTCGCTCAACCTTCTGAATGTCGCGCGAGGTCATCTTACGTGTGTCGAGAATTTTCACAGCAAATTCCACTTTTCCTTCCTTCAGGACACATTTGCGAACTATACTAAAGGCACCTCTTCCAAGTTCCTCTTTGATATCATACATATCGTGAAAAGGTCTCGCCGTAGCCGCCATTTTCACCGTGATCTACTGATCTTTCGATTCCAAATAGATTGGAACTCAAGAGAAGGGCCTGGGTGCAGCAAGCACCTTCCCGGAAATGAATTGTCTAAATTACTTCCGCTCTGTTTACAAAGTGAAAGTCACGAAGCACCGATATAAAAATAATGAAATGTTCCCTTATTCATGAACCCTGCGGTCATAAACTATTTGAGGTAAAAAAGAGTAAGATTTGTTGGTTTCTAAATGTTGCGTGTAAAACTTAACCATACAGAGGCTATAATTACTATTAACTTCAGCCAAGAGCACTTACTCACTTACTCACGTAAAGGGATGCTCTTAGCTTCTCGTCCGACAAACCTTATTATGGTTATTTGACAAGTCTAGAATAATTTTACACGTCGCGTTGGGCCTTCACAAAGGAAACACTCTACTATACGAAGGAAATTTCCCTCAAAATAAATAAATAAAGTCTTAATTTAGCTCTCGCCCGGGGGTAAGACTATTTAATTACATTTTTTAGAACTTAGAAACAAAGTAAAACTTGGATATAAAGTTGGTATACTCTATCAACTCACCTACAAACCATCTTTGACTTATCTTATTTAGTTGTCAGTGACGATACCCACCGAGTACTTTGATTTTGTTCTAATCTTTAATCATAAAGCGTAGAGCAAGATCACCATTTAGAACAAGCATAACAAATTCTAATAAGTTGTAACTTGGACTAACACAAATGAACTTTCATCAAAAAAGGGATATCAAAACGTCGCGTCACAAAACAACAAACATGAAAACAAAAAAACAATCATAAAATACTTCAGTTTCCGTTCGTACCGGAAGGAAAGTAATTTTCCTTCTCCAGCATGTTCACACATAAAACACACTACAACAATACAAAGGCAGGCACAGTGCAAACCCTTACCCGGCAGTAGTTTAATGCCATCTCAGGAGTGGATTACAATCAAGTATTGAAAAAGGATAAATGCAGCAAATATACTTAAAGAATTGAAAATCTAAAGTGGCTTTGAACCCTATGCACAGTCTTTTTTAAAAACAAAACAAAAGTCGCGTCTTATCATCCTTGTCAAGATTTGATAATATAAAAAGATTCATCGTACCGTTTTTTTGAATTATAAGCCCCTAACGCTTTTAGCAGAAAATACTGTTGCTATGGTAACCTATCGTGTCTGAAAAATAATAACAACCTGTTCAACAGTAATTGGTCAGTTTTTTATACCATGATTGAAGCATAAAGTGATAAAGAGTGGTCATAATGACCCATCAAAATCTAAGTGCTGGAAACTGTTTTGAGCCACCTTAACGTACTTAGCTTGTTTGGATCTCCAGCGACCGTGGAGCATAAGTAATCTGTTTGAGCCATCAGATCTAGGTAGATTTTTGCTGTGAAGGTCGCTCCACTAGTTCTGAGACTGTGAGTGCTAAAACCTTTAGAACTATGCCTATGGCTGAAAGGGTTCCTTTACGAATTAGTTCCCTGGCCCTAGTATAGCTAAGTCTATCAGGGCACAACAGATACATATTATTTTTCTTGAAAAATCTTACTGCCATAAAAATATAAACTGAAGAGTTGGTGTCGATTCTAGCCGGAAGCAAAATAGCGGCAAACAAGTGCGTGGGGCAAGTAATGCCTCCAGCCTTGGAATAAAGACTTAATTGCCTTCCCTGTATTGATCGGTTTTCAGTGCCAGATATAACAAGAATTTCTAAATACCCAATCTACCACCTGTGAAATCCAACAACTCGCTTATCCGAAAGGGACCATGGAATCCTAACACAAATAATAAGGCTTAAGATTGGCTATCCACACGTGCAAATGCCATGAAAATACGATAAATCATATCTGGAGTAACGGGTTCTTTTTTCTTGATGGGTCTATTACATTAACGGTTGCTAGACTCAATAATATTTCGAAAAAGGGCGGTGTCAACTGGGTTACCTAGGGGACTAATGTTATGCACCCCGCACTTCAAAGCAAAAAAGGCCAAAGAAAGAACAGCATATGATGTTTTGGTATCTTTGAGATACGAAAGATATTCCGATACAAATAGACTATCGCATGGGAGAGTGAGAACAATACCCTTAGACTTCCAACAGGTACGAAAACCTTTCTAATGAAGAACATATTTTTTACAGAGGAGTTAGCTCTTGATGATAACAGTTGCTGTACCATACGTTCTCTACGCGGCGGATACAGCACATACTGGCACCCCAGGTAAAAATGGGCACTGCTGGAATTAACTGAGGCATAAATGAAACAGGGGTTTCAGCTTTCATTTAAAACAAAGGCTATGCGATTCAAGGAAAAAAAAATCATAATCTGACTCGTGAACTCCACGTTGAATTTCACTCGAAAAACCGATATCGCCCGAAGCGCTTCGTGCGATATCAGTCTTTCAAGCGAAATTTAACCGCGTGGAATTCCTCCATCAGGTTATGAATTTTCCTATAGAATAATAACCAAAACACCTTCGAAAATAATAATTTTGAATCTAAAACATGACCAAGCGCTGGTCTAAAGCGCCGAACGAACTGAGGCTTGAACTTGACTCGCACACGTGGCACTGTTATGTCATGAAATTCCCGTCCACTTCGATCGCTTAAAAGGTCATAAAAATGTGGATACTTCTCGGTACTTCTTTGCCTATAATCATAATTATGTCTTTACTTTGTGGCGTCATGCGCAAATATGGAGGACATACTGTGCCACATCTTTCCCTTTTATGGGTTTTACCCGTTTGAGATAAAACGTCTGACACGGCTATATAATGGAAATAAATAACCACCTAACATTCACTATTGGTAACGTACAGTCGGGCAAATGTTAGTTTGGTGAATTTTGCAAATTAAATTGAAAAACACTGTTTTATATGGAAATGAATTTGCAGCTTGCCTATCATCAAAAGGTGTGTCGGAAGTGAAAAACTCTTTTTTCTAGAAGATGAATTTGCACCATTCGAATGGCTGGCTGACAGATATGGTCAGCTTCAACCAATGTGTCAACTTTTGGTCGCATAAATATTTGAATTTTTAATTAAACAAGCAACGTGCAAAAATTATCCAATTTCGGTTCAGCTGGAAATAAACAGCACCTAACAGCGGACTTCTTCCTGAAATGAACGCCCTAACAGACGACTAGTCTCATTAAAAACGATCGAAAATTTTAAGATTTTCAGATAGTAATTGACACTTTCAGTATTTCAGTATTATGTAATTTACATTAAGGGAGAAAGAAGAGGACTGATGTAGGGTACCCAGGCCATGTGATCACCTGTACCTGGCAACAAAAACTTCTTCCCATCTCACAACTGTTGCATTAAAATAATTTGGGTGTGGTCATAGAGAAATGTAGACAAACAACTTAATTGAACATTTCCACACAATTCAAACAAACTCTTTTAAGGCGGGGGTACACGTGAATTTAAGTGAAATTTTGGTAAGTTTAAAGAGAGGTTGAAAGGAAAAAAAAGGGTTATGGAACACCACCAGACAGTTGCCCGACCGCACAATGGCACCCCAGGTTGTTGGGCAACTGTTTGGAGTGTGTCTACCAATTTTTTAATTTCAAACTCTATTTTAAAACAACAACAAATCTTCAAAATTTTCTATTTCCATCAATTTTACTAATCCTTTGAGAAAAACTATTTCTCTCCAAATATACCTAAAAATCACCAAAAAATTTCCAAAACAACCCAAAACATAGATATGTGAGATGAGCAGAGAGATTCTTGATTGCTTGAAACGTAAACAAGATATTTGCATAAAAAAACATAATACGCAGCCAAAATACGGCTTTCATGTGTACCCCGGCCTTAAACTTATGTTACGCCAGCTATTAAAAATGCTTTCTCTTTATTATTTCTTTGTCAAAGCGATTTATTGTTCTTTCTCCCTCTCTTGTTTTTTTTGCTGCGGAGCGAGCGTAGCGAGCGTGCAGCAGTTCATAATTGCTGCGGAGCGAGCGTAGCGAGCGTAGCAGCAGTTCATAATCTTAATATAAAAGAAAGGTAGGAAAATTTGAGATTTTGCTATTGTTTTAAGCCTCGCTTTCAGCGGACCACAATGCTTTGCGCCGTGGTAGAGCCTCGTTTTCAGCGGACCACAATGCTCTGCGCTGCGAAGAGCCTCGCTTTCAGCGGACCAGAATGCACTGCGCATTGCCTCAATTCGAGACCAAGAACGTAAGCAACTGAGAAGTTCTAACATTACATAACATAATATAAGATCTTCTACACTGTCAACTTGCTTTTTCGAGTTTCGACGCCAGTTCAGGTGAGTGCCAGTGCATGATGATGATGTTAAGGGTTTAGAATGCGAATTTTCGAAATTTTTGATTTCGAGACGTCCAGATAGAGCTTTTCAAGAGCTTTCTTTAAAAAAAATTCCAAAAAAAATATTAGTTCGTTGGACGTTGAAGTTTACTACACGTTAATTGTTTGAAATACCCGTTGAAAAGTCCTGTCATTCTGGACTAACTTGTAGGTCAACGCGTCACGAAATAATTCACAAGGTATAGTGGTGTCATTTTATCACGCATTACATGCCGCATGATTGATTCAAATGACTGCGAAAGAAAAGAAGAGGTCGTGTTTGTTTTCATCTGCAACGGCAAGGCGTAAGAGGCCGAGAGACTCGTATAGCTCTGATTGGGCTGAAAAATTAGCGGAGAGTGACAAAGGCTCTTACTTCGACCAGGAGCAATGGCTAAAGGAGCTGAACGAGCAGCCAAGCGCCGAATGCGATTCGTCGCTTTCCTCGTCCACATGTAGTGAGAGCCGGTCAAAAATTACGGTTGAAGAACCTCTTGCAGATCTGGAAAGCACTGAAACATGGCAAAAGTTCTATGGCCACGCTATCGTAGCCGGTCAAAGACTGCAGGAGAAGATCAACGAATCGGTGACCTGTCGCTTTTGTGGAGAATTTAGGAAGTAAAACCGGACTTGGTTCCATTTGGATGTTTCAGTGCCAGAACGAAAGCTGTCCGTCGTACGAAACTAATCTTCCATTTCCGACGATGGAAAAAAAAGCAGGGCGGTCGCGATAAATTGTGCATCGGTTCTTGGCTATCGAGCTATCGATGGCGGTCACGCGACAGTCTCAAAGGTTTTTAGTTTTCTTGGTCTGTCGTCGATAAACAGAAAATGCAGTGTATTCCCGCCACGTCCCGCGTAAAGATTTGGCCTGCTCCATATCACCTGTCAAATGCCTATTGTTGTTGCAAGATGATCCCTCCCTGGATGATTAGGTGTTAAAATCTTATTGCGGTTAAAATGCCGCAAAAAATAAGTTCATAATTGCTGCGGAGCGAGCGTAGCGAGCGTAGCAGCAGTTCATAATCTAAATATAAAAGAAAGGTAGAAAAATTTGAGATTTTGCCACGGTTTTTAGCCTCACTTTCAGCGGACCACAATGCTTTGCGCTGTGGTAGAGCCTCGTTTTCAGCGGACCACAATGCTCTGCGCTGACTACCGTTGTAGGTCAACGTGTCACGAAATAATTCACAAGGTATAGTGGTGTCATTTTATCACGCATTACATGCCGCAAGATTGATTCAAATGCCTGCAAAAAAAGACGACGTTTAGCTTTGATTGGGCTGAAAAATTACCGGAGAGTGACAAAGGCTCTTACTTCGACCAGGAGCAATGGCTAAAGGACTTGAACGAGCAGCCAAGCGCCGAATGCGATTCGTCGGTTTCCTCGTCAACATGTAGTGCAAGCCGGTCAAAAATTACGGTTAAAGAACCTCTTGCAGAGCTGGAAAGCACTGAAACATGGCAAAAGTTCTATGACCACGCTATCGTAGCTGGTCAAAGACTGCAGGAGAAGATCAACGAATCGGTGACCTGTCGCTTTTGTCAAGAAAGCGCTGAACTTGTGGAGAATTTAGGAAGCCGTAAAAACGGACTTGGTTCCATTTGGATGTTTCAGTGCCAGAACGAAAGCTGTCCGTCGCACGAAACTAATCTTCCATTTCCGACGATGAAAAAAAGCACTCGCGATAAATTGTGCATCGGTTCTTGGCTTTCGAGCTATCGATGGCGGTCACGCGACAGTCTCAAAGGTTGTTAGTTTTCTTGGTCTGTCGTCGATAAACAGAAATGCAGTGTATTCCCGCCATATCCCGCGTAAAGATTTGGCCTGCTGCATATCACCTGTCAAATGACTATTGTTGTTGCAAGATGATCCCTCGCTGGTAAACATCAAAATGGATGATTATGTGTTATAATCCTATTGCGGTTAAGATGTCGCAAAAAATAAATTTTTCTTGTTTTCTCGGAACGAAATTTTGGAAAGTTAAGCATACGTTTTTAACTCCAAGTGGGCAGCCCTGAACCGATTAAGCTGAAATTTGGTCAGCTTATTGTCAGATTGTTTTTCTTGAAAAGCGTGTCGGCGATTTTTGTTTTCTTTTTCCGTTTTCGAATAATCGTCATTTTTTCGAAGGAAGTGCTGATGATTTGTCCCCTCTGACTTTATCCTATTGTCACAAAAGAAACAAATAAAAACTGACACACGGTTTTTTAGTAGAACGTGTCAAGAAGCAAATGCGATGTTTATCGTTCTCTTCCGACCATTCTTAGCGAGACTGGAGTTGACTTTACACAGACATATGTTTTCGCAAAAAACGTCTCAATTATGCTATCTCTTACGATTTTCATAATCTAGAAATATTAAGCTTTCAGAAAATGTATGGTTTGTTGGGGGTTTATAAGAGAAATGAAAGCGCTACAGAGATCCGCGTGCGGACGGTTCTGACGGGTGTGGCTGATACCTTAAGTAGATATATGTCGTCAATAGATTGATATCAAGTTCGCCTTGAATAAGTTACACTGTTAGGTGGATACATGTCGATGAATAGATTGATCAGGTCGAGTTCGCCGCAAACAAGTAACACTCTGAGGTTTTCGATAGTACTGTCGTCTGCCAAAATTAAACGTAGGTTAAGTATTTTTTCTGTTAGCTTTCTCGTATACTCGTGTAGCTGCCATGTGCTTCTTTCCGAAGCACCTCGGCAAATTTGACAGGATTTCATACGTTCGCACTTATGCACTAATTCGCACAGCTGCATTCGATATTTTTTAACAAGCCGTTGCATAATCGCACAAAATCAGTTAATTTTGTTCATGAAATCTTAAACTTATGAACTTTATTGTTGCTGTAACTGATGACATCATGAATTGAATATAACCACACTTACTCAACAATTTCTGGGACTTGACCAAACAAAATAACTACACAAGCTCTATACAATCCCTACTTCAATTTGCAAACAACATCCCAATTTCCGCAGCATTTTCATAGCTTTGGCTACACTAGTCTTAATATAAAAGAAAGGTAGGAAAATTTGAGATTTTGCCATGGTTTTAAGCCTCGCTTTCAGCGGACCACAATGCTTTGCGCTGTGGTAGAGCCTCGTTTTCAGCGGACCACAATGCTCCGCGCTGGGAAGAGCCTCGCTTTCAGCGGACCAGAATGCACTGCGCATTGCCTCAATTCGAGACCAAGAACATAAGCAACTGAGAAGTTCTAACATAACATAACACTAGTGTAGCCAAAGCTATGAAAGTGCAAAGGAAATTGGGATGTTGTTTGCAAATTGAAGTAGGGATTGTGTAGAATTGGTTGTCATCAAGTTATTTTGTTTGGTCAAGTCCCAGAAAATGTTGAGTAAGATGTGGTTATATTCAATTCATGATGTCATCAGTTACAGGGTTTAATTTCTGAAAGAAATAATGCAATAATAAAGTTCATAAGTTTAAGATTTCATGAACAAAATTAAAAGATCGCCGACACGCTGTTCAAGAAAAACAATCTGACAATAAGCTGGCCAAATTTCAGCTAATTCAGGGGCTGCCGACTTAAAGTTAAAAACGTTCCGAGAAAACAAGAAAAATATAATTTTTGCGGCATCTTAACCGCAATAGGATTATAACACCTAATCATCCATTTTGATGTTTACCAGCGAGGGATCATCTTGCAACAACAACAGGCATTTGACAGGTGATATGCAGCAGGCCAAATCTTTACGCGGGACGTGGCGGGAATACACTGCATTTTCTATTTATCGGCGATAGACCAAGAAAACTAAAAACCTTTGAGACTGTCGCGTGACCGCCATCAATAGCTCGAAAGCCAAGAACCGATGCACAATTTATCGCGAGCGCCCTCTCCCTTCTTTTTTTCCATCGTCGCAAATGGAAGGTTAGTTTCGTGCGACGGACAGTTTTCGTTCTGGCACTGAAACATCCAAATGGAACCAAGTCGGAACGAAAATTTTGGAAAGTTAAGCGTACGTTTATAAGAGAAATGAAAGCGCTACAGAGATCCGCGCGCGGACGGTTACCTGAAGTAGATATATGTCTTCAATAGGTTGATATCAAGTTCGCCTTGAATAAGTTACACTGTTAGGTAGACACATGTCGATGAATAGATTGGTCAGGTCGAGTTCGCCGCAAACAAGTAGCACTGTGAGGCTTTCGATAGTACTGTCGTCTGCCAAAAATTGAACGTAGTTTAAGTATTTTTTTCTGATAGCTTTGTCGCATACTCCTGTAGCTGCCATGTGCTTCTTGCCGAAGCACCTCGGCAAATTTGACAGGCTTTCATGTGTTCACACTTATGCACTAATTTGCACAGCTACATTCCATACTTTTTAACAAGCCGTTGCATAATCGCACAAAATCAGTTAATTTTGTTCATGAAATCTTAAACTTATCAGTGAACTTTATTGTTGCATTATTTCTTTCACATCTTACTCAACAATTTCTGGGACTTGACCAAACAAAATAACTTGATGACAACCATTTCTACACAAGCTCTATACAATCCCTACTTCAATTTGCAAACAACATCCCAATTTCCGCAGCACTTTCATAGCTTTGGCTACACTAGTCAGTCTTAGTAATAATATGCAGTAGATTACGGGCTCAGCACTCTTTGATTTGGATCCAAGATCACTAAGATCAGGGTGCATCAAAGGAACCGATGAATCCGCGACTAGAGTGGATTCATCTTTTCCTTTGATTCACCGTGATCTGAGTGATCTTGGATCACTGATCTACATAGATCCAGGTCACCTCAAAGGAACGTACCCATAGATTATAAATTATATCAAAAAAACTCACACCACCTATATTGGCTCTCGACCTTGACCCGAATAATATCGACTCTGATCCGATACGGTTGATTGAACCTTGCATAACATTCCACAGTTTACTCAGACGCCTCGAAAGGTGTAGCTTTGAAGAGTTAATTTTTGCATCAACTGCAAGCGACACATCAGCCCCTCACCATGGTCGACTCAACCGCCGCTATCGCTGTCTGCAGTGTTGTGTTTGGACTGTTTGTTATTGGCTGGATCGGAAGTATGTGCTACTTCAGGACGCCGTGCAAAGACATCGAGAAAGAAACCCAACATGTCGAAGAGGGAAACCTCGATTAGATAAATGAGAGGATCTTAAAAGCAATGTTGTTATTTAGCAAGGTAAGTCATAAAAAGTGCCGTGGAAACTGAACTAATAAAATGACATCGTGGTTGAGTTGTTTATTTACGATAGATGGCAAGACGAACGAATGTTGACACTCCAGTGACTGGCTTGCGTTGTTGTTTCATGTAATCGTTATTTTAACTTCTGATACTCGGCTACGTGTTTTTCTTTATACTTTATTCTAAAACTTCAAACTACTGAAACACCTGAAGAGGAATTAAATTGGCATGGTCAATACATTATGTGTTAAATCTCTCGCCGTGCCTTACTGCTGATATGCTCAGTAAGGAAAACACCTTTTCCCACTCCGATAGTAATTTCCTCCCGGAAAACAACTGTAATTTTCTGTCAGACTGTCTTAGCCTTCGATGTCTCTAAACGTACAAGATTATGTCAGTTAATTATTTTCATCTCCTAGTTTTGACTGTAAAACAAGCACAGTGAATTCATAATTTAAATTCACAAATGAATCGAAGCGTGAACTGAGAGGAAAGCGAAAAACACGAGGGTACAGGGTCATTGGATTGTCTGAACATGCGCGTCTAGTTTCACGTCTGAACTGTCAAGTAATTTTCAAGTCACACTCTAACTTCTAGGGTCGATAAAGTGCTACGTATTACGTTTGCGGTGCGATTCGCTCTACTTAATTTCGCCAAATTGACTAAATATTGGTTAATTGTTAGGCGGCAGTCACGAACGCTTATGGCGCGCAATGAATCACGTTCCAAAAGAGACAATCTGCTTGCAGAATACGCCTCCTCCATTCGATTTTTGGAAACTCAGCGTTTTGTTAGAAAGCATTTTAAAATTTTGTCGTCTCACATAATTTTCCTCTATAATTATATATCGATACGGCAACCTGAATATTTGCTGCGGAGCGAGCGTAGCGAGCGAGCAGCAGCATAATCAGGATTTAAGAAGAAGGGGATACGAATTCTCAAATTCATCACGTTTTACCAGAATGCACTGCATTTAACCAGAGTGCATGCGTCACTTTTTACCAGAGTGCATTGCGTCACGAACAACACGAGGATGTCACACCGTCGAGCCGTCGTCTTAATTCGCGTAGATTTCAGTGAGAAAGATTAGTGGTTTGTTTTGCTCTGATTTACCTGTAAAACGATGTGAAGGAGATCGTGCTTGACTTTCACAACTCTTGCTTTTGTCCTTAATGCAGTAAGTGAAAGTGTCAGTGTAAATCTGGATGATTAATTGTGACAACTTGATTTTAACTTCTTCATTTCTTAGCAGTGTCGCCTCCTTGGTCGAATTCGTAAATGAAGAGAAATCGTCGTTACTAAAGCTTAATAAAAAACGAAACCCGTACTGAACACGCTCATTTCATATATGCTGCGATCTACTCGTCCAAGCATGAATTAAAGCTGATGCGTTATTAGCATTTTCACACATCGCGATGCACGTGTCCTCTGTCAACATTCTAGAGACATTTAATGCGTACCAGTACAGAAGTTATAAGTTAGATTTCTGCTCATACATTTTCCACATGTATCGATTTTCGCGATCTGGTAAAGTGGAGGTTGATGTGTATCGTTTTACGTCCAAACATAGTTCAGATCACCATGTGCTTTTTGCACACCTCGCCATCGATGTGTCATCATGCATGAAGTTGATGCATACAAGGACAGATTTTAAGTTACACAGCACAATTTGGCACTACTTTGAGAAATAAATGTTACGGCAAGTCTTGGAACGCGCAGATAGATAAATCACTGCTTAAAATATGTCACTATCAACAGAATGTGCCGCAGCATTACTATCTTTTAGATACCCTAGTCTGATTTGTAATTGGCCCCTTACGAAAATTGTTTTAATTCTGGCTCAGTCAAGATTCGTTCTTGAAGAACTCAAAAGGGTGATAAGGATGATGTGCCTTATTTCATGTTATCGTGTGGTAAGCACATGGAAAGGTAGTTAAAAAATCCGATAACAATAGTTAAACGTGTTTAAATACACCAGGAGGCCATTCTCTTGACTCTCGGACTCCTGATTACGCCAAGAATAGTGATTAAGGTGCATGGAGAGATTACAAGTCAGTTCAAACTGCAGGCATCCCCTTCTTTCCATCAAACATCCTAATTACACGAAAATGCGCAAATATGAAGAAAAATTTCTTAGGGCAACACTGAGGCGAGAAACTGGCAGGTCCTGGCAGACGGTATTAATTTATAGGAACATGCAACTATGAATGTGAGTCAAACTTTTGACCACAAAGCAATAGTACTGTAGATGGAAACAAGGATAAATCGTGCGAGGAAATTCTTTTACCACCAACAATGACGTTTCGCTGTTGTAGTCGAAGGCTTAGTCTAATGATGGATTTTTGCGTTTAACCGCTGGGAAGGTTTCTTTTAAACCCATAGCCTCTGTCAGGCGTCCAGTTAGTTGAGGCGCAGCGTGAAAAATGGCGCACGAAAAATACGGGAGAAGTGTGGCGCGGGAAAACCTCTCTCTTCTTTTTTCGCTCGCCGTTTTTTCGCGCTTTGCTCCAACTAACTGAACGCCTGGAAGAGGCCATTAGACTCGAGAGTGACAGCGTCTGACGACCCCCCCCCCCCCTAACACGGGCATGATTCACATGCTCGCCTTCATTGTCCACTCCTGAGCCTGGTTTCCATATGATCGCAGACGATCGCAGATCGCAGATCGCAAAAAGTTCTGCGATCGTCTGCGATCATATGGAAACGCGCTTCTGCGATCCTGCGATCGTGATCACAGGCAATCGCAGAAGATAGAACCATGTTATATCTTCTGTGTTCGTCTGCGATTACATGGAAACAAAGTGCTTCTTAGCAACAAAGCCCGAAGATTCGCTTGTAGCAACCGCTTATTTGTTGTTAACATGACTGGCGTTGAACAAGGTAACGTTAGGAACGAGGAATTCATGGAGGAAGTTGCGCGATATGAGTGCGCTCACTACCGTAACGGTAAACAACTGGACGAGTGTTCCATTGGAAAGACCCCAAAATCAACACGAGGCAGGCATGCAAGCCTGGAGCTCAAATGGGAAGAATGCCGGAGTTGACGTGGACAAAGCTATCCGGAGCACTGCAAATTCCATTGCAGAACACTTAAAACAAATAGGAGCCAAAAGAAAACACAATGAAGAACGGGAAGATGAAGACAGTTTATTTTGTAGGAATTTAGTTCCAAGATTGAAGCGACTCCCCTCTCAAAGCAGGGCCTTTATAAGGCTTCAAATTGAACAGCTGCTATACCAAACCCAGTTTACAGGACCCCGAACATCGCGTAATTTTCCTCAGAATGGTTATGGACACTCTAACTATCCATACACCCATGGAGTGAATCGCGAAGAAAATCCTCTATCCTCTAGAACATATTTTCAGCTATAAAACACTTACAGTTCAAGCATTGTACAGTGTAAATCTAAGAAACCACTGAAAATCAATTCAAGTTTTCGACGGTTTTAAAGGCGACGATGACGTCGCTTAAGGACTAAAAGAAGAAACAAATTTGCTCGCAGCAAAAGTTCCTCCTCGACGTCCGCCATGTTGTTTGCAGCGATTTTCCTGCCAGCACAACGCGCATGTAATGTGACACTTCCGCTGACCGAAATGCATGGTAACAGTCGGCTCTGAGGCTGCTCTGAGGTCGTCTGCGATTAAAATGGAAGCAACTCTCTTTGCGATCGTCTGCGATCATATGGAAGCCAACCTTTAGTGTCTTGACTGCGCAAGACAGTCATGTGTAAAAGGGACGAGCTCTGGAGTCGAGACTGGTCTATCATGATGATATATAATGATAATGTATTTATTCATTTGATAAATAATACATATCAAAAGTTACAAAATTTTAAGTCTACATTGCTAGTTTATATCTAAAACTAAGTCTATTAAGAAAGGTATTTTTAAAGCGTTCAGTGTGTATTCATGGCCTATCATTTGGCACAACTCTCTAATCATCGAAAGTGTAATTATCTGTACTAAACTCTTGGAGTATGATTATAAAGATTACCTGAAAAAATCTTAATACAGCAAAGACTAATTCTTTCATTTGTTCGCCTTAAAAAAATGTTTACATGTCAATACAATTATGTTAATTAGCGGTGTTGTTAACTTCAAGCCTCATTGGTTTACACAACCCTGAAATTTAACAAGATCGTAAACTTATTCAAAATGCATAAACTAGCAGCCTTTTCACTCGTTGTCTGATGCATTCATTTGGCTGGTGTCTGGCAGGAGAAGAGACAGCAACAATAAGATGGCAGTAGATAAAACGACAGCTATAGTAGTATCAGCCGTTCTTTTCGCTGCTCTAGTCTTAGTCTGGATTTTATCGCTAGTATTCTGCATTTGTCGCTCACCGAGAAGCGACACAACGTTTCGTCCCGATCGACGTTTTACTCCCGAGGAAGAACGCATGATACGGCAAAACTCCGAACGAAGAGCCAAGCAATACAGAGACGGCCCCATGGCTGTGTAATTTTATCGAAATTCGAGGGAAAAACCAGCAAAGTAAGTATCTGTTAATCTTGTTAGTACTACAGTTTCTTAAGTGCTTCGACACTCAATATTCAAGTTGCGAACAAACATTATCAACTGCGGCTGGAGTTCGGTGTTTGTTGAGCCGGGTTCGATCTGCGTTCGCTTTAATTAATTCGTTGAATTACATGTGGATTAAAATGGATCAGTAGGATTTTATAGTTTTGGATCAAATCCAGAATCTGACCACCAGCAAGGCTCTCGGTCTCCGCTAAGTTTGATCTTCGTTACAATTTCCGCCGCTCTCTCGAGTTCTGTCTACGTTCCTGCCCGAGAAGAGACGGCTGGACGCTTGAGCGGCAAAGCATGTCCATGACGTAAATTTGAATTCATACGGTGCTTCTGGTCGCCGGACATGTCATTTGATGGCAATCATACACAAGCCCACATGACGTAACATTTGTACATGTGTCGTCTTTTTTTAATTTTGGCCTTCCAACCTATTTTTTTCACGTTATTGTTGGGGAAGGGCGTTTTATGCCGTGTTCTATGGGAGAGTTTTAACAACAGCAGAGCCATTTGACTGTGGTGTTAAAGGTCGCACATGTTGTGTTTGCATGGTTTCCGCTACACCATGTATATGTTTTGCTAATTCGGTTCTAAAAATTTAATCGTTTTTTTATGGCTTCTCCAGAGACTGGTATCCGTTTTCCTTTAAGAATACTATACATTAATTTGACTCAGTGTTGTGTCTCTTAAGCTCAATGTTTAGGTCCTGGGTTCTTTGTTGACTTTGCTCGTTATCTGAAGTTCTGGCACCACATGATTCAAATATAGATTCTCACGCATAAGTCTGTTGACTGTTTTTCGTGTTGTTTATGCCGCTATGGTCAGGCAAGATCCCATCAGTTGACGGTCTTTGGTTAAATGTCCCGCTAACGTGATCGCACTTTATATCGCATAACTTCGCTACTGCAAGAAAGATAATTTATACAGCCTGCTCGGTTCAGGCAGGCTGATTTTCTATTGGTCGAAATTGACAATACCAAGTCCACAGTCCAGCTGTGAGTTCGGGTAGGAGCGCGGGCTCTCTTCCCGAACAGCGCCTAGCTTTTGAAGTTTGCTGTGCTATCAGTGGTTGTTTACTATTTACCCAAAAAATCCGGAAATTTCGGATGGAGTGTAAATGGAAGATTGATTTTGTCTCCCCGAACGGAAATTTTCTTGGGAAAACGGGATTTCTTGTAAGGTAGATCAAAATTCCCAAAGGGAATTTCCGAATGGAAAATGTGCGTTCCATTTGCTAATTTTTACAAGTTCTAGGCCTTTTGGCTTGGATCGCCTTTGATCCTACCTTTCGAGAAAAATTCGTGGTAATGGAACGAGCGCATCCCCGTGGAAATTTCTATTCGGGATTTGACGCGTTCCATTTACCACAACTGTCTACCAACCGGTTTCTCCGAGTAAATGGTTAACAACCAGTGATTTTCTGCTGTTTTGTAATTGTTCAAATGTTCCTCGTTGACAGTTCAAACGTTAGCATCTTGATGAACGAACTTGACACTGCGCAATAATTGGCTACTTTGGTTTTTGACAGAACGGCAAATTTACACACACGACCCCAGTGAGTACTATAATACGGTATTTTAAACGCCGAGTAAGATTATTGAAGAATAATCGATGAGAAATTGTAAAATACCGAATACTCGCTGAGATGGTTTCCCGAGGCCTCCGATTTTCCAGATTCCATTCCCCTGGTTTAAGCTCTCCACAATTTTGCGCTTTTGTTCAATGCACACAAAATTGAAATTTCATATCTTCCTATCATGAAAATATCTGGGTGAATAGTTAGAATTTAGTCCAAATTAAAGTCATGATTCTTGTTTAAATGATTGAAGCCATGTAAAAGTGTCAATAACGTAACTTCTAAGTAACGACTGAATCAGCGACTAACTACTTGTCTGTTTTAAGCTTTTTCATTCAATGTTCAGTTAATAAAAGTTATGATCCCTGGAACAATACGAGTACGTTTTTCCTCCCTTTTATGTTGCCCAACTTGATGATTCTAATCAGCTGCAGCTGGGGTTTAAATTTTTCTACGGAGTTTCAGGCTTCGATCTTTTGATGCTGGGGCTAGGGTTGAGGTTACAATGTAGAATGCCTTCCCTTTCTCGATTCACAAGCACTAATTCACGTTCTTTCGTGGCGTTCTGCTGTCTAGTTGTAAGTTTCGCCAGTCTCATCTTGCGAAGACAAACAAACAAACAGAAACTGACAAACAAGCCCAACCAAGTCCTCTTTGGCATGATTTCCATCGGCTTTTGATGGTGCTTGCTTTTGTTACTGCGCACACTTTCTGCGCATCACGGATAATTAGTTTAACTTTGCTGCTCGAGGTACTTGCGCTGTGACTTATTGTACCTACAATAGCCTTTACTAGACTAACAAACAAATATCAAACTTATTTATTATTGAATAAGATCTTTGCACTTTTGGGACGTGGTGTGCAGTTATTTATGAACATGCGTGTTTGTTCGTTTTTCAGTGTGAGAGAAGTTTTAACCGCCTGAAGCTAAAGACTGAGGACTAAAGATTAGCACTAAACAATTGTATCTACGACGAGCAGTTCAAGAGACGACAGCGTTTTTCAAGTAATTGACACTTTAGTAAAAACAGCAAACAAACTGCGGTTATAAACATAACTAGACAACGCATGTTGTAAAATTCTTCATTTATCTTGAAAAATAAGAGTGTCTACGAATTGACACTTTATTGTGTACAAGTTTAATTTTTTTTAAAACGACCCTTCACTGGACATGAACGACGCGGCCCACTCTGACCGATGGAGGCTGGGTACTACTACATTTGTAAATACCTGTGTAATTTTACGTACCATTCGTGCCATTTTGATATGTACTTTTTTAAATTAGGTTTTAATAAATGGTAAACATTTGACACTTCAGTTCCGCTTACCATCACAAGCACACTGTGCAGCTCCTTCAATTGTTAATCTGGGAAGTTTTACACAATAGTTGTCTTTGTAGTTTACGTTAAATCCAGATCCAACACTGTCCTGTTATTTTGTACCTCTATGGGACTAAACCATATCTCCTTTCGTCAGGATTGTCCTCCCTAAAAAAGACTGCGTGCACTAAGAAGTTAATATACAATAAAATATTCAAACGAGAATGTGACAACTAGCCATATTAATGCGGGGGTACACGTGAAGGCTGTTTTGACGTCTCTTAACACGGCCTTTCTACCAATATCTCGGTCACACTAAATCTCTATGCTTATTTATTAACCACTGTTTGGCGGTTTTGTGTAAATTTTTGGGTGATTTTTGGGCATTTTGGGAAATAAATTTTTTTCTCAAAGGATAGGTTAAATTGAGGAAAATATGAAATATTGAAGATTTGATGGATTTGGAAAATTGAAATTTGGAGTGACGAATTAGTAGACGGATACCAAACAGTCCCCTACCAACCTGGGGCTCTCTGTTGCGAGGGTCAACTGTCTGGTAGTGTTTCAAACCCATCTTAATCCTAACAATTTCCTTATTTACATTACTTCAAATTTCACTCCTATTCATGTTTACCCCCGCCCTAAGTCAGTTTGTTTTGGATTTTCTTCTACCAGGCATATGGAACCTCGTAGACTACGGCTAGTCCCTCTTGCGCTTAGTCCGTCGAGCGAGACCGTAAATAAACCGCCATGAAAAACTGGCCGCGTGACATCCTGGGGGCGAGACCTGGCTGTGCTTCTCCCCCCCAGGATTTCGCGTAGCCTGCGAAAACAGCCGTCCTTCTTCGCTCCCGGCCCGTCCTTCTCGCGAAACGCCACTCGGGCCGGGAGCGAAGAAGGACGGCTGTTTTCGCAGGCTAGATTTCGCGCGGCCATTTGTCTTTTTTCTCGCGGTTTTCTTTCGCGTCACGCACGACGGACTAGGCGATAGAGGGACTACTTGTAATCTAGGAGCGTCAGTGCCATCTTTACTTCTCGGTCTAAGTCATAAATTCAACTCGGCTTGGCTGCATCATATTTTCATTATTTATTGTTGTCAGAACAACTGACTGAACGCCATGCGGAACAAATATGTCCATGCAACGCTTTTACCCTGAACATGCACTCTCGATTGGTATCGATTAGTATTGGTATCGCGTGTGGGGGGATGTTGAATTAACAAATAGATTCCGTGTTGTCGTACATCTGTTCAGTAGTTGATCGCAAAAAATGTGGTAAGAACAACAACAACAACAACAAAATGGCAGACGAGGCAATAGCCGAGCCTATCACTGATGTTCTAACCACATTGTGATCTATTACTGATTATTAAAAACTGGATCATTGGATAATGCAATTCGAGAGTTTTCATTGGCTTAGTCATCATGGGCTATGAGCCATTATACCTTGCTCTACGAATATGGTAAGCGTACGCGTGATTTTTTGGGGACGTTTTTATTTTTTTTTTAAGTTTAGTTTGCTATATTTTTGGGGCGTTTTTAAAATAACAATTATTCCACTCGCGCTTGTTGGATATGAGATGATCATAGCCAACTCGGCGCTATGCGCCTCGTTGGCTATCTACCATCTCATATCCAACGCGCACTTGCGGAATAATTTATAGACACACGGTTACATGGAATATATTTGTCTAATAAGAATTTGAATGGCGTCGAAAGAGCCAATCAAAATGCGAGAACAATTTGATTTATTAGATAATACTCAATGCTTCTGCGAAAGAAATAGTAGGTCTAACGATCCCAGGGTTAGCTCCGTATCACAATGTTTGGAGACTGAACTTGAGCACGCTGTTTCTAGAAAAATCTTAATGACAGTCACCAATTATTCTTTTAGCCAGTTGAAGACATTACACAGGCACGTTCCGTGCTTCTACGCACCTTCTAGCGAAATGCGGTTGCTGCGGATGTAAGAATACCCAGAAAGACTTAACGCACTTTGAACTTCCGAGAGGTTTATTACGTCTGAAGCTTAAACTATCTTATATTGGCAAATAACACTCGGTTAAACCGACTTTCTTAGTATACACCAGCTTACAGTTTTTTTTCTTTTCTCTAACCTGGCCTCCTTTTTATTCTACTATAAAATCGTAATATCAGATTATAAAATCGTTGTCATATAACGCGCTCTCTGATTGGACGGTAAGAAGATTTAAATGAAGCCAGGTTAATCCAGTTATGGCCTCACAAATCCTCAAAAACAGAACGTTGTAGAGCTTTCTGTTTACAGAGCTCAGCATGAACGTTTGAGAGTGTTTTGGAAAAGTCGACCTTCCTTGTGTATGGAATCCTCGACCTTGGTTTGGTCTTAAATTACAGTTCTGAGGTCATTGAAATCAGTCTTGCCTTATTACAAGCAACCTAGCCATGTACTCCGAGGTGCGAGATGGCAGAACTGAGAGTATAGAGTGCTATAGAGGGTTTTCTTGTTTTGTAAAACTGCTAAGACTAGAAATGAAAGGTCACTGGACTATTAGTAATTAAGTAATTCGAAGTTAAACTGTTCACAGTCCCCTATTTTTCCGTGAGATCGTAGAAGTCGGGAAGAGGCGGTGGGGTTAATAGTCTCGCTCGCATGAAGAGACCAAAATGACGGCCCATCGAACTCAACGATCGACATCTACGATTTCACGGAAAAATAGGAGGTTGTGAACAGTCTAATTGGAAGTAAAATAATTAAATAACCGAGAGCCAAAAATATCTCAAAAGACTTATACACTGAAATGGTTTTATATACCATAGAAGTGCAAAGGTTTACTGTAACTTTTGCAATGTTCACAGGCTATGTCAAGTTGACGCGAATAACACGACACCATGGTTATTCTTTCTCTGTCCAGTGTATCAGTGTGCGTGTTGACATCGTGTTTCTAAGCAACGTTTCTTAGGTGCTCAGAATATGGGTTTTTGCGGCAAGGCATAAACTTCCTAGTCTTTATTGTATTGAATCTTAACGATTTCGGTATAGCACACCACTAGGTAAGTGTTTTGCTGGCAGAGCCAAGTTCCGCGTTAGTTACTTCATGTTTCATTCATGGCCTGTCGACATTTCCTTTCCAGGGAGTGCGGACGTGTGTATCTGAAGAGGATGACCGATTGCAATGTTTCTTCGCAATTAGAATGACGTAATCGTGGTAATATATATTTGTTTCGAAGCAAACAAAGTGAGTACAAAATAGAATAAATGACAAGTTTCTTGTTCCATCTCGTTCTTTCTTTATCATTACCAAGTATGTGTTCTTTGTTTGCGAAACACATATTTCAGTTCCATCATTGATATTGCTGTTGTTTATCGTTCAGCACTGTTCAAATCAGCTAGGTGAGGGTAACCCTATAATCATTCTGGCCATCTGTACGCATGCTGAGGTGCTATGCAAGTGCTTCTACCGGAAACCACAGCAGTTTTAGTTTGGTTGGATTGTCATGTTAATGTCAAGGTCAGGGAGAATGGGCTCTAGGGATTTAATTAATTCTGTTCAAGTCCTTTTTTCACTATCGCTGCTCAGAGTCGTTTATAACCTTTACCATCTTAGCGGAGGTGCGATAACATGCCTCGCGAGTGAACAATAGGCACCTAATACACATTATTAAGTACAATGGACTAAATTTAGCGACTCTTCTTTCATTACCTTTAGATGTCTGCGCCAAAGCCGTTCGTGTAATATTAGCAAATAAGAACAATTCATCAAAACGTTGTCAGTTTTTTGTCTCTTAACTCCAATTGTTCTCATGTATCAATTTCAAAAAAAAATTCAACTAAGGCACTGCCTATATTGATCTATATTGCAGGTGTTTTCTTGTTGAACATAGGGCTCAAAAATGTTGGAAAATACTAAATATAAATTTGAAAATACTAAAGAAGGAATCCCCATATTTAAATACGTCACTGGATCATTGCACCAGCAGGTGCGCCAAGGGGCTGGATACAGGGTGGGAGCATTCCATTGAATTAAAAATAACAAAGACCGAAGAAAACATTCAACGCATTTTGGGCGCATCGCAGTACGTTGCATCGACGAGCTCATTGTGTATTCAAGTTTTGTTGCCAGAATGTTGCTGCCACAATATCAATCCCGGCGATTTGATATTGAAGGTTTTCTTTGAGTGACGCACGTCATATGGACTGCTCGATGTGATAAGGGTTGACCTCTCATCTCTTTCAATTACATCTAATGTTACCAGACTGAAAATAACAATCGTTAGCTTGACGGCTGCCTTGGAGAAAGAGACGCTTGTTTGCAAAAATCAAAACAGCAAAGAACTGAAACTGGTTTGTAAACACGCTGCGGGACACACTTTATAGGAAAAGATAGTGATTCATGAAAGTTCGAATGCAAGCTTTTGGTCGCCCTTTTGTGGTGCTGAGCTAAGGTAAGTCGAGAAGACAAAAGTAAAAAACAATTATCAATCAACTGACATTAGAGGTTACCTAAAGGAAGTGCTTTTAAAGACACCTTTTCTGCGTGAAAAATATTGACAGAAGCGTGTTTGTGGTGGATGCAGATTGAGTGGTTGCATTTTGTGGTGTTTTTTGGTAAATACAGAATCGGTGTCTATTCAAACATCTTCGCAAATCTTAACGAAGGATGAAATGCGTTGTCGAGCGTTTGGCATATCACAAAAGACGGGAATACAACGTCACGTTTGAAACCATCGCTAGCTGTTTCCACTTTTCACATTGTGGTTTTTAAACACACAGGTATGCGGTTCCAACGTGAAAGAACTTAAGGGTTACTGGTTTAATCGGTTTAGCAGTCTTTAGAGCCTATTTCTTACTACGTCACTAGAAATTGTATTTTTCTAAAGTAATTATGCCGTAGTAAATTTTGTAATAAAAACCACTAGGTCCGGTGACAACCTCATGAGAGACCTGGGATGTTGCAAACGTATACATAGTTCGCCCGTAATTACAATTTGCGGGTTATGGAAAGTTAAGCCTGTGAAAAACCTATTTTTAACAAATTGACTGGCTGAAGCGAAATGCGCGATCGAGCCGTAATTTGGCAGTCTTTCCATGTAAATAAGCGGTAATGAAACACTGAGTTATCAACAGATTGGCGAGATAAAATTAGATATATATACATTATAACTTGTTGCCTAAAACTGATATTCTTGTTTTGGTGAAGATAATTCACAGGTCTGACTGAGTGGAAACCTTTTTGTGTCACACAGAGAGTTAAATATTGATCGTGTTCTGTATTTGAAGTAAAGAGATATCTGCAAACAAAGGCGCATTGATGATTTTCTTAGCGATAACCTTGTCGAAGGAATTAACCACAGATACCCGCGTGGGCATACGAATTTGACCAAAAAACAACATTAAGCCTATAAGTAAAGCTGTCAAAACCAAGGTTTATCGTATAGCGCTTGACCGTGCTTTATCCCAGCAAATGTTTAACAATGTATTTTTAAACTGAATCATTTCCTTGTATTGTAAGACGCCCAATTTAAGTTTTATAACAAAAAATTGCGTGATAGACTGAAGTTAATGAGATTCTAATTAAATTCTTTTTTCCAGGTCAAACAAACTGTGATTACTCGTTCGATGAATAGAAAGCCTAACAACTCGTCACGAACTCTGAAATTTTCCTAAAATGACGGAATTTTTCAGTTGTAACGACAACACAGGACGATATATCTTCAACATCGCGTTCTTCTCTCTTATTGGCGCGTTGGTCATCTTACTGATCTTTCTGGCTGCATATTTACTTTACAAACGATACAAGAAGGCCAAAAAACGACAAAGACTACTGTACCGTAGCCGAACCAGTACAGCCAACACTACGAGCACGATTTTATCCGGCACTGGAATCGGCAGCCAACTTGCTAGTAATTTCATCTTGGGACGGCCACCTGCAACTGATGTAGTTTTGGGTGTTTACGGCGACGAAAACTCCAAAAATGCCAGGACTGCGTTTTACGAGGAGAAAGGTTGGAGAGGGTTTGCGTACTAAAAGGAGATCACATTGAAGAAGTCAAGGCACACGCCACGAGAGAATTGAATCAAACGAATTTATGGTTTCGGCGATAAATCGATGACAAACTAATTCTAAATTTATCGGCCGATGAGCCCATTATGGCGGTAGAACAATGCACGCGAGAAACTTTTAACCGACAGCATAACTTGAAGTGCTTCTTCGCCAAACTGAACCACTCAACAGTGTCTCGAGAGATACTCAAGAGAAAAGAAGCGGGTTTGAGGCTTAATGTAAGAACGCACCTTTTGTATCATGGTGCTTATATCGTTTATCACAGATAAAAATAGCCGTCGTGTTAGAATATTCGTAGGTACATAATTTTGTTTAAGGAAATATATTTTTCCATTTTAGCAAAAAGAAATCTCTCAGTTCAGTACCAGGTTCTAGTGAAATGAAGATATCGAATATTTGTGGATTAAAATGTTTTCCTTTCTACCCGGACAGTAGGATCACAAGAGAGTCACACGAAACCTCAGCGCAAACGACAAAAAATACTGGTCCAAATATTTTCAAGAGTTGGTATGTTAAGTAGCTTAGCTAAGTAGTTCATGGCCCGAGCGCCTTTTCCTGCAAGACAGATAACCAGCGTTTGGAAGGTTATCCTAGGTCATCTAACTTTGTCAAAATTTATTGGCATTATTTAATTTTAGCAACTGGTACCCCACTCCAAGGTCAGCCGTGTCTCTCATCCCTTTAACTCAGCTTTCACGCTTTTTCTTTTCAATATGGTCGCTTTTTGAAAACTTGGAAAGCGATTTAATTATATTGAGTAAGTCAGTGAAGATGTTTTCAAGTTCAAGCAAAATGCTTTGTGAAGATGTTTTGCAGTTCAAGCAATCGTAAAAAAGATCGTCAGCCGTTGGGTCCGTTACTACAGTTTTCAGCTAAATTCTGAGTATCTATATGTAGTGTGTTTGTTGTCAAGTTATGAACGACGTACTTTAAAACCCCTTCGACCTTTTTACTCTGGCACTAGTCTAGCGAGTATACAGCGATGATGTTACTTGCCACAGATCAGTCTGGGCCGCTCCTTACTGGTCTTAAAAAGAGTCGGAAAACTACGCGAGAAACATCAATCGTGGAGGAAAAGCCCGAAGCGGTCGGAGATCGAGCTCGTTTAAGTTATCCGTGTCGACAGTCAACTTGATAAAGCAGTGAAGCCTCTGAGAAACCTGTGTAACTCAAGCTCGGCAAGGCTGAATTTGATTGTAACCGCGGCTACTAACACGAGTGCAACTTAAGGTTAAGTAAATTCGCTTTATCGTAACAACTTCGTATAATCAGCAAGTGTGATAATTGCTGACCGATAGCAAGTGTTGTAAAGATACAGTACAGATATGAACATGGTAATATTTAGTTAATTAAAGCGCTATGGCGCCTTGTTTTTCAAACCGTTGTTTTTTCCTGAGAACCGAAAGATGTTAAGGAAACAGAATATAAGCTTGGAATTTGAATTCCATGAGAAAAACTTTCAAAGCAACTTGAATTTGCCTTTCAAATAAAAAAGAGTATAAACCATCGAGACGCTGGAATTTAATTAAATAGTCTGAAATAGTTTGGAATAGTTTGGTGTCCCTTCCAGAATCTACTTCATAAAATGTGCAGTTCCGCCGATAATTTTGGATGATCAAACTAAATAATTGATAAACTAAAATTATACGTTTTTCTGCGATATTTCTCCATGGCAATAAATTAATAGAATGCGGCGTGTTTTCTCGAGTCCCTGCAATAATGCGATAAGTTTGACATGTTTGAGTTCACAGTAATATTCAATTCAGTGAATTGATGGTAGTATTTAGTCAAGGTAAGTTTCTGAAAATGTTTCTCGTTTCTGTAAAGTGGCCTATAATCTTTTTTGGGTGTTCGGATTGGTGTGGTAAAAAAGCTAGAGTTTCAGTCTAACCTACGGTGGCTTCAAAGGGACATCAATAAATCAAACAATTTTTTTTTTAAAGTTCGAGTTTCGAGTTCGAGTTTGTTTGACTTTGCGTTGGAGTTCGAGTTCGAATTCGAGTTCGAGTTCGAGTTCGAGTTCGTTCCCAGGATTTGCACGTTTTTCAATATGGCGTCAGATCCAGCGGCCATGGATAGCTGACTCGGGTTGAGTCGGCTCACTGCATGGGAACAATTAACAATTATCCTGCGAAATCGCGCGGAATATTTAACAATTATCCTGCGAAATCGCGCGGAATATCGTCTGATACTTAGCCGACGAGGCCGTAGGCCGAGTTGGCTAAAATCAGACGATATTCCGCGAGATTGAGCAGGATAATTGTTTTATTATTCAACAAATTGATAAAAAACAGCCTAAATCCTTGTAAATCTCTCTGTCGACATTTTCTCACTTCACTTTTTCTTCCCACTTCACTTTTTCTTCCCACGTACGAAGCTACGTATACCGCCGGATATCTGTTACGGATATCGGGAGCATCATGACCATATTTGGGTAGTGTTACAATTTGTTGAATAATAACAGACGTTAACTTAACCGACCGTATCCTTGAAACCTTGTTGAAACTATCAGTGAGTCCGTCAGTATAAGTTTGTATTGCTTTGAAAGTAACTTTTGTGTTGAATTTGATACGCTGGAGAAAAAATTAATCCCTTTAAAAAAGTTTAATAGATCCCAAACGATTTGAGAAATCACTTGTGGTACGCGATATATACCTTTCGGGGACATTGTACGGAGACTTACACAACGTACTGACCCAGGATACTCCGCGCAAATACTACGTAAGGAACGCCTGGCTGATATCTTCTTAGCTTGAAAATTTCATCGTCTGTGGAATCTGTCTAATAATGAAGCGCAAGAGCTCTAAAAATAGTCCTCACAATTTTGTTTTTCATCGATGGGCACCGGGGCATCTCATCGCACAAAGGCCAGGGAAGACAGCTTTAACAAGACTGCTTCAAACCCTAGTGATATAAACAACTTATCAGCTGCAGAGAAAGATTACGAGGAAAAGGCAAATATTATGGCCAGGAAAATGCCTTCAGTCATTGCGAAGGCAGCGGAGAATTCAAATTTCTTGAAGAGACATCTTTCGGAGGGAATTCTCGCAAGCAAAGAAGTCGTGACATGTTGTGTGGAACTTCTGAAATTTTCCTGCTCCATGGACGAAGACGAAGAGATCAAAACGGCGGCTCTGAGCTTTGTTATAGAGAATGACGTCCCTGAATTAATATTTCAGGTTTATAAAGCTATACTAACAAAGTATCCTGATTTATTGAAGTACGACCGAGAGATTCAGAAAGATAAAGTAGGTGAATAACATCTGTTCATGTAGTATACCGTATTAACTCTATTAAGTGCTGTACCTGATTGAGGGCAAAAATATAAAAGACCCGCTGCCCTGGAAAAAGTACCACTTTAACATACAACAATGCGGCACTTAAGGACGTTCGCGCGAAATTTTTCCAGTCGATAGAATTTTTTTAAATTTTTACTGCAGGCAGATAATGAGTTACTTGTACCAGAAATGCAAAAACATTTGGGGGTCACCGTCTTCGTTTCAGAGATAAAACGTGTGGTAAACTATACTGATTTCGAAAAATTGTCGCATATCTTCAAACACGGTCTACAGGGGTTTATAGTTAAAAATATCGAAGGTGAGTCAATGGAGGCAAACGATCTTAGTCATATTTTGTAGAAGTGGGTCTGCTGCGTAAATAATTCCAAACCTTACTAACGTTTTCACAAAATTAAACCCTTTAAGAGGCATTTGAGACCACCGCACAGATGCACAAAGAACTACTAAGAACGGAATTCGATGGTGCATTTTGCCAAAAATTTAAACTTCTAGTCGATAGATTTTTTTCATTTTTTCCCTAAACGTAGAAAATCAGTAGAGAAAATGATCCATCGAAAGAAACATTGGGGTCACCGAATGTCCAAGATCGTTAAATCCAGTCAAAGCTCTAGCAATGGCCATCTGCCTTATCATTTGTTTATTTTATGACTTAGCGTGCGCGCTCATGGATGACGTGGCATGTGAATTTGCGTGCGCAGTAACGATGCGCAGTAACAATTAGCGCGAACGTCCTTAATTGAGTCATCGTCAGACTTAATCAAGGAGCAGTCCTTTTAATAAGATTTGAAGTAGGTGGCAACCTTTGAACAACACCTCCCAGAGTAATATGAGAAGCCCAGGAGAATTTCTCTCTGGAGAATTTTTAAAAGTTAAATATACCTGCCGTCTTTAAACAGAATACCCGCCGGGTGCTGGGTCCTATTGAAAAAACTGAAGGAGTCCATCTAAATAACAAGTACTGTACACCGGGGCGGATTCAGGATTTGACGAAGGGGGGTTCGGATAAACGCCCACTGAAGGCGGTAGCCCCTAGGGGGGTCCGGGGGCTTGTTTCCCCGGAAAATTTTTAATGTTAGGGCCTCTTAAATGCGATTTCCAGCATTTTCAGGGGCAATTTGAAGTGGTTTAATTGCTCTAAAGTCACCTCCATTTCTGTGCTAACTACAGTAGTTTAAAGGATGGATTTTCTTTACACTGACAAAAAATTTTAAATTCATTCAAAAAAAAAATTCATGATTCCTCAAAAGTGGGATCAGCCAGCAAGATTCTCCAAGGATGCTGTTCTGCAAATTTCTGGACAACAGCATCATAATCCACAGGTTCTTGTGGTGAATATTCATGAGTGTCAAGCCAGACAATCTTTCTGTCGTCATGGTGGTCCGCAGGTAGCCTTTAACCAGTTTTAAGGTACTGTTTGCCCGCTCGTTGTCAGCTGAAGTCACTGGAATAGTGCATGCAATGTGCAGCAAACAGTGGATGTTAGGGAAAATGTCTGCATCACAGGCCTAAGATAACAAAAAAAAAATAGTTCAGTTTAATTTGAAAGGCGAACATTAAAAAAACAAAAACATTAAGTTCTGTACCTCTAATGCAGGTTGAAGTGCATCTGGCTGGCTTTTCTGACTGCCACGTTCTCGTCCATCGCGTTTGTTATATGTTTTTATGTTCAGTTTAGGGGGTTCGACCGAACCACCCAAACCATCCCTAGATTCGCCCCAGGTACAACTCAATTCAACTAGCCTCAGAAACTGTACTCTCCGATCACTTGCATGTTATCATTTACAGGACTTATGATTTTTTAAAGAGCCTCACCTTCACCTAACTCCCTCGTACCAGGTGGCACATAAGGCCTCAAAACTCTGTTGCTAACCAGCTCTGTCGGCAGCTGCAGTGGACACCTCTCTCTAGCTTTTCCATCCAGCTCTTTCTCTCTCCTTCTCTGCTATTCTCCTTCATGTTGTCCTGGGTTGACCCCACCTCCGGTGCCCTTCTGGTGTCCATGCCATTGCAGTCCTACAGTCATTGTTATATCCTTTCCTCATAATGTGTCTAATGAACTACCATCTTCTTCTTTGAACATCCTTGCTGAGGTTTTCTATCTCGGCCATCTTTATTACTTCTTTGTTGGTGATTCTGTCCTGCCAGTGTATCTTAAGTAATCATTTTTAAAGAGTACTGCCTTTAATTAAGCACAACTTTGGGAGATCCTCAGTTTTACCATCTTGACCCAAAACAAGAAGTTGTTCAAATTAGAATGCCAAAAATCAGCCAAAACATTTCTGAAAAATGTGCTTTATATCCCTTCCTTTGTATTGTCTGGGAGATTTGGTGGCCTGTATAGGAGACTGGGAGATTGGGAGATTGGGTATGTGTCTGGGCGACTCCTGAATAATTTGAGAGTTGACATAGCTGGATTTTAAGTTTATAATAATTAATAGGCTTGATATATACTAATATATTTCATGTAATGTGTCTAATCGAGACTGAATACTCTCAAAACCTAATTTGCATGTATATATTACACCTTGTTTGTATGTGATGTCATCACCACCATGTTGGTAAACATAAAAGAAATCCATTCAGTCTCTCTTGTCTCCCCCATCTCTCCTCTCTTTTCTTTTGAGGATTGGTTCTGAATTGTCCAGTTTTACATGTATGTAAAACTTTTCTGAATACTGTTGAAGTTGCAACTACTCTTTCTATGAGAGTGTGAGTTTATTTCACAATATTTTATTTCTCCAATAGTACTGTAATTAAGCACCTCTTAAAGAACTTTAAAGATCTTCATAAGGATCTCTGAGTAGTATTGCGGATAGTATTATTGAGTATCTTAATGAAAATCCTCAAGAAACTAACTTACTACTTACTTATACTAAGTAAGTATTTGAAAACAAATACTTACTTTGATCCTTAAATTTATTGCCTAAGATCTTACCAACTGAAGATCTTTAAGAAATTCTTCAAGGATATTTACAAGATTTTTGTAATATCCTCTTCAGGTCAACGCTAACAGAGATGCTTATCTGTAAGGAGTTTTGAGAGGTCTTTGAGAATCTGTTGAGGTTCTTGAAGAACCTGCAAAGTTGTTTTTGTCTTAAACATGTACATGTATGCTTGTTTCCTAAAAATGTTTCATTCGTGTTTTTTGTGCGTTCCCTCCGAAGGACTCTGAAGATAAAATTGCAGTTGAAGAGCTACAATATGCCCAGGATGTTCTGAATGTACTGGCTGGTTTCACAGTGAATCTAACTGATTTTCCTCAATTGGCTTTGAAATGCGGCAGTGCAGGACTTATTCCAGTGTTCTTGGAAATGACTGAAAACCTAAAAGATTCAATACCAGACATGATTCCTTATGAGGTAAGAGCACAGTTGCTAAGCTCTGTCAAGGTTATGATCATGGTTAAAAAATTAGAATAACGTTCATTGTGAACTATGTGAACAAACAGTCAAACCTCTATTAAGCGGCCCTCTGTTAAGCAGTCATTCTCTTTTAAGAGGGGTCACCATTCAAATTCCTAAAATTTGCTTCACATATTCACTGTCTATATTTGACCTCCATTAAGGGGTCACCTCTATTAAGTGGATGTGGCCACCATTTGGACTTCTCAATTGGCTAATTTTATTGTGATTCACCTTTGTTAAACGGTCACCTTATGGCATAAGGTGGTCAACCACAGCACACTTCTATGGTCACAAAGAACTCCTGCTGGTGCTGAACGAAGTCAGTGACTTGCTTAACCAAATTAAGATACTCAACCCCAAATCACAGACAACCATAACTGATTTTTTTCACTTCATGTTAAATGAGATGCCAAAATAGTCAATGATCCGCTTTAAGGCAAAAACACAGTAGAGTAGGGCATGGAGTTCCCGGTGTTGTGGTCTGGCCTTGTCTCACGGGTTGAGGCTTCACAGAGGGTTAACCTCATTGCGCCTTTCCCCGTTGAACATAATTGTCCAAGAAAAATTATGCTATGTCTACTACTACAAAATATGTTGGCTTGTGCATGGACTTCTTAGAACATGCAACCACATATTTTATTTTGTGTTACTGTTGTTTCGAACGTAAACGTAGATTGCGTGCCTACAGTACTTTTGTTTTCTTGTTCAGTTTTTGCCCCATAATGCGCTAAATTGTGATCGCTTCTTTTAAGTGTTCAACCTCTGTTAAGCAATCACCTGGCTATATCCTGAGTGTGACGGCTCAATAGAGATTGACTGTATGTACAAAAATTAATGCAGAGATGGATAAGGTAAACTCCAAATTTTTATTTTATACCCTTTTATTTATACCCTTCACAAAATGCATTTCAAGTATCAGGAATGGTGGAAATGACATTTTAGAGGGTAAAATGGGAAAAATATTCCAGAGAGGGATGACTGCAGACCCCCTAGAAGTGTTTGCCATCCACGCTGATGACGTCGAAAGTTATTAAATGTGTTTAACCTCCCTTTCAGAAATTGCTGGATCCACCCTGCAAAATGTATATTGGCCACTGTTTTTGCTATTTGTAACTATAGCTAGAGATTTGATTTCTTTTAATGGTGTGTACAGAAAAGATTAGTTTGCTAACTTTAAAATTAACATGTACATGTAGGCAATGAAATTTAGTATTAAAAAAGATGGTTTTATGTCAAAAGCTGCATGATTTCTTTGTTCTTAATTGCAAATGTAGCTGTTAATTGCTTTCGGAAATCAATTTTTGTGGCTGTTTACAGGACCCAGAGACAAAAATAATATCGCAGTTTACAGCTCGTGGCAGGACCCTGTCAAGAGTGCTTGGATTACTTGTTAATCTGACCAAACAGGTCACAAACAGGACAGTCTTCATAGATAGCTATGGAGTTCAGCATCTTTTGCCATTCCTTAAATCACAAGTTACTGCTTATTACATCAAGAGTTTATTTTGCCTGGCATATCTTATTGAAGAAGACAATAATGAAACAATAATGACTGATGCTGGTAAGGAATTGCTGTGACATTTATTTGAGAGTTTTTCATAGTACTGACAAATTTTATTTTGGTTAAAGAATTACAATAGTATAGTCGGAGAGTCATCTAACACTGCTTTTTGACTATGACTCTGTGTCTTATTGTTTTGCCCTACCATTGTCCTGGTCAGCTATAGAAACTCAGAGTACATGCACAAATATAAGTATATATTTGCATGCATAGTGTAGTTTGTGAAACTGAACACCCTCTTGGTAATTTTCTGTAAACTGTTGGTGTAAGAATGGTTTATATTTAAAGTGCCACTATGATCAAATTTTTACTCCTTGATTTTTTTGGTTAATCACATAGAATTATACGAAAGATTAAAAATGCCGTTTACCGTTTACAAACATCTGCATTGGTTCAGGAGATATTTAAGTTTGAAAAATGAGCCAAATATGCAAATGAGATTACTGATGACGTCATACACTCAACCAAATATTACATGAAGTATATCAATAGCGCTATCTCGGTCAATTTGCAGCAGAAACCATTGAAACTTGGTAGCCTAATAGTTCTAAATGCAACACATCCACAGCTATAACAATTTCTGTTCCCATGGTAATCCACTCTTTTCCAGTCCCTCTAGCCTGATATCTATATTTTAGTGATTTTAAGCTTGGAAAACATTACACAAGGCTATGAACTCATCCTAATGTGTTTATATGCTTGCTGGATTATGCAGATGAGGCACCATTGGGAAATATCAATATAGAACCCTAAAAGTGGTCAGAAAAGTCTTTAATATTGTGGAGGTCTGGAACCTAGTATGTTGCCATGGTAACAAAATTGTTAAGCTCATATTGTAGAGCCCCTCTAGTAGAATCTTATTGTAAAAATTCAAACATTTATTATACAAATTGACTGAGATATCCTTGTTTATCATATTTGATCAAAATGCGGTTGAGTGTATGACGTCATCACTTGGCTAATTTGCATATTTTAAAAACTTGAATATCTCTGGAACGAAAAGAGATATTTGAAAACAGTAAACAGCATTTTTACTCTTGTATAGACTAGTTGTTTATGTCTTAAAATGGCTCGGATTGGAAGGATGCGATTTTCGTCATAGTGGCACTTTAATACATGACGTCTACCCACATGTTCATACTGATGAGATTTGTTTTCATGTTAAAATTTTTGTACAAAGCCCAATTTTTAAACTGAGGCAAAGTCATGCTGCCCATAATTTTCTGAATTTCTGTCAGTTGTCAAAATGATCAAAAACATCCACCTAAGAGGCAGATAAACCTTCTTATGGCTTGTCAGGCTGGAGTATGTCATTTTATTCTCAACTGAAATTTAAAAGATAATTTTGATGCAAGGAATTTTGATGTAAGGAAGCCCTCAGTATATAGTTTAAATTAAGTTTTTTTTATTATAATATTATTGTTTATTGCTTTTAAAGATTTTCAAAATAAATTGCCTTTTCAGAGCCCATCAAATTTATCATTGGAATGTTGGAAAAGGCCACCAAGTCAAGTACTCGTGACTACCTGGGATTCTCTGCCAGTGATGTAGCTGATGGTATAAGTAAACTTGCTGTTAATGAAAGCAACAGTAAGCAAGTAAGGTTGCTTTGTTTTGGATGCATGAAAATAAACTAAAAATCGGCCAACATAAGTGTGAAAATGTACTTTTCCGTCTTATCTGGGACATTTGATGACCTGTACAGGAGACGAGGAGATTCGGTCTGTATCTGAGAGGGATCATGTGTACTAAAGGCATCTGCAATTGAGTGTCTATTGATACCCTAGACTGACCATTGATTGAACTCCATTGACAACTTGATCAACACTCAATTGACATCTCCATGGATACTCGATAAACAGTTGGTGGACAGCAATTAATTATTGACCAACTGATCGAGATGAAGACATGATTGAAATATAGCCTGAAAAAATTCAGGCCTGAATGGGATTCGAACCCATGACCTCTGCAATACCTGTGCAGTGCTCTACCAACTGAGCTATCAAGCCATCTGGGAGCTGGTCACATTGTGAGTTTGTAATATACCCATAGAGGGTGAAGAATGCAAATGAATATATGAAAGATCATATATTTGAACTGTGGAGAAAGATATGAAGACATGATTAATCACTGCAGACATGCACACAACTTAAGGAGTTGCAAAATTAAAGCCTGAAAAAATTCAGGCCTCAATGGGATTCAAACTTAAGTTGTGTGTACAACTGGCCTTTGATGCCTCTAGTACACATGGCCCTCTGGGAGATGCCTGGGAGAGTTGGTATATAGATGAGATACTTGTATCTTATCCCTTTTCCTAATTGTCTTTAGGAAAAGGGATTTAAACATTTCAATTGATGCGAGCAGTGGATGCAAATATCATGTGTGTTCAACTTGACTACTTTCTTTAATCCTAGTTAACTTTATTTGTAACTTTATTCACTTTTATATTTTTATTTTGATAGATAGGCTTTTATCTTGTAAAATAGGTAGTTACACCAACACAAGCTCATAACAAGAACCAGATATATTCTTTTGCCTCACCCTGATTAATAACAAAGTTACTAACATGCATACAACCAAAACCAGTTGCAGAAGATGGATTTTGATGTGAACACATGAATTTTGTCTTTTTCAGATTGGTTTAAATGGAGGAATCCCTGTTATAGTAAACATGTTAAAGACATCTCAACAAGATTCAGAGAGACTTGGTGCAACGAACGCCTTGTGGATGTTGTCATTTGATGTTACCAACAGGGCACTCATCAAAGCTATCCCATCAGCCATTGAGACACTGCAAAGTTTGTCAAAGCATCCAAATAAGGATGTTGTCAAAGCCTCTCAAGGTGTTCTCTGGGAAATTGAGAGGAACAGAGATTCCTTAAGTTCAGGTAAAACTCTTTAATAGTTTTAGATGTACTGCGCTTTGCAGTTAAATCAGACAACAGCAGTGGAGTCCTTTTCTGTACTTTGAAATATAATTTTGCCTCGGGTTTTGAATGAGTTTGAAGAATTAATGCAAACAGAAAAACACTAATTAATGCACTTGCAGAGTTATCTAGCTTCATAATTTTATTGCTCTTTAATTGATGTAGGTTTTAATCATAAACAATGGGACCTATGTGCTTGTGTACATGCACACAAGGTATTTTCTTTGTTTTGGAGTCATTATCTAAGTGTGACTGGAGGGCTTTCATTACGTTTTGAGTCACCCATTGCCTTGGTCTTCACACCCATAACAAACTTGTTACTTTGTGGGTGAATTGCATCAACAACAGGCAAGTTCATCCATAAAATCAAGGGCTCATCAAGGATACTCATTTGTAACAGGTGTTATGGGTTACTGCCCGTAATGGCAGCACTACAACTGTAGTGTGTTGTTTGGTCTTTTGAATATATTATTGAGTAACTAGCTAGTACATGAGGACAGAACCCCAAATGGCCTTCTTTACTCCAAACTCTTCTACAAAAAAGATATTTGTTGCTAAACTGCAATGTGTGATATATCTTACTGTAGTTCCCACAAAAACCCAACACATCATGATCAGCTATCAGTGGGACTGTCAAGACACCATAATTCAAGTGAAGGATAAACTTAGATCCGCAGGATTTAATGTGTGGATTGATGTTGAAGAAATGAGAGGATCCACCTTAGAAAGCATGGCGTCCGCCGTTGAGCACTGCACAGTCTTCCTAATGGCAATTTCACGGAAATACTTTGAGAGCCCCAACTGTCGTGCTGGTAAGCCCTGAGAGGTCATACATACGTCATAAGTAAAATTTGACATATTTGTTGATGTTCTTCTGCTAACATGACGATACCTGCAATTCTCACAGAAGCGGAATATGCTTTTCAGCTACGAAAACAAATCATCCCATTGATGATGGAGCCTCGTTTTCAACCCAGTGGCTGGCTGGGCATTATAGTCGGAACCAAACTATGGATGGACTTCAGGGAGGTGCGGAATTTAGAGGCGGGGACTAGTCATCTCGTTAGGGAACTGGGAAAAGCAGGAAAATCCCAAGGTACATTTAGTATTAGTCTGTTTGTATTTTAAACTTTCTAAAGTGTGGTGTGTGACCAGTGTGAGTCGCAAACGGTGGAAATGAAATTTGTTTAATACATCGTTCTTTAAAATGACAGCAGGTCATTTGGTGATTAAATTAATGGGGAAGAAAATCCGTTACGTCTTCAAAATCTGAGGATCAGTATTAAAGTAACAAACTGGAAAAAAGAAACTAAACGGACCGTGCCTCTGTCAGACTTTTAAAAGCAATAGTTTGCCTACTCGGTAGGGTCTGAAGAAGTGAATACTGTTTTTAAGATTTCTGGAAGACTAGAAGGCTAAAAACACTGGCTGAACGCTGAAACGCAAACCGTAGTAGGTAAACTCCAACTTTCTTGTAGACTAACCTGCCTCAAAGGTAAGGGTCACTATCATGGCGATTTCGCTGCTTTTTGGGCATACCAGTGCCAAACATATGACTGAGTACCATCGCTCTGATACAAAATGATTCCAGAGTTTAAATGTGAAGATATTAAGTGAATTCGACATCGCAACTTTTGTGCATACGGAACCCATTACATCTCTCTTTTTGAGCTTCAGTGCATTAGATAGTAATTTGTAACAAAACTATGCCATTGCATTGAGGTTTCGATCAATGAAAATATTTCTTTTAGGTTTTTAACATTTGGAAGTCCAGCTTATGATAGCGCCCCTTTAAAAAAATATTTATTTATTTATTTATTTATTTGAGTATGAGATGAATTAAAATTTAATACTCAAAATCATCCTAAGTCCCTACTCAACGTTCACAGCCGGCGGGAGAAACAAATCCAAAGAAGATGAACTAAAGAAGACACTACAGGCCTACAAGAAGAATCACCGAAGTGTTTATGTGTATCTCTCTGAAGCCGACAAACTCATTAGAAGCCTGCGGTCTTTTCTTTTGTCTGGTCAGCTGGCTACTGAAGCCTCGTTTTGGAAAGCGGATGCTCTTGTTGCGCTTAACACCAAGATACCCGATCAGCAAAGCAGGACTTTGGTTTTGAATTTCTTGATTGATGTAGATCTTCCCGAAACCTTGATTGAGGTTGTAAGGACTCTTCGACAAAAGTATCCCCACGCGTTCTCAGAAACAGAGAAACGTGATGCGCCCAAAGACGATGAGCCGGGGGAAAAGATCTTGAAGAAGAAAGTCAATACAAAGAAGGGATCTGGGCTTGAAAAACACACTCAGGTATGGTGTATGACGTATGAAAAGTTTAATAACGTTCATGTGTGGTGTTAGTAACGAATTTAGCTGGGCGATATGATCTGGGATATGCACGAAGCATCAATTTTGATTGAAGTCAATTATATTTCCGTCAAACTACCACATTATGAGAGTTATTGAGAAGGAAAAGAAAGCTACTGAATTGCATGCTGTTTTTACTACCCCTATCAAGTCCAAGTGTACGGAACTCTGTAAACTCTGCTGAGCACCAGCGCTATCCCCCACTTCTCTATTGTAGCTAATTTGTGATGTCAAGAATTTCTCCCATGATCCCGGCTTTCCCCCGTGCTTCTCAGTTGTGACTAAAGGACTCTTGTTTTAGGTTAAATCACCCAATCTGATCTGGTACAATAGACAATGTCTTGGTAGGAATATGGAAACCATTCTGTTATGTTAGTCGGCTTTACACGCTTCTGAAATAAAGCTCGGTTGAAAAGTGGCGAGAATTGATAGACGAGAATTGGGCGAAAGCCACTCTTCTGTAACCACATCAACTTCGATAAGCATGTGGTCAAATAAGCAGAGAGTCAAAAGTGTTGACATACATTTACGTGTCTGTATGTACATCTTCTATTTTCTTTGTCTCTCTAGTTAGTCGTGTATTATTTTGTTATTTAAGTACTATTCTGTTATTTAAGTATTTTAAGTGTTTGTTATTCAAGTGATTGTGGCTGATCCGTGTCGATTAGCCCAATGCTACCAGCGGATCAATTTACATTTTTAATTAATTTTTGTGAAGAATGAAATAACTATCTAACTATCTACATCTACATTTGTAATCTGCAAAGGGATTAAGCCGTCACCGTAAATGAAAAAGAAGAAAAAAGTAAAATGTAACTAAATCACTATTGGGATGAAAAAGAGCGAGCCTGGCCCTAAACACCTCAACACTCGGTTGGTGTATTGCTTTAGTAGGAAGAGAGTTTCACTCAGGTTTAGTTCTTGCATAAGCTGAATTGGTAAGTACTGCTCGCTGGGGTAAACCCTTGTCAACTGTGGTGAAAATTTGAACAGGTTGCAAGAGTTTGAATCGTCGTCAAGCTTTCTCGTTTGGCTCGGCCTTAATATCGGTGTACCCTAGGTTTGTAATAACGTGTTTCTCACACACTAATTGATCGACAAAAATTAAGTGTTCGAGGCTATGGTAAGATTTTGCATATGATAGTGGGGGAAGCTCCTGTTTTTTTCAGTGAATGGCAGGAGGTTCATTACTTTATCTTTTGTTCCTCCAATTTTACTGCAGGTAAATTCAGAAGCAAACTGGGCTCTGGAGGTGATGTTAACAACATCGATAGCAATTTTAAATTTTACTGATCTTCACGATGCCTTTTGTGAGGTCTGCGGGAATGCAGGACTTGTCAAGGAGTATTTAGAGCTATCAGAGCAACTGAAGAAGGGTTTACCTGAATTTGATGAACAAAAGGTATGAATGATGGTATGTTCGTGATCGGAAGTTTAAGAATACCCCCCGTTTTAACTAATTTATCGGACTATTGATCAAACCTAGTGAAGTGAGAAAGAAATATTGGAACATTTTATCATAGGCTTCGAAATTGTTTTTGTACAAGTGTTTGTTGGCGCAGCTGATGTCAATGGAACAATGTGGTAGTTTTTCAAGTACTCCCTTGAATTCTAATTTCCTGTCCTCTCACTTCTGTTATCCCGGACCTTAAAAGGTGTTTTTGTAGCAGGGCTGTGACTGAAATTCAATTCGTGTGTTTTGCAGGATTCTCTAACGAGTGCTGAAGACAAAGACAACAAATTTTCAAGACGAGGCAGCTTGCTGTTCGAGGTTTTAGGAGTGCTTCACAACCTCTCCAAACGAATCAACAACAAGAAGCACTTTGACAACAGTAACGCTGTAGAGACGCTGCTGAGCTTCTTTAGAACAAAGTTCCCTGTGTACAGAATGACAGCGCTCCTCGCTCTTGCTTACCTAGTGGACGAGAAAAACAATCATCTCATAATGGCGAGTGAAGGTAAGTGATCATGGAAGATCATTAATAAAGAGCATAACCTTGTGATAGGTTTTCTTGGTATCGGGGCCCTTCTTCGTTTCATCAACGAGAGGAAAAACTTTAACAGCAGTTTATCTTCCCACCTTGTCTTATCTTGTCTTGTCTTGTCTTGTCTTGTCTTGGTCGCGTTGAAACGCTTCCGTAACATGTTATGCCTCAACTTGGATGACAAGTCCATCTGATAATATGAAAACCTCTTGTAAGGTCTTTTGCTGTTATTTGGACTGACAGACCAGAAATTACCTTTTTCAGAACCAATCAAAGACCTTCTCAAGCTGCTGGACAAAGCAAGTCATTCCGCTAACCGGCGCAGTCTTGGATTCTCGGCGGCAGAAATAGCTTGTGGACTGATGCATGTGGCCACAAACGATGGAAATAAGAGAATGGTATGATATGCATGTATTAAGGATACGCTCGGTATACTCTTGCAACCGATGTGCACCTATTTGTTGCTGTTATGTTCTCCTCTGGGGGTAGGGGTACCTCTAAAGGTAAAGGTCAAATGTCATGCTCGGGATAGTCACATATTGTTAACAGATTACTGTGGGTGCTGATAAAATACACCGAAGTGTTGCTAATTGGCCATCTTGCAAGTGTTAGAGCGATTCAATTCTAAATCGGATAGTTATTAAGCTTCAGAATTAGTGTCAGAGAACTCTCTAACGTAAACGCTTTCTTCTTCAACTGTTTTCCCATTCTCCGGCTGTGCTGTGTTTTATTGACACTACAATAAAGTAATGCTTCATTCAGGTGCGCGGTCCATCAGTTCGTCACGTGTTTCTGAGGCTTTGTTGATGTAGTGTTCAGTACGTCTTCCTTGAATGCATTCTGCCAAGCTGCGCGATTTTAATCATTGTAACATTTTGTTACCAGATCGGCCAACATGGCGGTATTCACATGTTAGTTTCCATGATAAAAGGTCCAGATGAATACGAGGAGGAGAGAGTAGCGGCCATGAAAGCATTATACATGTTATCTTTTGACGAGACGAACAAGGAAATTATTAAAGCTGATCAAGACACTATGGCACTGCTACAAAGTCTACAGACATCAGATAAGATGGAAATACAGCAAGCGGCGTCTGGAGTGATGTGGGAAATAGAAGGAAAGAAAGAACACTCTGGAAGCTCAGGTACATTTACATTTCGTACAGTACATGGGCACAGCGAATCAACAAGAACAAAGTATCTCAGAAAGTTTTGAACTGGACAAAAACGTTCTAAACTCATTGAAAAACACCCGCTCTGCACAGAGAATTTGGTTTTCCAATTTGTCCGCAGTGTAAGAATGGGGAGATGGGGCAGACGCGTATCTAGGCTTCATGTAATATTTGACCTCCGATCGTCAGGAAGTGCCGGGTTTGGGGGGAGGGTTGTGGGGTAGGAGGGTGGGGATAGGAGGGTTAGATGGGGTGGAAGTTCAGTCTGCTCATTGGCCTGGGGGCCTGACGAATCTCGAGCTTATCGCGGTTCCACAACATGAAATACACGGCAGTATTATAAGGCAACTGTGAGAGTAAAATGTCTTGCCAAAACAAACCACCGTGATTCCTGTCAGGACTTTAACCAAAATGGCACTGCTCGGGAGTCCAACCGACTAAAAATCAGAACCAGACTCCCCACTGTGCCTCACGGTGAGAAGCACGTCCCTATATTTTTGTCATCTTACTTCTTCTCAACCTTAAATCAAAACAGCAATGACTGTTTAGAGATTGGGTTGAAGGGAATTTCTGTTAATAGGCTGATCCTATAACCCTTCTCCATCGGGAAGAAATGGAGTAGTAGGATATTAAGTAATCGTTGAGTCAAGAGTTTGCAAATGTTTTTCTTAGATTCTGAAGAGCACGTGATGATAAGCTACCAGTGGGACACTCAGCAAACAATGTTACGAGTGAAACAGGAGCTGGAGGCTCAAGGGTTTACAGTGTGGATGGACGTGGAACAGATGGAGGGTTCTATTCTGGAAACAATGGCGCGAGCTGTGGAGAAATCCTCTGTGTTACTCTTGGCAGTGTCACGCAAATACCAGAACAGTCCCAACTGTAGATCGGGTATGCACTTTAACGATGACTTGGTACAATAATAATAGTACAATTAGTTTATAATACAATTAGTACGAGTTTAATTGATCTCCTATGAAAATGACTCATACTTCTTTTGCTTTATCGTACAGAAACGTTTGTAATGCTAAGCTACAAAGATATGTCAAACGCAAATAGCCTAATTCACGAGATAAATTTGATTTCTGAACACTGAATATTTCCAAGTTGTACCAATCATTGAAAAGTACAGAGAAATATCTCTGGAGCACGAAAACGTGCTGATTGTCTTCCTTGAAGTAGAAACTAGAAGATATTTTCATCTTAGAGAAGTGCCCAGTGTAAAGATATTTTAATTAACAAGAAATGTCTGTCTTCGGAGGGCTATCCAGCTTAGAGAGGTTTTGTCCGCCTTTGAGAGCTTTCACCTTAGAGAGTCTCTTTTAGACATGTGCTCGCTTTCGAGTGGTTCCATCTCAACGAGGTATCTGCGTAGAAAGCTGTGTCTACGCTAGCTAAGCATCCACCCTAGAGACATTTCCATCTTAGAGGTAGCAAGGAGTGTCCACGGTAGAGAAAGCTCCATTTTAGAGGTCACTGGCTTAGGGAAGCGTCCAGCCTAAAGAGGCATATGCACCTTAGTGAGGAGTTAGTCTGCCGTATAGAGACGACCGTCGGAGAGAGATGTTCAGTTCAGGTAGCTGTCTCCCTTGGAAGAAGATGATTTTCACGTAGATGGCTAAATTACTGGACAAAGTTACTCACGGTGGCTTTACAAGGTGTTACTATTTCTTTCGATTTTTGCCACGTTTATTAATGTGTAGAGGCCGAGTACGCTTATCAGAGAAGGAAACGCGTGATTCCGCTGATGATGGAACCTAGTTACCATCCTGACGGTTGGTTGGGGATTATTCTGGGCTCTAAACTGTGGATGGACTTCAGAAAAGACCCAAGCGTTGGGATCCAACAGTTGATAAAAGAAATATCAAAAGCAAGAGTCGGTATGCATCCCGTATTTATCACTATATTTTGTGTTTCAGTGTTGTTTGTTCGTTTGGTGTTAATACGTAATTTGGTTATAGTGGTTTGTACACCTACGTTATATGTGACTTGTAATTTCCATCCAGCTGCTTCTCAAGCTCAGTCATTAGGGAATGCTCCACCCAAGGCGGCTACAAACGAAAAGGTTTTGCAATGGAAGAAAGAAGACGTGGCAAAATGGCTGCTGGATATTGGATTTGCGGTGTAAGTGACAAACGTAAAAATTAACCACGGGTTTAAGTAAATAAGCACTATCATCTGCTATTCCCTTACCACTCAGCTTGTTAGGAGTTGAAAGTCAGTGACCCGAATGTTGACCAAAAATTGGAAACGACAAAGTTGACTGTATTCGTACCAAATGTAACAATGTAAACTTGTGAGAAATTTACCGGGGCATTCTCGGTCAGTGTTTCGTAACTACGATGTGATTTACATCCTTTGAAAGACGAGTGGCACATTATGGGGTTAAACTGTACTGGAAAAGCTCATTCTTATCATATCTCTTTTTCTAAGAGGTGACAACAGTGTTAGAGGAAAGCTAGACGGACCTTTGTTGCACATGCTCAACGAACTACGAGAAGAGGTTAGTCAATTTTATCTTTCCGTAACGGTTGTGATGCTTATATGCATTGCTAGGATGGGTTGTCTTCTTCCATACAAATGCTAAAGGAACCAAATCTTTGTGACCTTATTTAGAGGCTATTAAACAAATCGAAGTTTTAAGTGGGAAGGTATCAGACGGAGTGACGGGACGGCGAGTTGGCTAAAACGAGTTTTCTTATTTCTTGTTCTTTTTTCTAGAGCCCAGAATTCTTTTACAACTCCATCAAAACAGACCTGGGATTTCCAACTGTGATCGAAGTTCTTCAATTCACCCGAGAGCTGAAAGAGCTGCTGGGTTGAAAGGAGACCATTTGTCACGTTACACGTGAAAGACTGTGTTATATTGTGATGTGATTGCCGCAGGATAGTGATTGCACTAGGGAACGTGCTTTCACTTGCTTCTCTTAAGCACTATGTTATGATCCCAGGTGTAACATTGTAGCGTTTCTTTTAGGTCACTGGACTTTTTTTTAGATATTTAACTATTGACGTAAATTTCTAGATTTTTAATTGTAATTTTATGTTGTGAAATTTTTATCCATTGGTCATTCATTGTATATCACGTTCATTAGCTCAGTTAGTGCAGATCCATATCAGGCGTTTTGTATAGTCTTCGTGCTTTTAAGTAAACTATGTATGTACCATTGATTACAAACTTCTCCCATAAGGTAAATCGAACCCCAAACACTATCGTCCATCCGACGCACGATATGCTAGCCACTGGTTCCACAGCCATACGAAGAAACCAGAGGCAGAACAGGAAAGCGACGATCATCATACGGGCGGTTCTGGATGACAGTTTGCAGATAGGCAGCCGATCACCAGGGAACCACAGCCATAACTGGTCACATAATAAAGCACAATGCTAACTAGTGACACAATAGACAGGAAAGTTCCCAGGTTCCGTTAATTCCTCGGCTCGTCAAGCGGTACACACCATTAAGTAGCTCAGTGGCTTCTGTTCCACCGTACTCGTAGGAGCACGTGATGTTGACCAACGCAACATCTCGCTCCATCATCCTGCACCGCCAAATATGCTATACGACAAGAAGAGTACAAAAGTGGTTCCATAGGCCATAGGAAGTCCTTTTCTGTAACCTACAACGGCAACCAAAAGGCCAAGAATAACGTACACTATCCAAGCGTAAATTATCCAGTGGAAGAAGGTTAAATTCATAGCATCCTGAGCTCGAAGAGCGAGTTCTTCCACTTGCTGTCAATAAAGACGTGATCTACCTGGGTGTGTGCATTGCCATCTGAGGATGTCCTCGCCATGTTGCGAATCTCTTTTTGCCGGAATAGAGTTCCTCCAAAGGCCATATTATCCTCTTCACACAAGTCGCAGAGACTGTATCTGTTATCGTTGACACACATGTTCTTCCCAATAATCTTGTCACGGCCTTCACTGTCCTTTCCAATGCCGGCAATAAAATATCCAGTCACACACAGCACACCATGCAATCGAACCTCTTGAATGACTTGCTGTAGCTCTTTTTAGAAGACATCTTTCTTGGTTTCCTCAGCATCTTCTCAGTCTATGGGTGCGTAGTAATAATACATGAGAGCAGTGAGCTTGGTGTACGTGTGATATAATTCTAGCCATGATAAGTCTTCCCCACAGTTGCTTCTACTCGTCAATGCCTTCACTGCTTTGACTGACATGATAATATATTAGTATTGATTAATATTCATGTATGGCGGAAGAGCCCCCAAGGGGGACCTTTGGAATAAAGTCATGTATGTATGTATCTAGTATGTATGTATGATCGCTACGTCTCCTGCGTGTTGGTTGTCATCTCGCGGAGAGTGTATCACCGTGTGTCCAAATCTTTTCTTCAATATTTCTGATTCTGCTGTCCATCTTCACTTATCCCAATGATGTCCATTGTGCATCTGTCCATCTCCTTTACTACTTGAGCCAGCTTGCTGGTTTGATGCATCGTGGTTCGTACATTCCAAAAGTCAACTCTGACCTTCTTCCTTGGTGACAGAAACTCGGTTGTCGAGATTCTGGTGGCCAACACCCGTCATTAGTCCAATTGCACGGATTGCGTTGTTTTTGCTGCCACAGGTTTGGTTGTTCGTGTAAATTTCTGAAAGAAACATTTTACGAAAAGGCTCCGCTGTAAACTCCCTCTCTCTTGTTTGGGGGATGATCCCAGCCTACTCTTCACTTCCTGACCTTCCTAACCCTACGCTGCTTGACATCCCCTGCTCTCAGGAAATGTTTACCGCGGTTATAAAACAATTTATTTCTTCTTTTTATACCTAACCCAGGTCTCAACAAGGAATCAACAAAACAGTACAAGTACATCAACTTGTGATAGCGGAGCTCCTTCGGGCCGCCAAGCGGAACCCCATACACATATAGGAAAGAAGAGGAAACCCATTTCCCATGGTTATCATAGCGGTATTGCTCGTGGGCGCGTACGCACGACGACGACGGCGACGGCGATGGAGTCGCCCAAGATGGCGGCCATACTCCAGCTAATATGCACCCTTGGCTTATACTGTCCTTCTTTGATATTGGACATCCATGTTACGGTCAATTGTCAAAACAAGATATCCGCTGACCAGTATCACGTGATCATTAGCTTAATCAGGCTTTGAACATCCTGGCCAAGGAGTTCTGCTTTTAGGCTTGGCTAAATCTATATGTTATAGTAAGGAGACTTTGTCTACAACGTCTACTTTAAGCAATGTATGAGTGTCATACAGTGTCAAATTCTTTATTTCACTCAAGTTACATCAGTTACCTTGACTTCTTCAAAAGTTGCAGCATTGCTTTACGAATTACTGTGCTTCTACAGCAGTAAATAACTGGATTAAGAAATGAGTTTAATATGATAAAGCCCGCATATAAAGTAGACGGCAATAACTTATCTAATATTTTCTTATAAGCTGGCAAAATAAAAGATAATAATGCAGCGAGAAATCCAAACATATAGCACACAAATACTCCACCTATAACAATGCCGGTTGTTTTCCAAGCTTTCTTTTCTTCAAGAAACTTTGCAGTGACCTCTTGGGAAGGTTGGACAGATTTAATCTGAATCAAGTGACGACGACAAACAAAATAAACCGATCCATGACAGTAAATAATCACGAACAAACTAATGGCTGCAATGATATGACTTAACCTTATCGATTGTACTAATTCAGGTGAAACCCTGGAAATTACGACATATGTTACTGGAATAAGCCAGCTACAGGCCACTGCTACGGTTATTCGAAATTTGGTCACGATCGTGTGGTATCGCAACGAAAATTTCATCGCCACAAAACGATCTGCACTAATAAGAACCAAATGAAAAAGTGATGCAAGACAAAGGACGACCAGAATATTTCTTGTCATGTCATATAATGTACCATACGTGGAAAGCGATCCACCTGCGAGACGGGAAATCTCCATTGCGATGAACCCTGGCTGGGAAGTCAGTCCCATCGCCAAATCTGTTCCTGCCAAACACGCCAGTAAAATGTTACTCCTAGTTTGAAGCCTTCGTTTGGTCTTGATCGCCATAATAACGAGTGCGTTCAGAAGGATAACCAGAGGGCATGCTATCAAAAGTATGACGATGGCCAGTACTTTAATCAAGTCGCCTATAAAGGCATAGTCCTCATCAGGGACAGTAGAATTGGAACAGAGATGTTCTGAAGAGCAGTCGGTGGCATTCATTTCAGTGCTCTGTTCTCCGGGGATGTAGGGATGTGAGTTGACTAATACGATTACTGCTTGTGGAGATGCGCTGGTTGCTGGTTGATCCTGAATGGATATCTGGCTTGGCAATACTGCGCGATGGAGGTTATCCACGGGAACGGTGTTCAGTCTCTTGCCTATGATGAGAAAGTGATACACAAACCCATCGACCCATATCCTTTTGTAGTCATGAGATGAGAGCCTGTTTTCTATTCTGATTTTATTTTAGGAATATTGTCAATGCGGTGATTGCAAAACAGACAAACAGGTAATCGCACAATCTTAAATCTATAAACGAAAATTATAGGAGTTTTCATCACCTGACAGATGTCTCATTGGAGCTTATGAAAGTCGGATTTGATCTTTACAAACATTAACAATTTACTCAGAACTTAGGACGTTGCTACGTGATTAAAGCACAATATTACACTTTTGTAGTTATGTGATGAGAGCTGCACACCTGATTTTATTTCTGCTAATACTTCTACCGTAAATGCTCGCTTCTGATTGGTTGGGGGGACATAAAAAAGAAGCTAATTGTGATAAGAAAATAACAACCGAATATTGGTTTCGCACCCACATCAGTTCCTCTGATATAAGGTTGTATTTACGATTACCGTGTTAGTAAAATAAAATTGGTCTTTTTTGACTCGATTAATTGCGTGCTTTGAACAGATTTATTGTATCCGTGAAGAGATCGGCCTTTTTCTAATTTCCACTCGTGGCAATTACTAAAAAGTCCGATCTGTTCAAGCATACAATTAATCTCTAATTGTTTCTCAAACAAACCGATTTTCCTTTACTAATTCCTTGGCAACCTGTGCAAATTTGACACCGTTATTACTTTTGAAATGTATGAAAGAACTTTCGCGAAAACCAAAACGCTATGTGTTTCAAAAGTGAATCAGGATTAAACAGAGGAACTAGCAAAAGTGATCAGGACAAGAGAAGGAAGGAATGGTGACTGATAACAATCGGCAAACTGGCGCATATGTGTTGTTCAAATAACGTGAGCTCGTTATTGCAGAAATAAGGGTCGAGCAAAATCGATGTTTTAACACTGCTGAGTCTGATAGAATTTGAACATTAGGAATGAAAGAAAAGTTATATGCGATGTTTAAGGACAGAGAATTCATTATCGGAACATACGCTTGCTAGTTCGTTTGTTTAATCCCGATTCATCCCGATTCAATATTAGAACATATAGCGTTTCGGTTTTTGCGAAAATTGTGTAATAGCTTGCAAAACTAATAATGGGTGGCAAATTTGCACAGGTTGACAAGGAATTGGTAAAGGAAATCGGTCTGCTTAAAAAACAATTAGGTATTAAATTGTATGCGTGAACAGATCGGACTGTAAAGTAATTTTGCACGAGTGGCTGCCAAAGCCACGAGTGGAAATGAGAAAAAGGTGATCTATTCACGCATACAGTATACAAATAAATCGTCCAAAAATACCGATTTCTCTATAACAATACGGTAACCATAAGTAAACGCTTGTATCGCACAAACCCAAGTGTGCGCAAAGCCAAGTTTGATTGTTATTTTGGTGTTTTGGTTTACTGCTGCTTTTTCAAAAGTAGTTTTTTGTTTGTCTGAAACGGCAAACCTGCAAGCTATATCTGAGACATGTTTGCTATTTTCTTACCAAGAAGTGCGTCCATAGTTCAAATGTGGCCGATCCAACAAAAATTTAATTGTTCAGCTATCGAAACAATTTGGAATAAACTAGCAGTATTAACAGAAAAAATATAAAGAAAAAACGGTGTGCGGCTCTCATCACACAACTACAAATGTGTAATATTGTGCTTTAGTAACGTAGCAACGTCCTGAGTTCTAAGTAAATTGTTAATGTTTGTAAAGATCATGTCCGACTTTCATAAGCTTCGGTGAGATTTATGTCAGGTGGTGAAAACTCCTTTAATTTTTCTTTAGTATATTTAAAATTGTGCGATTGCCTTTTTTATCACGGCATTGACAATATACCTTAAATAAAGTCAGGATTAAAAACCGGTTTTGATCTCATGACTACGAAAGGATATGGATCGATGGGTTTGCCTTTCACTGTTGTTTGTCTCCATAGGCAAGAGACTGAACACCGTTCCCGTGGATAATCTCCATCGCGCAGTATTGCCAAGCCAGATATCAATCCAGCAAACAGCGCATCTCCACAAGCAGTTATCGTATTAGTCAACTTACGTCCCAACATTCTCGAAGAGCAGAGCAGTGAAATGAATGCCACCGACTGCTCTTCGGAACATCTCTGTTCCAATTCTACTGTCCCTGATGAGGACTATGCCTTTATAGGCGACTTGATTAAAGTACTGGCCATCGTCATACTTTTGATAGCATGCCCTCTGGTTATCCTTCTGAACGCACTCGTTATTGTGGCGATCAAGACCAAACGAAGGCTTCAAACTCGGAGTAACATTCTGCTGGCCAGTTTGGCAGGAACAGATTTGGCGATGGGACTGACTTCCCAGCCAGCGTTCATCGCTTCTGAGATTTCGCGTCTCGCAGGTGGATCGCTTTCCACGTATGGTACATTATATGACATGACAATAAATATGCTGGTCGTTGTTAGTCTTGCATCACTTTTTCATTTGGTTCTTATTAGTGCAGATCGTTTCGTGGCGATGCAATTTTCGTTGCGATACCACTCGATCGTGACCAAATTCCGAATAATCATAGCAGTGGCCTGTAGCTGGTTTTTTGCAGTGACATGTGCCGTAATTTACAGGGTTTTAGCTGAAATAGCAAAATCGATAAGGTTATATCATACCATGGCATTTATTAGTTTGTTACTGATTAGTTACTGTCATGGATCGATTTATTTTGTTTGTCGTCGTCACTTGACTGAGATTAAATCTGCCCAACCTTCCCAAGAGGTCACTGCAAAGTTTCTTGAAGAAAAGAAAGCTTGGAAAACAACCGGCGTTGTTATAGGTGGAGCATTTATATGTTACATGCTTGGATTGCTGCATGCATTGTTATCTATTATTTTACTAGCTAACAAGAAAATATTAGATAGGTTATTGCCATCTACTTTATATAGGTCCTTTATCATATTAAACTCACTTCTTAATCCAGTTATTTACTGCTGGAAAAGCAGAGTAATTCGTAAAGCAATGCTGCAACTTTTAAAGAAATGAAGGTAACTTATGTCACTTCAATTTGTGACCGTGTGCCACTTATAAATTGCATAAGGTAGACATTGTAGTCAAATTGTTCCTTATTAAATTACATGTTAATGTAGTTGTTTTCTTGATTCATGGTTGAGACCTGGGTTATAGACAAAAAGAAGATAAATTGTTTGATAATCGTGGAGAAACATTTAAAGTGCCCATATCGTCAAATTTTTTATTTTCTTATCTGATTCTATATATCACCCTATGAACTTCTGCGAAAGAAAAATTCGATTTGGATAAAATGCAATCTTTTTTAGAAGTTTTAAAATCGTTCAAATTTGCCGCCATTTTGGTCCACCATTCGCACCAGTCTTCCCTTCGTTTTGAATGAGTTGTGACGTAGATTAAGGAACACGTGACTTTAGGCTTGACTCATCTCGCTTGTTTTACCTCTGTAAACGTAAGTTAGTAGCTCATACAAAATGCTGGAAAGGAGCATTTTGCATGGACTACGAAGCTAAATTTACAGAGGTAAAACAAGTGGGATAAGTCAAGCCTGAACTCACACGTTCCTGAATCCACGTCACAATTCTGAGCATGTCGATGCTGTGATCAGCGGCACGGGTCGACCGCAAGAAAATAGGATTTTCAGGTTTTTAAAACTTCATTAAAAGATCGCTTTTTATCCAAATCGAAAATTTTTTTCGCAGAAGTTCATTGCATGAAACATAGAATCAGATGGGAAAATAAAAGTTTTGGTGATATAGGCACTTTAAAGAGAGCGGGGCATATAAAGGAGTGTAGCTGGGTTAGACGGCACAGGGTAATACCAGTCTTTTACCAATAACCTTTAAAGAAATTCACCAGTATGCATTTCGCCAAACCGAATAAGTTAAAAAAACAAAACGAGGAAATCTCCACATTGCACATTGAACTCAGCGGTTCTTAACGCCGCGCATGCGCATCCCTGCTTACACTCGTTCTTCCGTGGGAGTGCCTAGGTCCGAAACCTGCCTCGAAGAGCTGATGTCCCGAGTTCTGGGTGGCGTCATTCAAGGGGGCTGCCCTGCCAAAATTGCTGACGAGTTGTATGTTGGGGGAAAACAGCCCCATTGAGGTCTGCCCTACTCCAAAAGAACAATCTTCACCTGTCAGCCACCAAAACTATCATCTGCACCAGAAGGGCCATCGTACTGGGTTGAGTGTGGTCTAATGGTACCCTGCAAGCTAGCCCCTATAAATTGGTCTCACTATCAGTCGCGTTTCTTACACGATGGCGCCGGGAAAGTCCGTGTTGATCTTGCTCCTGGTCTCTGCGCACTTGACAATAACCCAAGCCTTCCCTCCCACGGAATCACCTAAGAGAAGGAAGGAATGGTGACTGACAACAGTCTGGAAACTGGCGCATATGTGTTGTTCAAATAACGCGAGTTCGTTATTGGAGAAACAAGGGTCGATTTTTTCTGCGGCTTGCTTTATAAACTTACAAGACGGACCGATATTCTCCAATATACGGTCCGAACAAGCTACTTCAATAAAAATTTTTTAATCGCTCTTTTTAATGAGCTGATAAATGGATGCGTCTCCACAATCCATTCTCGGTAAACGCGCGAGCGGAAGGTAAGCATTTATTTACGTTTTTCACGTCGCTTTTGTAAACATGTTATAGAAACTGTTCTCAAAACATGAAGGTAAAATGACTTCTACTTAACAAAAAAAAATGATTATTTTGCACGATGAATTAAAAAAGCAATTGGCTGAAGTAAATTCTCGAGCGGTCCGGTTCTACTTAACAAAAAAAATGCTTTTTGTGCAATGAATTGAAAAAAGAGAAGTGAAAGGTAAAACGATTTCTACCTAGCAAAAAACTGCTTATTTTGTGCAATAAATTGAGAAAGAAATTGGTTGAAGTTAATTCGTGAGCGGTCCATCTTAGCAGTCCGTATTGCAAAATTCGAAGCGCTAAAAGAACCTATCAGTATTCTCCTTTTTAACCCGACCAGTTCAACTATGTAATAAATTCATCATTGTGTGCCATTTTACGTTAGTGAGTAATACAAATTTGGCCCATTTTTCCTTCGACTTAAAGACATCGGCCACGTCGTTATTACGGCCATTCTACTGTGGCCCAAACTGAAGCTGACTCAGTCATTTTCTTAATTACAGAACCCCTTTAACACGACCACACCGTTAATACGGCAAGATTTTCGTTCCCCGTTGTTGACCAGATTAAAAGGGGTTCCACTGTATACATTTAACAGCCATAATATTATCTAAAATCTAATCCATGAAAATCAAGGCTTAACCAGTGGAACTTTCCGTCTACTCAGTAATCATACATTTTGCAAAGCTTACAACAAAGTTTGGCGCCATTGTTTCTGTAAAGCATGTATAAAATTGGTTTTAATTCAGTACGTTGCAGTCGATCATTATACATCAAATATGGATACATGGTTCAAGCTCAAGAATATTTGAGTCTAAATACGAATAATATATTTTTGTTTTGTCAAATAGTAAATAAAGTTGAAAGTTGAATAACTATCAGAAATTGTCAGAAAAGAAGGCAACCAGATATCCCTAAAAAGAAATAAGGCGCCTTTGCATTATCGTGGCGTTATTGACAGTGTACTGAAAGTAGTTTGTTAGTTATTAGTAAAACTTGTGATCTGTCGAGGGACTGAAATCAATTACTCTGTAAAATTACTTTTAAAAACGTTTTTCTTAATGAACAGATGCTTTCTGTTTCAAGTAGATTTGCACTGTACGTCAAATGATATTCCTGTATCTACGAATGAATTTAATTGAAATCAAGCTCAAGTATAGAGTAATTTCGTTAGTAGAGTATAAAGAGAGCTTTGTTATCCCTTATTAACTATACAGAGTCAAACGAGACCCTCAGATACTGCTTGAAATCAACACCCACATAAATTAGATTGTGGTAAACAAATGATTCTTTTATTTCTACATTGGTATTGCTCCAGCGATTCGTACAAAGGAACGACCGAACGAAGGGCAAAAATCGATGTTTTAATATTGCCGAGTCTGATAGAATTTGAACATGCGATATCTAAGGACAGAGAAAATCCATTTATTATCGAAATATACGCTTGCTTGTTGCTTTCTTTAATCCTGATTCAATATTGAAACATATAGCGTTTTGGTTTTCGTGAAAATTCTTTCATATATTTTAAAAGCAATAACGGTGTCAAATTTGTACAGGTTGCCGAGGAATTAGTAAAGGAAATCGGTTTGTTTGAGAAACAATTAAATGTTAATTGTATGCGTGAACAGATCGGACTGTTTAGTAATTTTGCACGAGTGGAAATGAGAAAAAGGCCGATCTGTTCACGGATACAATGAATCCGCTCAATGCATACACGATTAATCCGTCCAAAAAACACCTATTTTCTTTTAATAATTTAAGGTTGCGGCAACCGTAAATACTTACATCACACAAACCCAAGTGTGCGCGAAGCCAAGTTTGATTGTTATTTTAGTGTTTTTGTTTGCTGCTGCTTTTTAATAAGTAGTTTTTTGTTTGTCTGAAACGGCAAACTGAAGTTATATCTGAGACATGTTCGCTTTCCGTACTAAGAACTGAGTCCATAGCTCAAATGCTGCCGATTCAACTAATATTTAATTGTTTAGTTATCAATACAATTTGAAAGAAAAGGATTAACAGAAAAAAAAAACAGGTGTGCGGCTCTCATCGCACAACTACAAAAGTGTAATTTTGTGCTTTAGTAACGTAGCAACGTCCTAGGTTCTGAGTAAATGTTAATATTTGCAAAGATCATGTCCGACTTTCATAAGCTCCGTGAGGTTTCTGTCAGGTGATGAAAACTCCTTTAATTTTTCGTTAATACATTTAAAATTGCGCGATTGACTTTTTTATCCTTTAAGTTTTCGTTCATAGATTTAAAATTGTGCGATAACCTTCAGTTTTGTCCGTTTTTAATCACTGCATTGACAATATACCTAAACTAAAATCAGGATTAAAAACCGGTTCTCATCTCATGACTACTAAGGGACTTGGTTCGATGGGTTTGCCTTTCACTGTTGTTTGTCACCATAGGCAAGAGACTGAACAGCGTTCCCGTGGATAATCTCCATCGCGCAGTATTGCCAAGCCAGATATCAATTCAGGATCAACCAGCAAACAGCGCATCTCCACAAGCAGTACTGAATCGTATTAGTCAACTCACGTCCCTAAATTCCCGGAGAACAGAGCACTGAAATGAATGCCACCGACTGCTCTTCAGAACATCTCTGTTCCAATTCTACTGTCCCTGATGAGGACTATGCCTTTATAGGCGACTTGATTAAAGTACTGGCCATCGTCATACTTTTGATCGCATGCCCTCTGGTTATCCTTCTGAACGCACTCGTTATTGTGGCGATCAAGACCAAACGAAGGCTTCAAACTAGGAGTAACATTTTGCTGGCCAGTTTGGCAGGAACAGATTTGGCGATGGGACTGACTTCCCAGCCAGCGTTCATCGCTTCTGAGATTTCCCGCCTGGCAGGTGGATCGCTTTCCGTGTGTGGTACATTATATGACATGACAATAAATATTCTGGTCGTCCTTAGTCTTGCATCACTTTTTCATTTGGTGCTTATTAGTGCTGATCGTTTTGTGGCGATGAAATTTTCGTTGCGATACCACATGATCGTGACCAAATTCCGACTAACCGTAGCAGTTGCATGCAGCTGGCTTATTGCAGTAATATGTGCCGTAATTTACAGGGTTTTACCTGAAATGAGACAATCGATAAGGTTAGGTCATCTCTTCGTAGCAATTAGTTTGTTAGTAATTATTTACTGTCATGGATCGGTTTATTTTATTTGTCGTCGTCACTTGATTCAGATTAAATCTGCCCAACCTTCCCAAGAGGTCACTGCAAAGTTTCTTGAAGAAAAGAAAGCTTGGAAAACAACCGGCATTGTCATAGGTGGAGTATTTATATGTTACATGGTTGGATTGCTGCCTGCATTCTTATCTATTATGTTACCAGCTAACAAGAAAATATTAGATAGCTTATTGCCATCTTCGTTACATAGGTCCTTTATCATATTAAACTCACTTCTTAATCCAGTTATTTACTGCTGGAAAAGCAGAGTAATTCGTAAAGCAATGCTGCAACTTTTAAAGAAATCAAGGTAACTGATGTCACTTGAATTAGTGACCGTGTGCCACTTATAAATTGCATAAAGTAGACATTGTTCTCAAATTGTCCTTATTAAATTTCATGTTAATGTCGTTGCTTTCTTGATTCATGGTCGAGACCTAGGTTAGTGATCCAATTATTGTGGTCCTCAATGATTGGAGCAGAGTTCTTGCCCTACTCCAAAAGATCAATCTTCACCTGTCAGCCACCAAACCTATCATCTGCACCAGAAGGGCCATCGTACTGGACTGAGTGTGGTCTAATGGCACCCTGCAAGCTAGCCCCCACAAATTGGCCTCACTATCAGTTGCGTTTCTTACACGATGGTGACATGAGAGTCGGTGTTGATCCTGCTCCTGGTCTGTGCGCACTTGACAATAACCCAATCCTCCCCTCCCACGGAATCACCTTGAGGATCGGCACGGTCAAAGGTCCAAAAAAGAACCCTGGCGCTGACCATGCCATTTAGGAGCTCGGTTTAGTGCTCCTAAACTTGTCCCCAGAGGGAGGATCCTTGTCTGACGTCACTTTTGCACCAGAAACCTGAAATTTGACTCCCGCATCCGACGTGATGGCCTCTCGGCGCGCAAGGTGTGGGCTCAACGTGACCAGCTAACTGGCGAGCAGTTACCCGTAGTCGACCAAGAACTCATCCTTAGTCAGCATTTCTCCCACCAGCGGAATCACACACCTATTGCCAAGTCTGAGACTCGTGGCCGTACCAACATACCCTCCGCAGCTGTCTTGTAGGGTGACAAAGACAAATTGAAAGCTCGTAAGAAATACCTCGTGGTCACCGTCATTGGTCATTGAGGGCCTTTCTTGTTAGCCCAGGAAGCTCTCCAGCTGACAGTTTCGCAGCAAAGTCTACACTGTGTCAATTTCCGAATCACCACGTGCGAGAGTCAAAAAGCAAATCACTTCTTGATTTCCAACCTTAACAGAAGAAGAAATTTTAGCAGTCTGCGAAGCGACACAAAGAAAACTTTAAAACTCACCTTGACAGTAAGACTATTCACAAATACGGTTTATCATTTATCGGCGAAAATCGATTCAAGACTATTTGCTTACAATGACTGTTTACAAGAACTTCGACAAAGCAACACAAGTGTTCTTGTTTAGAGATAAGGCGAAATTACAACAATGAGCATTAATAATTGAAATATCTTACATTATGGTTCAAATCGGGAAGACTGTACAACTCCTATTGAAGATATCTCGCCGAAACAGAAAACACGACGAGCGAGTGGCTTACCGCAAATTGGTAATTCAGTAATTGGTGATCTTCCGATCAGAAACTTTAAGGAAAGTTGTGAAAACTTAAGTGAACTACTCTTTTCGATAGGTCAACAAATCAACCACTCTATGTACTGGACTCAATATTGTTTTTCGTGCAAACTTTAAAGTTCTCAAATACTCAGCAATTCCATTTATGTTAGCATTAATTGAGGATTATGATATTATTGCACTTCCAAATAATGGATAAAAGGATGGTATCTGTTTCCTCGTATGTTTGTTTTTAAGTGTAATTAAACTGATATCTCTTGTGATCATTTAAAAATACTCATGCGAAATCAAGTAAAATTCTCTGTCAAGCCATAGACATTTGTTATTCATTATATATCAATGTTTGCGAAAACCGAAATGCTTTACCGGTCAAAGTTAACGTTTTCCGTTGTAGATTGTAGGTACGCACTTGACTTTTTAACGAAACAGTGAAACATTTTCATAATGCTGTATTTCAAGTTAATCGTATCTATAACAAAATTCTCGATCGTGATTGGTTCTCCGCGCGCCTATTTGTCACGTAATCGGCGCGCGATCACGTGGGTGTCCAATTACAGGTGTCTGATTTGAACTTTTTGTAATCGGACACCTGTAATTGGATACCCACGTGATTTTCACGTGAATTACACGCGCTTTTATGGTTTCCTTAGCAAAGTTTTCTACAGTTTTCAAAACTTAGGAAAAGCGCTACAGACGTTTTCGCTCAAAAGAAGTTCTCAAAAGGCATTTTTAATTTCGAAATTTGTTATAGATACGATTAATTAGTAATTGGACCTCGTGCCGTACAATTCAGGGAGTAATCGTGCTCGTAAGTTCAAATCGGCTTCGCGCTTCGCGCTCGCCCGATTTTGAAATTACTCGCTCGATTACTCCCTGAATTGTACTCCACTCGGTCCAATTACTATGACTAATTACGGCCAAGACAACAGGAGGCTGAGTTTTCAATGTACAAGGATTAGATTGCAGCCAAATGCAAGGCTTCAAACAAAGTATTTGACAGATAGCATATTTCAACAACTCGACAAACACATGCTAACGAACAATCAAATGCGGAGAGTAAAGAGAAGTCCAAAACAGCAAGGAAAAATGGAAATGATCTGTATGATGTTATAATGTACAGTACTGTGCAAAAGTAATGCAAGTGATTTTCGACGAAATTCCTGGCTTTTCGAGGCAATTACGTTGATACGATATTTCGCTGACTTTTTGCCGCAATTTCGCGACGCCTATTGTTTCAATCCGCGTGATATTTCGAGCGGTAATTCACTCCGAAAATGCGCTGCGAATTTTTAAGTAAATATCGCTCTGTTTATCACTTACGACTTAACTAGGAAAGTTCGAGTGACTACGTGAATATTTTGACTGTAAAGCCAGCATTACAACTGCCGAGTTTTGCGCAGTACCGGCGCACATGTTACCGGAAAGTCGATGAACCGACCAAGCGAAAGCCTTAGCCGAAGCACCCGGTTAAGGTTCACGTCTGGGCAGGAAGTATCAGACATGGTGCCACAGAAATTTGTATTTCTGATCTATTTGTAACATCCTAGAGACCACGCTTGTTCCATTCATCAGAGAAAGACTTCCTGATCACCGGTTCATGCAAGATAACGACCCAAAGCACACGTCCAGACGATCCCAGACCTTCTTCGAGGAACACAACATCAACTGGTGGCGTACCACCCCCCCCCCCCCCTGAGGGTCCTGACCTTAACCCGATCGAGGACTTGTGGCACGAGCTCAAGTTCTTCTTGGAATCAAAGGTGAAGCCACGCAACAAGCAAGAACTTGCACGGTTTGAATCAGACCGTGTAATGTTATTTTCTAGTTTTGCACTTTATTATTTTAGCACTTACATTTTAGCGCTTGTATTTACATATTTGATCGTTTGACATTCTCATGCCCTAATTTGTACTAATACATGTATATTTTATTCGCTTAACCTTTTTCCACAACGTGAAAATGATCTCAGGGAGATCGAAAAGTCTTTTTTTATCGCTAGGTTTAATTCTGAAGTGTTTTTCGAAGAAACTGCTTATAAGAATCGCGTAAATCCTATAATTGAAGGATGTAAATATTTTTACATTACCTCCGAGTGTGATGCAGATTTAAATATGAAAAAAACTTAAGCTGGTTAATAATAGTAATTATGATAAAAGTTGGAAATTTCTGATAATATATTCCTCCCAATTTTCCTTACGTTACGTAATGTCTCTAAACACCCAAAACACGAGGCAAATCAAAGCAGTATGCTTCGATGGACCTATTAGACGGAGTATAGCCGCCATATTGCGCGATGAGTTACGTCTGATCACGTGATTGTAATGACCAAGAATGTTCTCTGAAACAATCTCTTCAGTTCAAGACAAAAAATATAAATAACAATCTCGTCTGGGGAAATATTGTTGAGATTCTGGTTCCCAGCTGAGTATGGCCAACACCGGTCATTGATCCAATTGCATGGATTTCGTTGTTTCTGGTGCCAAAGCTCTGGTTTTTGGTATAAATTTCCATGATATTTAGTTTTTATACGGATACGGTTGTCAGCCCTACGCCAAGCCCTTAACCCGGAGGCCCAGGGTGTCTAAGTTCGCCTGACGCCTCACCCTAGACCTGTCCAGCATGGTTGAACCTGCTGGAGGTCTATGAAAGCCCTCGCTGGCATAGCTGGCATGGCAGAAAAATTCCGCAAGTAACTTTTTCTTGCATTATATTTGTTGACTTTGTTTTTCACTCAATTGCTTGCTATGAAGGCTTTTTTCCTGTTTCACGAGTCTCACACCCTCCACAAAAAACAACACTTCTATATTCCAATTGCATGTGAGGCGAAAAGAGTAGTGGAATAGTTCCGCTACCTGCCCTATTCTTTATTACACTCTGTCCCATAACCCCACACTCCTTGACACGCCCTGCTCTAAGGAAATGTTCTCCGCGGTTATCAAACAATGTATTTCTTCTTTTTATCTGTAACCAAGGTCTCAACAAGGAACCAAGAAAACAAGTACATATAGTAAGGAGGCTTTGTCTACAAAGTCTACCTTAAGACATGTATGAGTGCCACACGGTGTCAAATTCTTTATTTCACTCAAGTGACATCAGTTACCTTGATTTCTTTAAAAGTTGCAGCATTGCTTTACGAATTACTCTGCTTCTCCAGCAGTAAATAACTGGATTAAG
>OZ026595.1:30285253-30287753 GCA_964020085.1 Micromussa lordhowensis
AAAGAGAATAACAGTCATGAAACTTTTAAGAGAGCTGGATCCAGAGGGAGTTGAGAGCAGAAAAAGGAGGAGACTTCGCCGAAGAATATACCACGCAAAAGGGCCCAACTTTGTCTGGCACATCGATGGCTATGACAAGCGGAAACCTTTTGGATTTTGTGTGCATGGAGCCATCGATGGATTTTCAAGGAGACTAATTTGGCTCGAGGTTGGTCCCACAAATAACAACCCTGAAGTCATCACTAAATTTTACCTTGATGCTGTAAAACAAGTCGGTGGTTTACCTAGAAAAGTGAGATCAGATGACGGAACTGAAAACAGCATGGTTGCTGCAGTACATACATTTCTGAGGTCAAGCCACAGTGACGAGGATGCAGGTCTTGGGTGTTTTCTCACTGGCAGGTCCACAGCAAATCAGAGGATTGAGGCCTATTGGTCTCATCTAGCTAAGGATGGTTCTGGTTGGTGGATTAATTTTTTAAAGATCTGCGTGACTTGGGTCTATTTATTGACTCAGATCCAGTTCATGTTTACTGCATTCGATTTTGCTTCATGCCTATTCTAAGGAATGAGCTATATCAAGTGGCAGAATTGTGGAATCAACACAGAATATCGTCAAGCAAATTTGGGAACAGCAGTGGTCCACGGGGACGACCTGATTGTATGTTTTTTCTACCTCACCTGTACAGTACAGATGACTACAAAACTGATGTCGACGAGGATGACGTTCAGGAGTTCTATGATCACTCCACAATGTGCCCACCTGACTACAGTGAAGATTTTAAGGAATTTGCTCTAACTGTAATGAATAATCATCGCATTCCAGAGCCACACGATGTTAGCTCTGCTCTTGATCTCTATATGGAACTCCTCAAAGAGGTGGAAATGTTAACATAATTTCTCAAAGCATATCCTCCGAACGTGTTCTTCCAGTTTTGTAACCAACAATGCAGGCTATCGCCATATTTCAAATTGCACCTGCATGTATAAAATTGATTTTCATTATCCCCCCTCTCTCACTGAGAATGTAGAGTCCTTAATGAGATATCTTAGAAGGGAAGACAAGGAAACATCAAAAATTATCTTCCGTCTTGAGCTGCAAGGGTGGTATTAGATACACTTTTTAGACTGAGACCAAAATGTGTTTAGTGTCATGGTTTTCACAAAATCAGGAAGAAAATCAATAAAATCATCTTCTAGCAGCTTGCCTGGTCACCCACCTTGTTAAGCACTGGACAGGGTGAAATGAGGACACTGATTCTATTTAATAATAACTATTTTATTGAAGAAATGACAATTGTGTTTTTGTCTACACAGGAATAAATGCTTACAACTCTACATGTAAGCTACTCTAAATTTTAAGAGCCAAAAAGGCCACCGTCTGCCATTTTCCTTGGCCTGAAATCTGAAGTCACCTCCTCCCAAGACCCCCCGAGATCTCTTATAGTCTAACCTTAAATCAGAACTTTATACCTGAAATACAACAGACTAACGCAACATTCTACCCAGGTTGAAAACATGACTGACACAGACCTCTTGTTCTGAGGCTGCATTAGTTAAAACTACAACAGTACTTAGTTGAGAACAAAAAGAAAGCAGTTTCTAGGTCATTTCAAAGATCAATTTTGTGCATTAGAATTTAATAGCCTGTTACTGATTTACAGGGCATGATTCAACCCTATGACAGTTAATGTAACAGAAAAACATTAATCAAAAACCTAGGCCAATAAAGTTTCTTTCATACAATATCCATTTCCCAGTTGTTCCGATTAAGGATGTTCATGAAGTCTTCCCTTAATTCCACATAGTTAGCATATGTGGAAGGAATTTCTAAAAGGGGTCCACAGGTGTGGGCAATGGGTCTTGCACCCAAACCCTCACACTTCATGAAAGTAACTTCTATCTTCTTGTCAATCATAATATCCATAGCTGTTGTAAATCGCAAAAACTGCAGGAGCTTTGGCATCTCCAGACCTCTTACAAATCGCTGCAAAAACTTAAACGCATCTCTCTCTCCATCATTTTGTGGATTTGAGGCGAGGCAAGAGAGCACCTTTTTTGTTGTAGGTTTAAGACTATCATAGAAGCCCTCAACGGCTGAAATAGTTTGGAACTGGGGATACTGCTTCAACTGCTGTACAAAAGGTTGCACAGATGAAATCATGAGATGTGGTTTCTGAACTAGTTCCTGTTTGGAAATTTCAAGAATGACTTGGCTAAGGTTTTCAGTGGTAACCACCCTTCTACACTTGAATCTTTCAAGAAAATCAGTAAATTCATCTTCATCATCTGGAAGCTGATTCTTTCTTATAATATCTACAATGAACTCTTCCTCTACTGGGGATAGGTATTTTGTGAATGAATCAACAAACATGGAATCTGGAACTTGGTTGCCAAAGAGGCAGTAGCATAAAAAAGCCTTTGACAAAAATGTGGGGAAATAGGAGACAGACACAAACCCTTGAACTAAAATTCTCCCTACAGCCTCCCACTCCTCAAC
>OZ026595.1:30295253-30350253 GCA_964020085.1 Micromussa lordhowensis
TTTCTCAGTGGTTTCATACCAGCTCTTTTTTTCATGAAGCTCTGAAAGTGCTGACGTGATTTTTGCCATTTAACACGTAGTAATATTCGTAGGCAGTTCTTTCGAAACCAATCGACTGCTTTGTTGTCTCCCTTGTTCACTTTCCTGGGTTCGCACCGGTATAGCAAGACTGGTAGCACTAGTGGTTTATACAATCGCGACTTTGGTATTCTTAAGATGTTACTGGACCTCCAGAAGGCACTTCTGGCTTTCGAGATTCTTTTCTTTAGATATTCCATGCCTCCTGCTTCCTTGTAGACCGTTGCACCCAAGTATGTGAACTCGTCTACGTCTACGATGTCTTGTCCATCCACTTTGATCTTGCCATGGTTCTTGGTACTAAGTCCTACCCTTCCTGCCTCCTCCTGTAATCGTGCTGTTTTTTTTCCCCAGGATCTTCTCTTTTGTAGAGGAAAGTAGTGCTACATCATCAGCGAGGTCCAGGTCATCACGTTTTGTTGTGAACGTTCACCTGATGCCGCTCTCTCCATGGCCAACTGTTCTTCTCATCAACCAGTCCATGACGATCAGGATTTAAAATACCGATATGTTGCATCCTTGCTTGACACCAGTTCCTACGTCAAACAGATCACACGTTGTCTTGGTCTTCTACTCTGGGATGCCAATGCTTCTTCATGATGCTCCATAGGCGTTCGCGGCGGGTAGAACCAAAAGCATTTTCAAACTCTATGAAGTTTAGATACGGTGTCGCTTGCCATTAGTTAACCTGCTAAATAATATTCCGCAATATGAGAACTTGTTCGGTTGTTGCGCTGTCCTTCCTATAACCTGCTTGCTCCTCTCGCCAATACTGTCCCTACGATGGACAGTAGGGTTTTGCCCCGCCAGTTCTTGCATTTTTTAAGGTTTTCTTTCTTTGCTAGTCTGATGATAAACGCATTCTTCCAGCTTACTGGGATCTTTTCATGCTCCCATAACTTCTTCAACTGTTGATGTATTCTATTTGTTGAGAACTCCATGTCTGGTTTCAGTAATTCTGCCGTGATGGAATCCATTCCTGGTGCTTTCCCATTTAGTAGCTTTCGCATAGCTTTTTCAACGTTGTTAGTGTTGGTTCACTAGTTGAAATATTTGCTGTCATCTCAATGAATTCGCTCTCATTATCAACAGCTATCATATTTGCTGGTCCTTGAAGTGTTCTGTCCATCTTTGCTGTACTTATTATTTTCCATGGTCAAGCTTTCCGTTTATATCCAGCACTGCTGTGCTCTGCCTAGGTCTTTCATTTCAGAGTGTCTTTGTTAGTCCATAGAGGGTCTTCATGTGTTAGCTTCGTACTACTGCTTCTGCTTCACTTGGGATGTTTTCCATCCACTTCTTTTTGTCTGCTTTTTCATACTTTTCTTCACCTCCCTATGTTTCTCGGTACATTTCGCCCTTAGTTATTTTTTTTCTTTCACTCTTTCTGAACGTGCTCGCGATTTTCTTATTTATTTCTTCTATCTGATCTACCAGGTCCCAGGGTATTCTTTACTGATCTATAGTTTCCTTCTTCCTTGTTCTACCTAAGACTGCTTCTGCTGCTTCTGTGTCTGATGCCTTCTCCATCACTTAGGGTTAGTCGCGCTCTACCTCTTCATCTTCTGCCACGTCTGGCCCTTCATCTTCTAGCACTTGGAACCTGTTTCTCAAAGCGACGGTAAACCTTCTCCGAATGTCTTCATTCTTCAACTTGACTGTATCGTATTTAACTACAACACTCTGCGTCTTCATTAGTTGCTTTAGTTGTCAGTTTGATTCTCGTGCGGGCAAGATAACGATCCGATGTCCTCAGACCTGTTGAGTAGTATGTGGTCTATCTGATTCCTAGACGCTCCATCTGGAAATACCCACGTCGCCTTATCTATGTTCATGCGAGGAAACAGTGTTCCTGTGATAACCATTTCGTTCATGTCACATAATCCACACAGTCTATCCCCATTATCGTTTCGTACTCCTAGCCCGTGCTTGCCCATTCGTTCTCCGGTGACATGAAGAACATTATGCATGTTTCTGGCCTCTAGTACCTCCTGTATTTTCATGTAGACCTCATCGCTCCCTCATCTGTATCTTTCGTGGGTTCATAGATGTGAACAACAGTCAGCTCGATATGTTTGGCAAAAGTTCACTCTATCGCAAATAGTCGATTAAGATTTGTTTTAGCATTCAAAAAGTGCTTTTAGTATCAGAAATATCTCATATCTAATCTTCAGGTTCCTGTATGATAGGTTTATACGAATGTAACAAGACAGTTGAACTTGGCACTTCGAATCTTCAAGTAACTTCTTTGTCGGTTACCAATTTCAAGAGTTCTAGGGAATTGAAAGTAAGTTGCAAAGACCTCGTTCTTAAGTTAAATCGACAGTCTAAAGATTATTGCGCGCGTTGGTTATGTGCATGGCCGGTAAAATATTGGTCGTTTTGGACCTTCATGGGCTTGATTCTGAATAGCGTAGACGTTGTTTTCGAGTTTAATGGTCTTAAAACTAAATAGCAAAGACCTTTTCTTTAAGTTTGCGGGAGGCGCGGTGGCCTCATGGTTAGTGCGCTCGACTACGGAGCGAGCGCTCCGGGTTCGAGCCCTGGCCGAGGACATTGTGTTGTGTTCTTGGGCAAGACACTTTACTCTCACAGTGCCTCCCTCCACCCAGGTGTATAAATGGGTACCGGCGAATTTGATGCTGGGGGTAACCCTGCGATGGACTAGCATCCCATCCAGGGGGGAGTAGAAATACCCCTAGTCGCTTCATGCTACTGAAACCGGGATAAGCTCCGGCCTGATGAGCCACTAGGCTCGTATGCAGACTTTTCCTGTACTTACTTGTCTTTAAGTTAAATCGACAGGTTAAAGATTTTTCGCACGGGTTGAGGTTATGTGCATAGTCAGTACGTGATCGACACCATGACTAGTGAATAGATCGTTTTCACGTGACGTCATCACTTTCTAAAATCTAAAACTAAAGATCTACCAAAGTTTTCATCCTCATCAGGTATAAGAGGTGACATATTTATATCTGTTTACAACTTTACAGCTCAATAGAGTGTGTGCGGGTGACGTCATCAAATCCTCAAATCCAAAACTAAAGAGCCACTAAATGTTTTATCCTCATCAGGCTTAAGAGGTTCCAAATTTAGCTCTGTTTACAACTTTCCAGCTCAATAGCATCCTTCGTTTGGAAACCATAACATTTTGAATTTCGAAGTTATGGCGGTGCGTGACATAATGCGAAGCTCGCTTTTGTCGAAAAATATACACTTATCTCGTGATTTTTGTCCATTGTAGGAGTTTAAGTATCAGGAAAAGTGTTTTTGTAAATATTTTTTGGTTCGGTTTAGATAATCAGTTGATTAGAGAGCCAAAGTAAGTTCAGATGTTTACACTATTTACTGGCCGCCATGTTGGAGGAGTAAAGAGGTCCTCCAACATGGCGGCTCCATACTACGCTCTGTAATTTTGTGCAGAACATTTCGACGAATATCTCAGCTTTGGGACAACGCACATAGCTTAAACTTGGAGAACTGTCTTCTTTTTTTATCGTCTACAATATCACAATTTTTTTACTTTGTCCGTTGCATAGTTTTTATTTTATTTTTTATTGCGTGACAGCCGCACACACTCTATAGCGTGCTTCGTTTGGAAACTAGAGCATGTTGAATTTCCCGGTTATAGAGGTGCGTGACACAAGGCTACGATCAAATTTGTTGAAAAATATATACTTAGCTAATGATTTTGAGCCCAGTTAGAAGCTAGAGCATTAGGAAAATTTCTTATGTAAATACTTGTTTTTTCACTACTGATAATCAGTCGCCTAGAAAGCCAAATTAAGTTCCAGATGTTTACACTATTTTCCGGCCGCCATATTGGTGTACCATGGAGGTACACCAACATGGCGTTTTCATACTGGGCTCTGTAAATTTCTGCGAAACATTTCGACGAATATCTGAAGTTTGGGGAAACGCACAGGGCTAAAACTTGGAGAAGTGTCTTATTTTTTTATCTTCTATAACATCACAATTTCTTAGCTTTTTCCACTGGATAGTTTTCGATTTATTTTTTTATTGCGTGACAGTGAAAACGATCTATAGTCATCGACACTAGGTGATACCGATTTGCGTAAACTTTAATTTTGACATACATAGGCTAGATTTCAAATAGCGTAGACGTTATTTCGAGTTTAAGGGACTTGACACTGAATTGCAAAGACCTTGTCCTCAAGTTAAAGATTATCGCACGCGTTGGATATTTGCATAGTAAGTAAAATATAGTTCGTTTTGGGCATAGAGGGGATTGACACTAGCTGACACGGAGCTGCGCAGACTTTGATTTTGACCTACATAGGCTTGATTCCGAATAGCGTATACGTTATTTTTGAGTTCTAAGGACTTGAAACTAAATTACAAACACCTTCTCCCTAAGTTAAATCAAAAGGCTAAAAATTATCGCACGTATTTGTTACGTGCTTCCTCAGGGTGCGTTCACTTGGGATGCTCCGGAGCAGGATATATACATTATTTTACATTCGGATCATAGGGCATCAACCGACGAATCCACTCTGGGCAAAGAGTAGTCCGTTTCCTCGATGACCCATGATCCGAGTGACCCTGGATCATTGATCATCCTGATCCAGTTCCTTCCAAAGAAACAAATCCTCAGTCAACGTCGTAACTTCTTGTGTCAGTGTCAACGCATAGAAGAGATTACATTTAACTGTTTCAAGAAACATCAACAAAATCAATCAAACTTAATCTTTATTGGATAACTTGAGCTCGTCTATCTATTAAGTGCCTCGGTGATTACACTGATGAAGTTTAACAACTTATTAAGAGATCATGGTCTCTTGCAACTTACCTAACACAAATACGTATTTGAAATCGTGACAATCTTAAACAAACTGATGCTCCTCACAGAGCAGAGTCTATCGTATGTTAACTTATTAGTCTTTGCTTACGTTATAAATTTTACTTTTGCTATAATCGCTGCTTGATCAGTGTATCACTCCACAGCTAAAACTTGTCATTTGGGACTAAATATTACTGATCAAATGGCGCCAGTTGTTGAAAATACTCTCAACCGTCATGGAGCAAGTCTGTGGGGATTTACTGTGGAAGCAATAAAAATAACAATGGTGAGAAACTAAAACTTCTACGGAGTCTTAGTCCGACAAGTCCTTCTGGTGTGATCGTCTATGTGAGGGTAGTTCTGCAAAGCGCAGTTGTTGGGGACTGACTTTTCGCCAATCTGAGCGGTAGTCATTGTCAGCCGGAGTCCAGTTAGAACTGTTTGACAGTCGCTCGTGTTACCAGTTTGGTCCGTTGAAACCGAGTGGTCAGTTTAGCCAATGGCTATTTAACAATTAGATTATGAGCTCGAGATTTCTATGAGGTGATAGTTGATGAGGCCGAAGGCCGAATCAACTATCGCCTCATAGAAATCGAGAGCGAATAATCTAATTGTTTTAGTAGAATTCGAACTGAAATTAACGCAAATAACGGTTTCCAATGATTTTCCCACGCATTAATGAACTTTACCCATAAACAAAGTTGAACGTATCGAACTGTCCTTGGCAAATTTGCAGTTGTTTACGCGCGTACCCGCTTTTTCAATATTTTCAAGTTTTTAAAGTCAAGAAACCTTAAAAGTGCTTCTTTTAGTCTTCTCAGGAATTTAATTACCCGTTTACATCTAAAATTCCTTCCAAAACTTCGGAAAAACTATAAAAACATCGCATATCCTGGACGACCGGCGGCCAACTGTACTCTAATGGCTGATAGTATACGAGTAGCTCAGCCAATCAGATTGCAGCATTTGCATTAGTATACTAGTAGAATTCTACTAAAAAACTTTAGTGTTAAGTTGTCTATGTTAGTTGTACTTAGTCAATCAGTATCGTCAATGTAGGAGACTGGCAGTAAATACTACTGTACTGTTAACAGAAGAATGACTGAACACAACAAACGAGAGATAAGAAATTATGATGTCAACAGTCTCATTTCTGAATGCCATCAACCTACACGGCTGTGCAATGGTAAACTCACGGCTAAATGTTAGTTTTAACAAACCGAAATTTGTAACGCTATCGACTCACAAAAACTACTCGCCTCTGAAGATGACTTTTACGAAACGTCACTCACCAACAACAGTTCTTTCAGAACTATCACTCCAATCCATTTACAACATTTAATCTTACAAATTACCATAAAATAGATGGGAGAGATTCAAGACTAGCTGTCACCCTGTAAGCCAGTTAATAGTTTAAAGCGTTTTCACTCACGTAGCCAGCAGCCATGTAAATTTATTGTAACAAACGCAAGTACACAAGAAAGGAGGATGGTTCGGGACGGCAACATGGCCGCCGTTTCCTTCTTTTGTGGCACCAATATGGCTGCCGTGACGTCATTTAAAAAACTGAAATAATTTGAACAGAAAAAAAGAAGAGCTGCTCGTTTGTTTCCTTTTTCTGTCGGTTTTTCTGATTGTTGCTGTTTGGTAAAATGTATGCTTACGTTTCTGTACTCCATCAGTTTTGTACTCAAGCTGTTACCAAAATCAGGATGCACTTTAGTAAAATTCTCCACCTGAAAAGCAAAGATATAAATGACTTCACTATTTGTTCATACTCTAATTGCTCATGCGCTATATTTCCTGTTTTAGTTAAGCTTTTGAAACAGTATTACTGCTGGTTTAGAAGTAGAGGGAAAGCCATACTGGAAATTTTTTCTGTTTCTTCGTTGCCGTCCTTCTTAACTTTCACGCGTCTTCCTTTCATTTCCTTCCCAAAAAGCTAACGTTCGACAGAGTTTTCGAGAAGTTGTGTTCTTGAAGAAGTCTTAGGAAAGAAGATTTTTGGTTTATTTTTCATAGATGAATACTTACAGCTCGCTTCTGTATGAACTCCTTGGCGTCCTTCAGATGACCTGCAATATTGCTCACCAAGCGTTCTTTGGCATCCTTATCCAATACTTTCTCCCAGAAAAGGGTGACCTGAAGATTGAGTGTAAGCTTATAGAGTCAAACCTTTAAGGAAAAAGTGCCCTGCAGAAATGTTTCAGATATAAGCACGGCATCAGTGTTTTGGGATAGGCACTATTGGTGTCGCAGTAACGGATAGTAGTGCTTTTTTTCTCAAAAAAGGGTGGCCCGAGGATTCAGTGTAAGGTGATGGAGTCAAACTTTTCAGGAAAACTTAAATAACTGAAACTGCACTGCAGAAATCTTTTAGATAAGCAAGAGCTCAGTATTTCGGGATAGAGTGAGACTAGTACTGCCGTATTCCATGTAATACAAACCCACAGCTTTATGTCCGTACGCTATTTGGGTGCCATGTATATCTTATACGAAAAGTACTAAAACTATAGGCAGGATTCGTGATAATATTTTTAAAAATGGGTGTAAAACTGGCTTAAAAAACGTTGAAACAAACGTTTTGTAAAAGAACTCTAAAAAAACGTTTTGACCGAAGAACGTGTTTCAACGTTTTTTTATGTCAGTGTCAAAACTATATGTTTTACATTAGAACTTGAGGTCGTACTTCTTCTCTGACTTTTGCTTTTATTAACAATTCAGAAATAAAAAGGCCAGTTTTATTTTATGTTCTACTCTTAGTAGAGAAGAACAAAGTAACCATAGAGATTATCTCACCTGAGAGAAGTTATCTTCATCTCCAGACTCATAGCGCTGGCAATCGCCAGATACCTACAGAAATACCATGTTAAAAAACAGAGAAAAAAACAATGAAACTCTGCATGGCGTCATACTCTCATCATACTAATTAACAACTTACATGTTAATAACCTGAACGCCAAAGTGTCAGGAGAGAAGATAAAACATAACTGCCTATTAGTGGGCATTTCTTTTACCTGGAATTTGTGCGGTGAATACTTCATGTCGTCCTTAGGTCCACTGAAGCTGTTGGGGTAGTAGTTAGGACAGCCATCTGAAAAAAGTTCAAAATAAACTCATTAAATACAAGACCTTCGCACAAATTTTGAGATCAGGCATGCTGTCTATTTTGTTAATATGGTGGTCTTGGAAATCACCCTAGTGACGTTCACATAGACCATGATCACTTGCAAGAAAGGTAACATGTATTACATTACGGTTGCTTTCTTACAAACCCTTCCCAGCAAATAAAAATCGATAAACAATGTAACTTACTCTGGTTATCAAAGGTCTGTGGTCCATCCCTCTGGTAGTTGGATACTCTGGTCTTGTAAGGACAGTTCACAGGCAGCTGTAGGTAGTTGGTTCCCAGTCGGTGAAGGTGAGTGTCATGATATGAGAACAGGCGGCCCTAAAATGAAATAAATCGGACGATATGACGTTAAAACACTAAGCAAGATGCGGATATTAATGACGATGACGAGAAAGGGGGCGTCAACAAAGAACGATGTTATACCTGAAGCATCTTATCTGGAGATGCCTCAATTCCAGGAACCATTGACGCAGGGTTAAAAGCGCTCTGCTCAATCTGTGCAAAATAGTTCGACGGGTTTTCATCGAGCACCATCTTTCCAACTTGTATCAGCGGATAATCAGAATGTGGCCAGATCTGTAATTAATGAAACAAGAGAAACAGTATTCCAAAACATGAATTGTCGCTTTATTTAGGTAAATGTCAATTAACTACGAAGCTCTTTGCACAGACCTATTAGACCTTCAGCAAAATTGGAAATATTTTCATCACACACAGAAGTTAAATGTTGTATAAAATTTTTGTGCACTACCTTTATAAAAAAGGGAATTAAAAAATGGAAAAGGCTTAGGTTTTCACTGACAGCCTGGCTCCTACTCGAACTTCAAAAATGCAGAAAACCACGTATGAATTTCAGACTGATGTAATACAGTAGAAGAGAAGTCGTTTTCTGTGTTCTCTTTAATTGCATTGTTACCTTGGTGAGATCAAATGGATTCCAGCGGAACTTTTCAGCCTGTTCAAACGTCATGACTTGGATGTACATTGTCCAAGATGGCTGAAAAGGACAAAAGAAAAGTGTTTTTGTAAATAAAAACAACAACAAAACAAGCAGCAACAACAAAACTCTCTTAACTCAGGCATCTCAGATGTATACAAACACTGTTAAACTTACTGGATTTTTATTTGCAATGGCATTGTACAGCATCCTGTTGTTGTAGTCTGGATCAGAACCTGCCAGCCGCTCGGCTTTGTCTGCGGGCAGATTTTTGACTCCTTGATCGGTCTGTGAATGATATTTTAAGGATGTTGAAAATGACAAAGGCATTTATTAATCATATCCTTTATCTCAGTAAAGGTTTACTTAGGATACTGCATGTTAAATTAATGAAATGGTTTCTTGGAAGCCAGGATGAGGTGCAGGATTAAACTCTATTCTGGACATTCAAGGAACTTTTAATCTTGACGGTGACGTTGTATACATCGAAAGGTAGATTAATATTACTACTAACATTTTTTGACACATAAATGGCCAATGTAAGTATTGTGCAAGGCGATTACAATCAAGATTGTAATTTGCTGAAGTCAGTGCATTATACCTTGAGATGGAACTTGCAGTAGACAGCCTCCCCCTTGGCATTCACCATTTTGAAGGTGTGACTTCCATATCCATTCATGTGCTGATAACCATCAGGAATGCCGCGATCACCGAACAAGAAGCACACTTGATGGGTGGTCTCAGGACGCAGTGTGATGAAATCCCAGAACATGTCAGGATCCTAATAGAAAGGAAGGCTTTTAGTGAATTGATTTCCGTTCTTTAAGTTCTTTCTGAAATAAATTTCTGTCATATGTTCTTGGAAAAAATGATACATTCTTCTTATTATTATTATAGAATGTTATGACAACGTGAACTTACTTTCAAATGAGTCACAGGATTCCTCTTCTGAGTGTGAATGAAGCTGGGAAACTGAGTATCGGAACGAAAAAACAAAGCAATGTTATAGAGACAAAAATGTTCTGAAAAATGTTATGAAATGCTCCAACTTTCAAGACAACCAAACACTGGTGTACTTACGAATATTGGGTCCCTGATAAAGAAGATTGGAGTGTTGTTCCCAACAAGATCCCAGTTTCCTTCTTCAGTATAGAACTTCATTGCAAAGCCACGTGGGTCACGGGCAGTGTCAGCACTACCAGACTCGCCACCTTATGATTAAAGCAGAATCCTGTTTGAGTCTGAAGCTCCAAGTATGTTGAAGTACCAAGCAAATATTTATGTTTTCCTCAATGAACGTTTCAAAATATTATGATCTGAACAACAACAACGCGTATCTCGCTAAACATTACAATGACACACAGTGGAACCTCAATATCACAAAGGACCAAGGGACTGGCAAAATATGTTCGCTTTAACGAGCTTTCGTTGTTTCGAGGTTCTTTTCCGTATATTACTGGGGCAAGTAAAATCGTTCATTATACCGAGGACTTCAGTATATAGAGGTTCGTTAAATCTAAGTTCCACTGTAGTTGAAAAGGAGAAATGAGATGTTTCAAGACGTCTAGATACAGACAAACACACTAAAATCAGAGGGGAGTAGTTAAGAGACGAATTGGACTACTTTTTAGATATGGATAACTTTTATTTTGGATATGGATAACAGGGTTTTTTCATAAACACAAGCACACTGACCAACAGTAGAAAAGCGAAGGACGCAAGGGGTCGTCTTTCCAATTTTTTCGAAGATCTTTGCCTTGCAGTACTTGGTGATGTCATGAGTGACCTCAAAGTAGCCAAATGCTCCACCTCCCTTGGCATGTACCACTCTCTCTGGGATTCTTTCCCTGTCAAAATGACTCATCTCATCCAGAAACTGGACGTCCTGTAGCAGGACAGGTCCCCTGGGTCCAGCTGTCATGGTGGACGTCTTGGTGTCAATGGGACACCCATTTCCAGTGGTGAGGACATCAGGTTTCTTGATAGAAAAAAGGAAAAGAAAAACCTCGACTTAATTTCCGCTAGTTAGAATTTTAGTGAGATTACACTCGATTACAGCAGCGGTGACCAACTTCCAAATTTCCTTAGCAAGAACATACCAAACTTCTTTTTAGTTACCAAATAAAGAAGCCTAAGCCGTGTATTACACTGTGATAAAACAAGACGGGCATTTCAGAACACGAGGGAAATGTAGAAAACACGAGCCGCAGGCGAGTGTTTTCTACATTTTTCGAGTGTTCCCAAATGCCCGGAGTGTTTTATCACACTGTAATACCCGGATTAGGCTTCTTCATTTGCTTTATGATATAGACGTAATGAAGCGAAAAACACTAAAACACGCTCATGTCTTATACTCTGATAAACATGGGTTTTTTAACCAATAGGAGCGCGCGCAGGGTCCTATCTATATTATAATGGGGATTATTTATGTGGCTTTTTAAACAACGTTTATTAACACGCAGAAATATATATTTCGGTTGCCAGTGATCACTGATCTGAATGTTTGTATCAGTTTCTTTACGCAGCAACGGCGTATCTCAACTTCGCCTGAGTATTAAGGCAAAGAAACGTTTGATAAAGGAACAATCAATTGTGGAGTTTTTTCTACTTTTCTTCCACCGAGAAACGCAATTTATAACAGCTTCCACGCAATTCGGAGAATCCCTTGTCTGGTAAATAAAAAGTTAGTTACAAAGAATAGCTGTGAAAATCGCCACTGACTTTGCCCGCTATGCCGTGTACGGCTTTTTTGCATGGCATTTTTCTGACGTTACCTTATCACAATTTATTGTAACGCCTGCCCCCGGGCATAACTTTTCTGTGAAAATTGGCAATTTTAGGGTCTAATATTTTCATAAGTTTGCAACGGATTGTTATCGAACTTCGCATATTTACTAATTTCGGCCTGAAACATTGATCTATGGAGGTGAATTTTTGTTTTGTTTTTTTATGAAAATATTGTTGATCACTATTGCGTGACAAAGTCAAAATGGTCCATTACCAATAGCTACAAGCACCAGGGTGTAAATATAAACCATTCTAAGATACGGTTCATGATTGACGCTTTTAGGACCTTTTATGCACTCTTTCGCAATTCAGTACTTCTTGAAACATGTCTTGTGTTTCAATTCTCCGAGGCTGAAATATAACGAGTCAGCTAAGCGCTTAGCTTTTGGGCGCTAGTATTAAAGAACAAATAATATTATCTAAAGATGGGTTATATGGCTGTTAAACGTGGTGCGTTACAACATAATAAAGTTTTTAAAGTTGTCTCCATTTCCCTTTGACTACAAACATTTAATTCACACGTTTTTATGCGTCGTTGTCCAAGGGTTCGTGTTGCGCTTTTAGTTGAAAGTTGTTGTAAAACGGTTTGGATCGCTGGTCGGTTGTTCTTCGCTTTCAATTTATTTTACACGCTAGTTCCACGGTTTTGCATACAAAAGACACGTATTTCACAGTATCCCACGAAAACCACCTTAAGAGCTGAAAAAGTACGTAACGGTTACCTGGTGAAAATTCATCGCGTTTGTTCGGGCTTAAAACTTCTGTGATTAACATATAATCATAATAACACGAGCCTAATTGCTACTTGTTTGCATGTTAATTAGAACATGCTCGCATGTTAAACAGATATTGCAAGTCACGAATATCACTTGTAACTCAGAGATCGAATATTTGGCACAGAACTTAACTAAAAATCACTCTTCTGAACTGAAGAGCGCCTTTTGCAAAACATTCCACTAGGTATGATATACCGAGCAGAGCCTTGTTGACAGAAACTGAAGTACATATAAATATGAAGTCCGTGCAGATTCGTTTCAGATGATCACGAGATCTCCAAATATATCTCACGATGATAACCGATCCCATCAAATCGACACACAGGCTGCATGCATGCTGTAACGCATGAAATTCTTGACAGGGAATCGCAAATTCGGTCTCGTGTTTAAATAATTGGCATGGTAAGAGAAGGACCTCTTCAACCCCTTCAACCCAAACAGATCCAATTGCACTGCGAGTTAAGCAATAGCTTGCCACCAAAGGGCTGGGGGGGGGGGGGGGAAGGAAAATTTTAACATTTCACTCCCAGTTTCCGCCACTTCCTAAGTGGTTCACACCTTTTGGTGCTTTTTATTTCTTTTGCAAAATACTGCACAATCTTCCAAAACTTTCCCCTATTACCCTAACCTCCCGTCATCTTCGAAATCCCAGTTCTCGCCTCCTTTACTCCCAGGTTCCCGCCCCCCTTTCCCATAAAAGTCTGCCTGCGTATAAAACAACAAGAGTATTTCAATTGAATCGTTTCGTCGTTGGTGGACGAGATTCTTAGATGGCTTTAGCCTCGACAATAACACCGATTCGCTAGTCTTACCAGAACAAACTGAACGCTTTTCGATTACCGTACCTCAAACCATTTTGAGCAACAACTTGCGCAACTGTTCTTATGTCGACAGTACATGTAATCGTCCGAGAAAATTCACGAAATTCGCGAAACCCCATGATAACCGTGATATCTCGCGCATGTCGATATAAAAAGAGTGTCTTGCCGTTTGTAAATTAGTTTATGAAACTAACTCTGTCTTAATTAAACCCAGAACCTTGTCGAAACCAAGCTGAACCCAAACTGGCACTAAGCAAGTCAATACCCACCGACGCACGCTAGCAAAAGATGCTGGCATCATCTCAACAGATTGTAAAACATTCTACAAACCTCCTTTGCCTCAGAATACTTGCTTAGCTGTTCCGATGCTTCTGTTCTGTTCGCCATTGTGCGTCTACAACGAAGACAATTCCCAAAACTCTTTCGTCTTCGAACTTCGAACTCCGTAGAATTCGTACGACGAAATAAGGGCTCGGTATTTACTGAAAAACAGGTGATTGGTTTACACCAGATACGTCACATCGCTTATCACGAAATGCGACCTGTGCTATATTTGTGTTGTCACGGATGAAACAAGACTCAGAGCTGACATCAAGGTTGCTATTTTTTTAACAAAATAATGCCATTTAAACTCTCTCTTCAAACCGGGTTTTCTTAACACGCTGGATCGGAGTGTACCAAGCGTTGCTTGTTTAAAATGATACCAAGTTTATAAATTTTGAACCGCGGTTATGGTTGATACCCGTGACACCTGTTAGTTACTTTCTCTAAGCTGTCGTCTACCCACAAAACTAGTTTCACTGATAAATTTTGACACCTTTTTTGCCTTAAATATTTCTGTATTTCAACCTCAAGAACCTTTTAAAAATGTCATCTCCCATGATCAGAAAAAGGCAAGTATGACCTAATTTCCGATACGTAATAAATGAATAAAAAGAACCCTACCAAAAATACTTATGTAAATGATGTAGCCACGAGGCAAATTTCATCTCAGTCAATTATCTTGGCGGTCACGATCTTTTTATTTTCACTGCATTCTGCATTCAATGCTCGCTAATTTTCCTTTTAATGCAAGAAAAGTTCAAAAGTGCAAAAGTGCCCCTTTCTGTTGCTCTAGAGCATTGTTCCCGGGTGCCATAAAAAGCAACACAAGGAAACAATCATCGTTCTTACAAACTATTCGATCACTTAAACTAATTCCATTGAAAGAGATAGTTTGGAACAATTCTCACAGAATGGGAATATAGTGCAAGCATGTATCTTTATCAACCTTATCTACAGGATGAGAGATTTCTGACTATCCAGTACACGAAGTCACAGACATGTTCATTTCTCCAAATCAATGCACAGGTGATATCGCTCAGGTATTCATAGCCAAAGGGATGTGCGTCATCAACAAAACAACGCTGATGTAGCACCATGTAATTAAATGGAATTTTTTTCCCAAGGGCTTTTGACTTGAATTTGCTCAGAAATATTTTTGCAAGTTGAATCACACAGTTGTTTTCTTCCTTCGTACTCCCTCCTTGTCTTTTTCACTGGGTAATAAGAGTTTATAATAGTTTAAGGATAGATATGTTGCTATTTCAAAGCACCTCAAAGCCGGTGTTTTCTAGTCTCTGAAACAATCAACTTGATATTGGCTTCAGTATTTCCTTGTGACGTCACAGAACAACCCAATTTCATGTTCTTGAATGTTCAATAAGATTTCGTGAAGACTTATGAAACCAATATTCTCACGCACCAAAAATAACCTTTTTCCCCTTCTAGCAACGGAAATGTGGGATTATGAAGTGTAAATTCCACTGTAGTACTCTAGCATGTCGCGCTTGTTTCGTGAGCTCAATATTGGCACAATAAATGTTTGTAAAGTAAAGCTCTTGGCCTCCCAGATAGAAGTAATGAGCTCTGTAATCATTCTAAGACCACAGTCGACTGAGCCTGGCTAATTACAGCCTTAAAACCTGACAAGGACACGCTAAACAACACTGTCAGCCCAGTCGGCAGGTCAATACCGGGTTTGTAATTTTATACGCCGTCTCATTTTATTATAACGCAATATCGAATTGTATTTTTAAGTTGCGTAATTTTGTATTGGAGGTTGGAATTAGATGAATCTTTCGTTTATGTGCTTTGCCTCTTGAAAAAAGAAATACACTTGAGCGGTAAAATAAGCATTTCTGTATACAATTGCACTGCTAAACGTTGATTTGTAGCGATTGCGTGACTAACCAGGAAATTCAGTCTCTTACATCATATAAATTATGTAACTGCGTGGGAAGTGTTTCGTTAAGAAGTGTTGCTTGCACGAAACAAACTGTAAGAAAATAATTATGACCAAGTACTTGAAGCCTTTTATAACCGAAGTAGAGAATAAAAACTTGACAATGATTAAAACATATTCCACACGCGCTACCCGATCTTTTCTTCACAAGCATTTACAAAACAGCAGTGCATGCATACGATTAATTGTTATTCTCCTTAAAATGACTCTATCTGAAGATTTCACCTTTCGTTCGAAACAAATTATTGTTCATCGCATTTGCTGTCATTTTTTGCAAGATGGCAGAAGATTTAGCGACCAAAGATACTTTCCTTTTGTTGCGAAAGGTGAATCTGATGACGTAGTTTGTTGTGCGCCTTTCGCACCAGAGCAAATTTTGCGTTGTGAACATTTTAAATTCTTTCGTTAGCGTTAGCTCAATAATCATTCGAATAAAAATTGAAACGCCGAACCCAAAATAATGGTCCTAATGGTTTAGCTAAACAATGGTCATCAAATGTTTAAAAGAAATAAAATATACAAACAAAAACAATCCCAGATTTCAAAATTGACTTCTAGCGGGATAAAACTCGCATACCTTCTGGTTCTTTGCAAATTCTTCAAGTTGCTCCGACGCTTTGGTTCGATTCGACATTTCGACCGAGATGCGAACGCTTCGGGGGAGAAAGCAAAATGTATCCAAAGTGGAAGTCGCAAACTGCTGAGTCACCGAATCGACGCATGCGTAACGCCGGTGACTTAATGATCGGGCGATATTGTGCTTATCTCATGTTACTTTCCTTGTTCTTACTTCCCGTTCACGTGGCGAGTCACGCATTTGTATGGTGGAAAGACTTTTAAGTGCTGTTTAGAAAATTATATAAGATGAATAATATAAAAGGAAGTCAAAAATCGACCCTTCTATTTGTGCAGAGTAAAAAGCCTTTTTTTTTCGCAAGCTTCAAACATGTGAAGTTAATGGCCAGAATGGGTTCACAGCACAACCGTACACGGATGTAGACATTTTGTCATACGAGACGACTTATCTTAAGGATAAACAAACATTGTTAATATAATAAGCCTTCCGTCAAATAAAAAAAACGTGATTAACCATTCACCATGACAAGGGTCTCTAAGTATTTTTTTCCACATTTTATTTCCATTTATAGCAGTAAGTACACTAGCTGGCCACTAACAGGTCACAATAACAGAGTCTCTAAGTATTAGTTCAGTGTAATATGTCATTTATTTCACCTGTCAGAACTTTGTGTGACAATCAACTGCTTACCGGTAATGTAAGTTTTGTGTCCATTTTATCTCAGTGGTCAAGTTTTTTCACATGACTAATTAATATTTGTGTGTGTTAGCATCAATCCTCGTATGATAATGTATTTAAATAATTAAACTTGAAAACCTGGTGGATTTGTTTTTTACTGTTAACTTTAGAAGTCCTTACAAGGATGCCAAAGGCTTTTCGTCCACATTTTGGGTTCAGACAGTTCCAGCAAAACGTGACTAACGCATCCAAACAAAACCTGTAGCTCGGTATGTTAATGACAAATGTGAATTTATGGAAACATTTTGCCGGTTGTACCAATATCGAGCGTTTTGACGTCACGGAAGCCATATTGGTGTTCCACTGAAAACAATGAAACGGCAGCCATGTTGGTGTACCAAATCAATCCTGTGGGACTCTTTTCTTATGTAAACCCTTTCTTTTGTTCCAATCAATTTACACGGCTGCTGGCCACGTGAGTGAAAACGCTCTGCTGAGTGATTTGAACGAGGAATTTAACTCTTCGCTGCACCACTGCGCATACGTCACTGTCACAAAATTCAAAACATCCATTTAATCAACAAAAACTGCAAAACCTTTACTCAGGATACAAAACGTAGAAGTATAAGTTAAAATAATGTGATCATTCATTTTGTCAGTAATGCATCGATCTATAGTGAACACCTTTGGTTGTTGTCCTCTTATCACCTGCCCGCTGGAAAAAACCATGCTGAAGTAGGATTGTTCAAGAATTGTGTACTGTGGAGAAAAAACATGATCCTTGGCACCTCTCGAAGAACGCAGGTTACGTTTGATTAATTAAAGTAGCTATAAATTAGATGTAATCCGGTTAAAAGCATAAGCATTAAGCATAACCATAACCAAAGGCAAGCTATGACACTTGAACATAAGTACAACTGACAACAAGTTTATTATTCTCTCACTTATTAATTACAAAAATAAAATAGGAGAGCACTGACGACATCATACGCCAGCGAGGACACTCAAGACTCTCGATACCAGCTCACTCTTGTCAGAAAAACGCGTAGCTCTGGGAACGAGAATGGTTACCAACCCTAGTCAACTGCTAAACAAATGAGCGGAGTCCGCCATGTTGTTTTTAGAGGTTTTCGTTGCTGCTGATTTCCCTTTCGTAAACGGTCTATGCCATTTTTAACGGTCGATGCCATATCTGCTTTAGTTTAGGCCTGGACAAGGTAGAAACTGGTATAATTTGTTGATGGAGTAAAATGCACTCACCAAATGCTTAAGTGTTCATATTCGCACTGGTTTGCTTGCGGTTAGCTCTTATTTGATGTTTGGGGCGACTCTATGATTGTTTAAGAATGTCACGTTTCATAATTAAATAGGCTCTTTGCAGCTGGGGTCACGTGACCAAATTTTTCCTAGAAAATTTTTATATTATGGGCTATAACTTAAAGAATGCCAGAAATGGAAAGAGCGCATCGAAAATACCAAAATGGCCAAGTTTGAGCCCCCTGGAATGAAAGAGTAAGTTTATACGACAGTTTGAATTTTCGGAAAATTTAGAAGTTTTGTATGGGAAATGTTGCTGGAGAGCAAGGTCTTGCTCTCCAGCAACATTTTCCATACAAACCTCTAGCCTGCGAAAACAGCCGTCCTTCTTCGCTCCCGGCCCGAGTGGCGTTTCGCGAGAAGGACACGTCCTTCTCGCGAAACGCCACTCAGGCCGGGAGCGAAGAAGGACGGCTGTTTTCGCAGGCTAACAAACCTCCTTATTTTTTTAAAAATTCAGACTGTCATAAAATCTCATCTTTTAATCATGGGGGCCTCAAATTTGGCCATTTTGATATTCTCGACATGCTTTTTCCATTTCTGGCATTTGTTAAGTTATAGCCCATAATTTTATGAAAAGTAGATCACGTGACGGCTTAGCAGCAAAGGGCCTATTTTGGGAAGATTTGGCGGATCAACCTGGTAGTGTAGTGGTATAAGAGGGATGTCAGGAAACAGAGGTTCAGGGTTGCAAATTTTCCTTTTTCTTTAATTTACTAGAGAAAAATTCGCTGACAGTTTTAAAAAATTTCCAAGTGTCGCGAAAATGGAAAAGACCGCTTACGAAAGGGAAATGCGCGTCACCGCTACCACATAAGCACAGCACAAGCACAAGAACAAACACACGGGCGCCCCGCTTGTGCTTATGTTTATGCTTCTGTTCAGCTGTCCTTATGTTTGGTCGCTAGTGGAAACTAGAAATCTCAAGCTCGATCTAATTGTTAACTTGAGAGAACCAATGACTTTACTGGGACTCTTGTTCTTGTGATCTACAAACTCGTACAAAGTGTTCTATGTTTTCAAATACCTATAAGAAAAACAACCCGGCACCAGTGACACGGATTATGGGGATTCAGTTTCCTAAGTCACATAGAAGCCATATTTACTTGGATCAGAATACTACCTTACTTTATATCTTATAACGTTTGTACTTAAGGCCACAGTGAAATGCCGTTTAATCTAAGAGTTGATTAATATTTCTCGCTTCTTGTGGAACACGGTACACAATAAATCCTCTTTAGTCTCTTGGTGAAACCTTTAGCATGACTTGTCCAGGAGAACAGGTGAGTACAAAAGTGGACACAAAATCCGCTGGAACCTGCAAAAGGAAAAGAAAACTGAATTACATGTCCAACAATACTGGGCCGGGTTGTCCGAAACTGTTAACGCTAGTTAACCAAGGTATTAAGTTTTCTTGTTTAAACATGCTTTTCACCACCTATGTTTTGTGTAGTTTGATATTATTCAACTGACTCAAAACTGAAGGACAAACAATATAAACAGGAAACCTCACAGAAAAGCTACAAAACTGAATTCAAAATTCTCACTTATCTGCGTTTACATGTAAGAAAGTGTGAAAGCACACGAAACGCAGCTCAATAACTCCATTTTTCAACTAAATTAAAGGTGCTTCTTTCTTATCACTGTAGACCGAAAATTGTGCGGGTTCAATGCGGGAAAATTGAGAACACGACAGCTCCCTTTTAATCTGTCCAATGATTATCACTGTCTGGAACTATTTCAGTAATGGATTGGTAGAAGCCATTCAGTACTCTTTCTGTGAATAAACATTTTCCGAGCTGAGGGAAACGGCAACAAGGGTAGCCTTGCACAGAACAGAAAATACTGAAAAGTCCAAGAAGACAACAACAAAATTTGCAGTCTTACCGCTGTTTTCTCGGTGCGCTCTAGCTTGTATTTCTTCAGTAATCTCACCAGGGTCAGTTTAATTTCCAACAAAGCAAATCTCATGCCGACACAGTTATGAGGACCATATCCAAATGGCATGAATGTATAAGGATGACGCTTTGCTTTCTCTGCTTCAGTGAACCTGTCAAAACGGAAAATTATTTTGAAGGAACTTTCCGTCACTACTCTGAAAGGTGATTACGTTCAACTATAAGAGGACAGTTGGGTAGAAGACAGCCTGAATTTCCACAATAAACGCCATTATTACTTCGTAAAATTAAAATGAAAAACAGTGTTGCTGGTTTTTACTCCAATGACGCTATGCTAAGGCAAATATCTCGTGGTGTTAGGATAAACGAGGCCCCAAAAGGCCCACTAATGAACTCTAAGAACGAATGCTACTAAATCCACAATTCCGCGCGCGGTAGTCACTCCCACTAAGAAAGGATATCTCGTGGTAGCTTACATGCAGTCAACACCTTTATATCGCACTACCCGCTCGATTTAACACTTTTTATATCGTTTCGAAGTTATTTTAAAGTGTGTCGAGAGTGTAAAAAAGACATGATTTCTCTGTTAAGGGAAGATGGGAAGACGATGTGAACATTAAACAATAGCAGAAATGAAACGTGATGTCGATTGTAATAACAAAAGGTACTACTACATACGTGGAATACAGTGTAAAGCTAACAATTCTGCTGTAGCAAGGCTTTTCTCACCTTTCTGGATCAAACGTTTCAGGCTCTGGCCAGATCTCTGGGTCATGATGAATTGCATAACATGGAATCATGATTGGCATTCCACGTGGAATTGTCACTCCTTTGATAGTGCAAGTCTCGTTGCAATCTCTCTGGAGTCTAAATCAGACGAGGCACACAATCAGATGCAAGCAAAATAAATGTAGCATAGAGGGGTCAGTTTAGATAAAGTTAATGTTATAGAAATGAGAATGGACCAACTGCGGATCTCAACTGTAGCAGTCACTTTAAAGCTCGTGCAACTCTGTAAATGAAATGTTAAGCAGGGTATTTTGACCACGCTATTTTGCCAATTATAAAGATATAAACTGGTGTTTGGTTGAAAGAACTGCTAGCTATACATGTCTCTTTGTCCGCCCGGCTCACGGTATTGTCCAGCTTTAAAATTATTTACACCTGACGAGGCAACAGCAAATGTCACAGTGCAAAGCATTAAAACAGGGCACATTGTCTTAATTATGCAGCATGTCTTAAGGCGGGTTACTGATCCACCGTATTGTTTTAGCAGCAAGCTTACACAAATCCTGGGGGATACATCCTGACAGTTTCGTTAATAACCATGTCAAGGTAATCCATCCTGTGAAGGACATCATATGACGGGGACTCCTACGGGTAAAATAGAAATTGTTGCAAATAGAAAATAATGATGTCTTCCCCCTTTCCCCAAACCACTCCATTCACTCCGTCTTTTTTCTGATGGCTACTAAGTTTGGTAGAACTGGTTTTGGTAGAATCGCTGAGATAGTTATACCTTACAGAATGTCGAAAATTATATATAGCCTGAAAACATTGTATGTTTCGGATATGTTCCAAGCTGAAAGACAAGCACGCAAACTGAGCCCAAATTCATTGTTTAAAAAACACTGCAAGTTGTGCCATTGCACCATTGTATCCTATCTACCTCGTCTCCAGGCCACATACGGTCAATCTCGTCTCTCAATTTGTCTTGCACATTCGTATACAGGGCGAGCTGGTGACATGCAAACGCCAGAGTGGTACTTGAAGTGTCATATCCAGCCAGAAGGAACACAAGACTTTGGGCCTGAATGTCATCATTGTCAATTTTCTCTCCTCCTGTTTCTTCTTTAGCATCTAACATCAATTGCAGCATGTCTTTACGCTGTAAGCGATGTAAATTTCATGCACAGTGTGAAAATCGTGTTAACATCATTGTCTTACCTAATTATAAAAGCCGTAATATTTTATTTCCACGATGTATTCCTTTAGAAAGAAAAGCAAATAAGATAGATTTTTGCCTTTTCACTTCACATCGGCCGGAGGAACATGTGAGGTTAGATTGCAAGTAAACAAGTTGAGATAGAGAGAGCTTTCTTCTAGTTAAGAGATAAATCGTTAAAACAAATGCCAGAACGATTCTTTGCAAAGACAACAGGATGCGAACACTCGATATTTTCCTTTGTGTTGTCAACAAAACGCATGATGACCTTTCTACGCAGATTCTTTAATCTCCTGCTTTGGCAAGACCATTATGAAGTGTTGAGTAATTGCACTGAAAACATTCTTACAGTTTAACTATTTTGCTGCTGCTGATTACCACTTACATGTACTTTGCTGTTGCCCTTTTCCTTTGTCCTTTCCGCGATGATATTTGCTGCTATGGACCCTATCTTATCCCAGCCAAAAGGGTCGGGAATATACTTCAATATGTATTGCCCAAATGGCACAAGAACTGAAAGACATGATTACAGCAAACTTCAGGAGACGCTTGTGGTTTCCCTTAATTAATAGGGTGAGTTAAAATCAAATGGAACGTGACTAGACGTTAAGTTGGATCAACGCTGTAAATCCTTACAAAATATCGCAGTCAAAGGCTTTATTTCCATAGCCTTTTTTGCTAGTTCAGTAAAAGGATCATTCTCAACAGTTTGTGTTTCTGCCTTGACTCCAAATGCTGTTGACAAAATCACTTCCATGGTAAGACTCTGAAGCCACCTACAAGACAAATTAAACAAGAAGTATAAAATACGAACTCTATATGTTTATACCTAATCGTACATTTTCGGGCCATGGTTCGTATTTTGGCGAGACTTAGTCCAGCCAAAATACACTTGGAAAGACCAAATTCATCGTGTACCTAATCTCGGACCCAAGCATGATATCCTAGCCAAGTCAGCTCAGTGACTTGATATCGTAGGATATCAGGAAAGTAGACACGGCTTCTGATTGGCTAACCAGTGCGAATTTGGGTACGGAAATAAGCATTTAATGACTGGCCCCAAGGGAAACCATGGGAAACAGTGAGGTTTGTTTCCCCGAGACCTCAACGAAACATTGAGGTTGAGGGAAAACTGCGAAAGCACTATATGGTTGACGCCGGCTGGTAAACAAACACGTGACACGTTCTTCTACACTCGGGAAACGCATTGAGTTGGGAGGTATAACAACAGTACATATCAAGCTGAATCAGGGACATAATTGTCATAATTTTCTCAGTCATAAAATAATCATGATCATGGTAAGCTTTCACGTCCTAGATACACAAGGTCTGCTCACACGCTACATTCGCCACTTTTAGTGAGTTTACGATCTCCATCAAAAGCGGCCGTGAAATAACCTAAGGTAAAAACATTATAAATACTTTACACTAGATTGAAGGCCTCTGCGCACTGCTCTCTGAATTTATTGCAACGTTTAAACCGCGACTTTAATGTCTTACATGTACAATGTATGGAAGTTCAGTACTGAATCACACTCAACGTTTTTGCAACACAAAAATTTAGCAACCTGTGAAAATCAATTATCTCTCCTGTCTTTGAAATCCTGTCCACTTTATTCATTAGGGTGTCCAGTGCTTCATTCATGAATGACATCATCTGAAAGAAAGTTAAAGTTGTAGGATTGCTAAACGTAGAACCCGGCCATCCCACTGGCTCCAAACAAATTCGGACATTTAATTCCACGTGAAAATTCTAATAATGATTAAAAATATTCGATAACTGATAAATAAATAGCCTTACAGAAGTATGAAAGTAACCTAAAATTTAAAAATGACTTGCCTGCTTCATTTTAGACGCACTGAATGTTGGCGACAAGGTGCTTCGTATGTCCTTCCACTTCTGACCACCCACAATGGTTAACATTCTGTCGTAAGGCTTCCAGAACTCAAGGTTTTCAATTAACTTCTGATAATACATTTTACAAAAGAATGTTACTTTAATAAGTAATATGTTCAGTATCGGCTGTAATTTAAGGTCTGAAATTCTAAACACACGAGCACTGTCTCGTCAGCATTTTCTGAAAATAATTATGTTCATGCTCTTAAAAATAACATTGTTCCAATTTCCTTTTGGAACATGACCTTTATAGACAGTCCAGAAATGTTGGTTTCACGGTACAATGAGAGAAAAATTATTCTTCAGCAACACGCGTTCCCGGGCATACACGCAGAATGGAGGTCAGTTTAATTCCACAATGGTACACACGTGTGGTGCTTTGAGCATTTACAGCTTCTTTGGGTGTGCAGTCAGATGAGGGTTGATGAGCCTTGTGATAAATTAGCAACACGGATCATCTCAGTGTGACAAAATCCTATAGACATTCTAGACATGCCTCTCAGGCCATCATTTACCCGGAGAACTGGGCTTATATTCTAAAGTATACTTACCTTTCGATCGTGGAACTTTGAAAATTCCTTAACAAGGATCTCTTTGATCATATCTGGCTCAGCTACCACCAGGAAAGGCTCACGGAAAATATAAACTCTATACAACGTAAAACAATCATCGTTAATCTTCCTTTTTTTAATGTACGTAAAGCATGACAACTCACTACATACCCAAAGATTTTTCCATATTTCTTACACCAATCCATCTGACATTTTGGAATAAGGTTCGGCTGTGTAACAGAAAAAAAAATTACAAACACTTCTAATCAAAGTGGCTATCAACCACTCAACTTGGGGTATGAAGTAATACAAGATATTAAAGAATTATTGGATGAGGTTGAGCATGACATCATGAATTATCAAAACCAAGGTCGGTGTTATCTGCCAAAGCCGAAGGCTGAGGCAGATTGTGATAATTCATGTTATTAAATTCTCAACCTCGGATAATGCAATTCTAGCTTTCTGATTGGTTCACTAGATCTCAGTTACCAGCCATTATACCTGCGTTTGACCTTATATGGAAATGAATGTGGCAAATGTTGCTTAGCATAAAATTTTCAGCATTTCATTTTGAGGCCGGAAGTCACATCACTTTCCGGTCATTTCTTGGACTTTAATAAAATTTAGCAAAACCGAAGGTTGAGAATTTAATAAAACAATTATTTAATTCGCGCTTGTTGGATATGAGATTGGTTATAGCCAACTCGGCCCTATGGGCCTCGTTGGCTATTTACCATCTCATATCCAACGCGCGCTTATGGAATAATATTGTTAAATATCATGTGAAAACCAAATTCAATAATTGTTTTATTATACATTTTTCAAATAATTCATACTCATAAACAGAAGGGAAGTGTTCAGCCATTTTGTTTCTGAGGAGAATGCTCCAAGGGGCTTAGTAACCAGGCAGACGTTGAACTTGACATGATAAATGCAATGTCTGCAGCAGATATTGCATTTATCATGTCAAGTTCACAAGCTATTGTGAATTGATTGAATGCTCTCGACCAATCAGATTTTTCATAGCTAATCTGATGTATAATAATAAAGAATAACAGTAAAATGTTGTTGAAGCTCAAAACATATCACACAGAAAACAATACTCCTAGTCAGTAACTGAAACGCTACAAAACCCAGTCTCACTAGAAAGAATAGGGAAAATGTACCAGGGAAAATTCCTTCCAATTGTAGGTCTGTTATTCTTTGTCAGAAGCAATCTATAAATCGGATAAGTCCCATTCACAACTTTGTTTAGTTTTACTTTTTTGGTGTCAGTATTCTTGGTGCTTAGGACCCATAAATGGTTAAACAAGCAAAAATACAAAAAAAAAAGAACTCTAAAAAGTGGTATGAAAAGAAGGTACAAGGGCCGATGAATCTCTTCCAAAGTTGAAAGAGATACTTTATTAACTTCTAAAGCAGGCCTTTATGGACTACTTACGTTTAACTGGTTTTTTATTGAGTTTCCAAAAAATGGAACAGGTGTTGGCCCAGAGATTCCAAGTCTCTTGAACACAGTGAAGGGTGCAACACAGTACCTTGGAGAAGATAAATACAATGTAAAGAACCAGAACTTGTAGCGATGATCACTACTTATTGACTTTAAAACATAAGTGATAACGTCTAAATTCTCCATGCAAAAATAATACGATGTCATTCAGGCAGCGGTACTGATAAAAATTCCGCAGTGCTGCGTGACTACAACTCTGGCGTCACCAGTGCGTGACTAAGCTCTGCCCTACTGCTTTGTACACCATGGCTAATAAGCAAATTTTGCAATGTGAAAGTCTGGATGGCGACTGAAATATTATCTACAGCTTAAATTAACGGACAGTTTAAAATAAACTAGACGTTTATGTTACGTTTAAGTGTAGTGAAATGTTTGATTTGCGTATTTGTTTTCATTATTTAGAATAACGAAGTTGTGCGGCGGCCAGTCTTTTATAGCAAAATGAAAAACCATACCAGAAGCAGTCGGTTGTTTTTTTTTTTTTGTTTTTTTTTTTAATCTTACATACCGGTAACAAATGACAATCAAGAATCCAGCCAAAAGTGTAACCCAGTGATCGTTCGCAAACTGAGCCATTGTTTGAAGGAGGTCAGCCATCTTAGCTGTATTATGATGACAAACTGACTTGCCAGGAGCAGACAAGATTGAAAACTTTGGCTTCTCTTCGGTGTAGTCCGTTCAATTCCTTCCCGCGGAAATAATGACAAACTGTAGGGTTAAAAAGAACGTAATCAGGTCAATTATTACACGATTCCTGACAAAACGCAGTCGAAGTGAACACGAAAGAAAGTTCTGCAAGTTCGTGGCCCGAGCTTTATATATCGATCTGAGAACATACAAAACAAATATTCACTCACTCTGGTATATAAAAGATATTCCCTTGATTAGTGCTTTATAAAAATGCTTCCAGCTTGGTCTAGCTTAACTTCCCTCGCAGGCTGCACATCATTTGACCTCTGATTCTATTTTAAGTACGGGTGACAGTGTCACGCAATATAAGACTTTATTGAATCTCCCAGTCCGGGTTTGTCAGACCCAAATAAATTGTATAAATTGTATGCACGACATTTTGTCGTGCACACAATTAATGTTTTTTTTTTATTTTCTCTTTTTTGCTTTTATCAAATTCTTACTTAAATCACAAGCACATACTGATAATAAATTAATGGTCATTTTTTTAAAAATTTACATAAACTTTCTTTCGTTGTCGTGACGTCACCAATATTCACGCAGTTTTACCATAACTGAGAAAATTTGTATTATATCTTACAGTGTAATTCAGCGATGCAATATAGCATCCACACAATTGACTTTATTCCCCTCCCAAAACGTAGATATGTAGTCCTGGCCCTAAAAAGAGCGGAAGAAGACTACCTTTGCTAGCTGAAATATTGGCTGCATATGACTTAAAATGTAAACCTATCAACGCACTTCAGAGGCCTTGGACTCGAATCTAAGCCTCGGAGAATAGACTTGAGCCACGTCCCATCGGATAAGTCTGATTTTTGTTTGTTTCAGTCACTTCGAATTTTAATCTCGCAAAAAATGAGGCTTTGCTCTCCCGTGCATGGCAAATTAAAGTAGAGATGTTGACATCAACACCTTGACTATTTTGGTTGTTAGTTGTTCCTTGACACATTATAGGGTTTAGGGCTTAGGGCAGCTTGTTCTTTCTTATTTTCAACTTGCAATCATTGGAGGCGTTCTACATCCGAAGTACAAGCCCAAACTTCATTCCCGTGAAGAATGCATCGAATTCAGAGACCTTCTATTTTGAACTGATGCATCACTTGTACTCATTTACGATTGTCCATTTTATTGTATATTTCTGAAAGAAGAGAATTTTTGTTTTACTCTAATCTATTTTATCTTGGACAGCTTTGTTTTAGCTATTTCATTACTTATACTCATTAGCTATTTACCATATTATTCTATATTTACACTCACTGTCCTTAATATATATTCTATTATTTCCGTCACCTACGCCACATTTTTCCACGCACTATGGAATATTTTCTTTCATTCCCTGATGATGCCGTAGAACGACTAAAGCTCGGAATTAAAAAAAAAACAGTATCTATTCCGAAATGCTACTGAAGGACAGCTTAATACGAAAGAGCTTACGTCAAAAAATTGTAAAAATGCAAAAAGTTCATAACGAAGTTAAGCCTTTGCTGATCAATAAAGCTAGAACATTTTCTCCCTAAAAAAAAAAACAAATAAATTTTTGGTTCACTGTGAATGTGACTCTTGTAGTTGTCTCGTTTTTCACGCTTCTGCAAAGCATCACGCTAAAAGTGACATTTTGTCCACATTTTGTCCAAACACCTTTCAGTTATTGCCAGACTGTCCAGTCGCGGAATTTCAGTCCTTACGTAGCTTTGTTATACTTTTATGAAAAAGAATGACATTCTAACTTTAACAAATGAAATATTAAAACAAGCTGACTTTGCCTCAGAATGGCGGAAATCGCGTTTCCGAGGACTTGAAATTTCCGGGGAAGTACGCGGCCCCGGGACCTCCCTTCTGGGGCGCTGCGTTTCATCGAACCCCCTCTCCTAAAAGCGTGGATCCGCGCCAGAATGATTATCACTGGAGCTATTTCATTAATGGATCTGTAGAAGGTAGAACCGTCAGTCTCTTAAAAGCGCAAAAAAAAACGAAATAAATGAAATGTGACAGCCATGGAGCTTAAAATCGAATACTAAGCACCTTACATCTAAAGTAAATCCAAGGTGGCTCTGAACCAAGTTTGTGAAATGATCCCAATCTTGAATTGTTTTTATCTTCTTGACTACGATCAAGCATTTGAGTTGGCCCGAAAAGTCCTCTACCCTCCACCACCACCTACCGATATCTACCGCCATCTCAGTAAAAATTGACACCGAGAAGGCCCTGGGGACAAGGTTGCCTCTGGAAAGAAGCGGGAAAAAGGAGACGAATGCGAACAAGCTCAGGGGCACATTGGGCGTCAAACGAACAAACACCAAGGGAATTCAAAATATAGAAACTACATGGTAAGCTGTAGGCAACTTTTGGGGCATTTAGAGAGCTTGAAAAGTGGTAACTACGGGGAAATCGAGAACAACCGAACAACGTTGAAGGTTCGTTGTTACATATAAACAGTCGTGCTTTTAAAATAGGCACGACCTTAATTTCAATTTCAGCCCGGGATTTCAGCTTATATAAAGCTAAACTCATCAGCGACTTTTATTTGAACAGTGTGTTAATCGGTGCCAGTATAGTCCCCCAACATGCGTAACAACTGCGTTTTTTTCAGACCGTAGATGAAATCACAATAGGCGCACGTGGTTATCGCAGTGTTCGCGCTGTAAACAAACCGGCGAAAAGATACGTTTTCTTTCTGTGGTGCAAGGCGGTGCTATGTAGTACAGAAGGACCTTGTTCATGGTTATTCTTAATTTTTTCTTTGTAGTGCCGATGTAGGCTCACATTTCCAGTTAAGCTCTACAAGGAACTATTCGACCTTCGGTACTTCGCAAAACTTTGGCGTTCTACCTGAAGTGGTGTAAATTTAGTTATTGCAAAACAGCGTAAACACAAACTACTTCGTATGATTTGAGACTTGATAGAGTGCATGATCATTATTTCCCATTATTGAGCCTTCACAGAGGGACTAACTCAAGAAGACTAGTACATGTAGCTTTATTCAGTGGAACCACTTGAATGACAAGATTTTGGCTTATTACGCTGTAACATACTAAATAATGATATTACAAGCATACTTGCATTTTGCTGTTGCCATTCGATATTTCGCTTTCAGTGATAATAGCGGAGCTCCGGCGGCCGAAGGCCGCCAAGCGGAGCCCCATACCCATATTAGGAAACTGAAGGGAACCCATGAACTGATTTTCTCATGTGTATCATGGCTAGCGGTATTGCTCGTGGGCGCGTACGCACGACGACGACGACGACGACGACGGCGACGGTGGTGGAGTCGCGCAACATGGCGGCCACAATTGACACGTAAACCAAAACGAGGCTTCAGTTTTCGCGGGCTTTCCTTGTAGGTTGACAGAGCACATGTACCCTTGGTTTAAGGCGGGGGTTTACCTGAAAGCCGTATTTTGGCTTGGTATTATGTTCTTAATGCAAATATCTCGTTTACGTTTCAAGCAATCAAGAATCTGTTCACTCATTACACACATCTATGTTTTGCGCCGTTTTGTAAATTTTTTGGTGATTTTTAGGTTTATTTGGAGACAGATAGTTTTTCTCAAAGGATTAGTAAAATTTATGGAAATAGGAAATTTTGAAGATTTGGTGTTGTTTTAAAATTAGAGTTTGAAGTTAAAAATTGATAGATACACACCAAACAGTTGCCTAACAACCCGAGTGGCATTGTGGGGTCGGGCAACTGTCTGGTGGTGTTCCATAACCTTTTCTCCCCCTTTCAATCTCTCTTTAAACTTCCTCAAATTTCACTTTAATTCAGGTAAAGCCCCACCTTAAAGGAGGACAATTTCGAATATTCCTGACATTTAAACCCAGGTTTTTTTATGCCACATATATTAATCTGATATCGATACAAGTTAAAACGCGTGTTGTAACATGTTTGTTTAAGGGAAAAAAAAAACGAAAAATAATCCAAACAAAATCCTTGCATACGGCTGGCGCGCGGGAAATTTGAATTGACCAATCAGGATTCAGCAGGCGGGAAAAATTCTAGTGTCCTGACGTCAAGTTGAAATCAGGCAACTTTTGTCACTGGAGATGGCATAAAAAGGGATTTACAATTTCAAAAACCAAACTAGTTGGCAAAAAGTGAAAAATTTGAACCATTTTGTGTTTCTAAGCTTCTATTTTGGCGCCAAAAATGGGTCGCCGGCGCTCGGCATGGCAAACTCGCTCGTAGTTCGTCGAGTATAGCCAGGTAGGATAATAGTTGTGTTATTTTGAACAAAATATGCTGTTCCTCGTCAAATTAAACCCGGAATACTCAAGTTAACAACTAGTAGAGGCCAAAGGAACTTGTATACTGTTTTTATTTTTGTTAGCCGCGAAGAAAAACGCTTTTTTCGAATCGTTTCGTTGGGACAGATTTTGGGACACCAAAATTTTGACTGCCGATCGTACTGCGGGCTCAGCCGCCGTATGCAAGGATGCTCCTCGTTCTCTGCTCCCCCCTACCCCCTTCATGGGGTAGAGTTAACGGGAGCAGAGTCTCTGCAGAGTCCCACCCTCACCGGTCCACCCGCACGAGGAGCCTCCAACACCCCTTCGATGCGACTAAATTTAAATAAGAGGTGAAATGCTCTTTGCCTCCCTTTTGGGAGGCATTTCTTAGACTCGCACGAGGCGAAGCCTCGTTTTGGCGCTAAGCTTATTGTTGTCCTATAATGCCATGCAATCGCTGTTTTCATATCTAATCGTGACAGACGCGTTAAATTTGTGATTTTCTTCACATCTATTAGCTTGACAGTAGCTACAGCTTGAAAAACCTTGAAAACTTCTCTTAAGGCGGGGGTTTACCTGAAAGCCGTATTTTGGCTTGGTATTATGTTCTTAATGCAAATATCTCGTTTACGTTTCAAGCAATCAAGAATCTGTTCACTCATTACACACATCTATGTTTTGCGCCGTTTTGTAAATTTTTTGGTGATTTTTAGGTTTATTTGGAGACAGATAGTTTTTCTCAAAGGATTAGTAAAATTTATGGAAATAGGAAATTTTGAAGATTTGGTGTTGTTTTAAAATTAGAGTTTGAAGTTAAAAATTGATAGATACACACCAAACAGTTGCCTAACAACCCGAGTGGCATTGTGGGGTCGGGCAACTGTCTGGTGGTGTTCCATAACCTTTTCTCCCCCTTTCAATCTCTCTTTAAACTTCCTCAAATTTCACTTTAATTCAGGTAAAGCCCCACCTTAAAGCGTCCTTTGGACATCCATGTTGCAGTCAATTGACACCTGTCAAAACAAGGAATCCGCTGACCAGTATCACGTGACCATATCGCGGGCTCAAGTTCAGGGCTCATCGAGGTCACGTGTTTTTTTAAAGTTGACCGCTGCCCAAGTGCTGCTTTTTTCGATCAGATCGCGGGCTCATGTCAGGATTAACTTGCTGTAAACAGCGTAGGGTTGGTAGGAAGCCGGTTAACGCTAACCCAGGATTAAAATTTAACCGAATTATAACCTTTTCTTTTGTACAAAGTTTTTTCACTGCTTTTGTTTTGCGTATTTTGCTTTCATTAAAATTCAAAACACAAAAACAATATACAGAAAATCTCACCGCAAAGTTACAAAACTCAAATCAAAATTCTACTTTATCCTCGGCTAGTTTGATCGGGCTCTGAACAACCCGGCCCAGGAGCTACGCTTTTAGGCTGGCCTAAATCTATATATTAGCGGAGCTCCGGCGGCCCGAAGGGCCGCCAAGCGGAGCCCCATAACCATATAGGAAAAAGAAACCCATGTATGGATTTTCTCATGGTTAATCATGGACAGCGGTATTGCTCGTGGGCGCGTACGCACGACGGCGACGACGACGGTGGAGTCGCGCAAGATGGCGGCCATAAGGGGACCTCTAAACCAAAAGGAGGCTTAATTTTTCGCGTGCTTTCTGGAGCTCAACGCGGCTACACAATATGCTAGGTCAGCTAAAGGAGTAACGTTTGTCGTGTTTACGTGGAAACTGGAAGATTTCCAAACTGGAAGATTTCTGGCTAATTTATTTAACTACAACTAGTACTACGCAATAGGGTCAATGCAATGATAAAACCTTGGAACAATGCTCACATGTTAACATCATTCAGATAATATTTTAGCCCAATAGTTTTTGGCAATTCTTTATTAAACAATCAAAGTAATTTTCACAATTTCCTCTGATAATGTTTTGATTTTTTAATCCACTCGTTTGACTTCTGGATTGAAAAAAGCAGTTCATTTCAGTTGAAAGAAAAACTAAACACCAAACAATATGCAGAAAACCTTGCAGCAAAGTTACAAAACTGAACTCAAAATTCAACCTTATCCTGGATAAGCCTAATCGGGCTACAGGAGCTCCGCTTTTAGGTTGACCTAAATCTATATATTAGGAAACTGAAGGGAACCCATGAACTGATTTTCTCATGTGTATCATGGCTAGCGGTATTGCTCGTGGGCGCGTACGCACGACGACGACGACGACGACGGCGACGGTGGTGGAGTCGCGCAACATGGCGGCCACAATTGACACGTAAACCAAAACGAGGCTTCAGTTTTCGCGGGCTTTCCTTGTAGGTTGACAGAGCACATGTACCCTTGGTTTAAAGCGTCCTTTGGACATCCATGTTGCAGTCAATTGACACCTGTCAAAACAAGGAATCCGCTGACCAGTATCACGTGACCATATCGCGGGCTCAAGTTCAGGGCTCATCGAGGTCACGTGTTTTTTTAAAGTTGACCGCTGCCCAAGTGCTGCTTTTTTCGATCAGATCGCGGGCTCATGTCAGGATTAACTTGCTGTAAACAGCGTAGGGTTGGTAGGAAGCCGGTTAACGCTAACCCAGGATTAAAATTTAACCGAATTATAACCTTTTCTTTTGTACAAAGTTTTTTCACTGCTTTTGTTTTGCGTATTTTGCTTTCATTAAAATTCAAAACACAAAAACAATATACAGAAAATCTCACCGCAAAGTTACAAAACTCAAATCAAAATTCTACTTTATCCTCGGCTAGTTTGATCGGGCTCTGAACAACCCGGCCCAGGAGCTACGCTTTTAGGCTGGCCTAAATCTATATATTAATTAGTATGATGGTATTCTCTGTTGCAAGAAGTTATCTATCCAAATATTAACCCATTGTTTAGTGGAGAATGCCTTGGCGAAGTTGAAGGCATTGAAAATGATCAGATGAATTAATAGTTAATTGCAAAACTGATGCAAATATTGATTGCAAGTTGATGATTGTAGAATAATAATTTCCCTATTAGCACTCCTGAAAATAATTATGTATACATGTAACCAATTGGTTTGTATAATCTTTATAAAGAAGAATAGTACTTTATAAAGACTGGCTAATTTATGCCATTAAGTATTTTGGGGAGAAAAGAAACACTTGGTCGGGGACAGAAGGGACTGTTAGTGATTCGTCAGTAACATAATGCTCCGAAATGGAAAGAATAGGCTTCAGATCAGACCAGAAGTATTTTGAGGGCTTAAATTGATGTTTATCCAATGAAAGTAGAACTTGTATTGAGTTTCAATGTACCAATGTTATGTTTAGAGAGTTTTATGATGCACTATTTTTATGTGCACCCTTTATGTGCATTCCTTCCAAAAATTAAATTAGCCCACAAACCCATGCCCACCAAAAACAAAATATGTCTCCATGTGAATAGGGGTGTCATGTATTGCAACAAAAATGTGTTATTTTATCTTGTACATGTACAACAAGTACCAATTAATATATGATCAAGGCTATTATAGCTGCAATGTGCCATTGCCAACTGCGATACAACACATTATGGCCAGCAGTGTATAACACTGTCCAAAACAATGAAACAGATGAATTAATGTACATGAAGAAAATAGGTAGTAAACTTTATACTATATGTTAGTCTACTTATACATGTGGATAACATTTTGTTTGTCTTAATAAGGCAATGTTTTGCATTCTTGACTGCTGAAGCAAAACAATTATTATTTTCCATACCGTTGCGGAAGCATGATGTGATGAATGGAATGATTAGCTCCCATGAACTACTGTAGCCTTTTTGATGCAAGGCAAGTGAACACGAGTAAATTGTTACCAATAATTTGATAAATTATTTTCAAAATTTACTTCAGTAAACTTTGCAATATTTATGCTATGTACACAATTTATCAACTGTGGAAATCAACAATCTCTCCAGTCTTCGAAGTTCTTTGCTTTTTTTATTAAAGTGACAATATGCAGTGCTTCATTCATGAAAGACATCATAATTCATATGTCTGAAAAAATGAAAACACTGATGAAAAGATCAGTTTTTGTGTATAAAGTCCAAGGTCAGCCTATATTAACTTTTAGTATAAATCTTCCTGCGTTCTATCACGAATGCTGTTCTCTGATTGGCTACACTACTCACTATCTATTCTGTGATAGATAGTGAGTAGCGTAGCAGTGTGCCCTTGCTATCAAAATGATGGTTGCTTCTTGGCTGTGAAGAGGATTTAGATAAAGTTTTGAATGACTAGTAGATTTATACACTGTACTAAAACAATTACATTATTCCCTCTCGATTTCTATGCATTATAGAAATCTCAAGCTCAATCTAATTGTTTAGTATATTTACTCAACGTGGCCATGAGGGATGTTAACAATACCTTATTAAGGGGGCTAGAAACAGTTTCCAGCACTTTTGTAACAGCTATTCTTTGAAGGATGAATACTACCACTGCTCAACAAGAGATGCTACAATAATGGTATCACACGAATGGCCAATCATTGGTAAACAACTTGCAGTCATCCCTTGTATATAACAGGTTACCATAGCAATAATACTCGTAGAGTGGGTTCAGAGCCACCTAAAATTTTCGAAAATTTAAAGTGGCTCTGAACCTACTCTGCAAAACGTTGCATCTTATCATGCTTATCACAATTCTATAATAGAAAATGGGGGTCACTGAGCTTGTTTGTGAGTTATAAGTGCTTAAAGCTAACATTAAGGGTGTTTTAGCAGGTCTTATTGTTGCTATGGTAACCTATTATACCACAAAATTGACAGCAACACGTTCACTAACACTGGACAATTTTTTGATACCATGATTCTGGCATCAGCTGATATAGAGTGGTTATAATGACCCATCAAAAAATACATCTTGGAAATTGCTGGAAACTGTTTCGAGACACGTTAGCCCTTTGACTGCCAAATTTTCACCAAAAATGTCGTTTTTAACGGTTAACTCAGTTTTTTGGCTGTCATGATGCTTAATGGGCCTTAATTTTGCTGACATTTTTGGGCTGCCACGATGCTAAAAACTATTTTTTTACCAAAAAGATTGATTTCCCCAAGATTAGGTACAAAAATGTACAAATTATTTCAATTTAGCGCATGCGCATAAGCCAAAATTTTTCGCGATTGTCCATTCCAAATTTTTTCTCCTTTTCTTTTCTCTCGGCCCTTTTACTCGCTACCTTTTGTGTTTCATATTCTTTCTCGCTGCCCTTGGTTGTAAATTATGGGCAAAGCCTGGAAAAGGGATGTTGATCAATTGTAGCAGGAGCTGATTATAGCACGGTATGATGGGCCATTTTACCACCATTTTTGCCCCAAAACTGATAACGTTTTGTTGTCAATTTGCTACGTCAGAATTCCGTCGATATCCAAAACCGACTGTTGCGCGGATAGAACTATCCTAGCTCAGACTATGTGCTTATCAAGAATAGCTGATAACATTAAATTGATGACGTCACAAGTGGTACAAAGAGTAAGACGACTCAGTATATGCGTCTTTGGCAGTCAAATGGTTAAAGCATCTTCTGAGTGATTAACAAAATATTGCAAGTCAAATATCGTTTAGCAGGAATTAGTTTTAATAAGCTAAATCTACATGTTGTAATCTTTTGAACTAATTTAACCTCAACATACAAATTCAGTTCCAAAAACTTTTCAGTAAAGGTGAGGACAGGTGGTAAATTAATAAGAAATCATGAAAATCGGGTGAAACAAATGTGATATTTTGACAAACATTAAGATGATAAGGACTTCAGACACTTAAAAAGTTAATAACTATAAAGAAACAGAGAGATGACCTGGGACACATTGTTTTCCAGAAAAATATATTGTAGTAATGATTAACTGATGAATCGTGAGTAGTCCATTGTTTGACTAGCTGTTAACGTCATCTATACGTTTGTCCTCCCATAGACCATAAGTAAAAACTGATCAAATGCGAGAGTAATTTCGAGTTATTATGTAATAACTTCTTATGAGTACTTACACCTATCAATAGTGAAATATGTTATATTCTTCTTTCTAGCCTTTACCAGCGAACGAGCTTGCTAGTCTTATTCTCTTGGTGACACTTTGAGCATAATTTTTCCTTTGGGGCAGGTAAGAACAGTTCCAACAACAAAGTCCAGCGGAGGCTGCAAAGAAAGAAAACAAGCTCAGTAATCCGCGTGGCAAAGAAGTTACAAAAGCGGCATCACTACATGTATGCATCTGGCTACAGCAAAAATGTCAGACCTTGAATGGTTAATGGACTAACTACAGGGTAACTGGTCGTTCAGCCTCTAAGTCAATTAACCCCTAACCATTTACCCCCAACATCATTAGCTAAACCGAAGTAAAAAACATCGCCTGTTTCTTGTTCTTTAAGCGTGAATGGGACCTAATCAACTTCTAGCTGGCAGCCACAGTTATTACCGAGCCTCGTAGAACAGTTGCAAGGAAATGACGAGTCCAATTGAGCAAGTCTTCTTGACGTGTCTTTTATCGCACATGCATCCGAAGTGCACAAATAAACTCCAATCCTTAATCAGTCAATCTGACTTAAGTTACATACGTCAATTAAAAGACTGGAAGCGTGGGGCTTGGTGATGTGACGAGTGCCGTCCAGTTTTCCGCATCGAACACCTAACGTGTTACAAGAAGGGATGACTGCGGATACCAAGCCATTGACACGATAATTGAACAATGTTTTGCAAATGCCGTGCAGTCAAACTCACCGGTGCTGTTTTCTCGGTGCGCTCCAGCTTGTATTTCTTCAGTAATCTCACCAGGGTCAGTTTAATTTCCAGCAAAGCAAATCTCATGCCGACACAGTTATGAGGACCATATCCAAATGGCATGAATGTGTAAGGATGACGCTTTGCTTTTTCTGCTTCGGTGAACCTGTCAAAGACCAACAGCATTTCAACTTCAACTGTGTTAAAGTAGGAAAGAAACCGTCGTTTAGCCCATAACCATAACTTAGAAAGTATATACTGTACGACCACTTCATTTGCCCTGTGTGACGAAATGCCCTTTTTACTAGTGAACAAACACTTCAGGGCATAACATCCGTGGCTCTTATATAGAACGAAGCTGATAATGGTTACATAAAAGAAATGGAATATAAAGGAAGTCGGGAGCGCAAATGTAACAAATCATCAAGGATCATCTCCGCACCTTTCTGGATCAAACTTTTCAGGCTCTGGCCAGATCTCTGGGTCATGATGAATTGCATAACATGGAATCATGATTGGCATTCCATTTGGAATTGTCACTCCTTTGATAGTACAAGTCTCGTTGCAATCTCTCTGTAGTCTGAGGAAGCAATACCATTTTATACATTACAGTCAGACAGGGAACAATGACAGTAACTTTTTAAGTTGTTCTCTGGTCACAACGATGACGGTTTTTTCGGCGAACAAAGATTCCTTTAAAATAGGAGTGTTGTGAGATATTATGAGAAGCCAATATGTCCGGCGAGAGTTGCTTCTTTTCGTTTTTGCCGTTTTTGTAAACTTATCATTTTAATCTTATAGCTGAACTCCCTGTTTGCAGACGTTTGTCGAAAAAAATTATATTTAACGTTTTTTTTTTCATGCAATTCATGAGGCAATTATTGAGGTGAAACTTTGGGTTAACGTAACATTTTACGTAACATGACTTTTCTACGAAACAGTATTTTAGCTGTTTTTATAGTGAATAGCTCTGAACGATGCCGAGATCTTAACTTTCATAATTTCAATGCTCCGTAGCAAGTCGGCCAGGACGACAAAACGTTAGCAAATATCCAGCAGCATTACTGAGTATCTTTCCCCTATACTTACACAAATCCTGGAGGAAACATTCGCAACGCTTCGCTGATAACCATGTCAAGGTATTCCAGCTTGTGAAGGACATCATATGACGGCGATACCTGCTGTTTACATGTTAATAGTTACTCAAAAAAGGAGATTTTAAAAGATAGTAGGGGTCTGCTATATATATGTTACATTGTAAAAGCATTTCATCACATATAGAGGTTAACAGGGAATATGTCGCTCACGGGTGTACACTTGACTTGATATGCTTCCGGGTCACACACGAAGGGGCATCCTCCGCCACTTGAACACACGCCATGCACAACGGGGTTTTTATAATGTCTGCAACGGTATCTCTAGTGTCGCGTCTTCCAGATGTGTGTTCTTCAAGAAAATATCCATGCCCCTTCCACGAAAGGTTTTCCCTACGACCACCCCCTGGAAATTCCAGTTTAGCTTCATATTTGTCCTTTTAAAATTTTGGCTTGTTTTATCCTCCGTAAGCTAGCTTCCCCTTAGGGCTGGATATGGATATTTTCTGGAACTGCCACTACCTTCGGTGGTTTGTTCTTTATCATTTCTACGATTATTGTTGAAAATTAATAAGTTCAAAGGAACACTGTTTTTTACTTAAACCGTACTGGATATTTTGAGATGGTTAAAAGAACTGGTTGAAGTACTTTCAAAAGATGAGATCACTCACTTCTAACTCTGTAATTAAAAACGCTTAAAAACACTGGCTACAGTGTAGCGGGTTACAGCTAACCAACCTCATCTCCAGGCCACATACGGTCAATTTCGGCTCTGAGTTTGTCTTGCACATGCGTATCAATGGCCAGATGATAACAAACAAACCCCAGAGTGGTACTGGAAGTTTCATATCCAGCGAGAAGGAATACAAGACTTTGAGCCTGAATATCATCATTATCAATTTTTTCTCCTCCTGTATCATTTTTTGCATCCAGCATTAATTGCAGCATGTCCTTGCGCTGTAAACAAAGGAGGAAAAGAAACCATGGTATGAAACACAATGAAGGTTGCTGTGTTTACTTAGAGTGATCTGCGGCGTGGCCGAGTGGCTAAGGGCGCCGGATTTGAAATCCGGAGGTCACGGGTTCAAGTCCCGCTCTGACCACTTAGCTGGAGTTGTTTCTCGGTGGACCCTAGTTCAACTCCTCGGTCATGCATGCCTGTATATAGCCAACTGGTCTGCCTCCCGCCGGGTTTTTAAGCCTGTTATGTTCATTTGAAATATTTCACTTGTTTCCTTCAGTTTGAGTGGCATGTCTGTAAACTAGCTTGGTGTAGCTAAGTTCATGACCGGGTTTACCTCGGTGTAAAAACTTGTGAAGTTTTTCTTTGTTTTGTAGCTATTGTTAGGGTTAGGGCTATCATGTTGTCTTCTTTGTTTTCTTTGTTTTACGTCACTGGTGAGTGTCACAGGTTTTTACACCGAGGATGAGCCTCGTGACCACTATAAACATAAGCTTACATTTGACATTTTGACATCTGCTACAAAGTACATAAAACCAATGTGCTCCAAAGTGGCATTTTACGATGTCATTTAAACTTGATAAAAGGTCAAGCAAATAAAGAATACGTATGACATTGTTCGGAGTAATGCTCAGGGTAAAAAACCTCCCTCCCTCATAATGTCTGTGTGCTTCAAATTTAAGAAAAAGCGAAGGAGAGGACTGTTTGAGGTGGGAGTGCTTATTGAAAGAAGACACTTTGCATGTGAAGTACTGTAGTACTCATGCAAATACATGGTTGTGTTAATTGTAAAAGATAACTTTCATGTAGAAGAAAAAAGAAACCAGTTTCTTGTATTGTAATGATGTAGTTGACAGAAAATTCAAACTTGGTACAAATTTGCCAGTGCCGGCAACAAAAATCTTTGTCTTCTTCACACTTTTTAATTTGGTGCTGTTCATAATGATACCAGACTCTAAATGGGTAGATCCAATTAGTTTACTTATTATACATTCAACTTTCTAACTCTTTTCTGATTGGCTGAAAGCCTACAGTGAATTTTCGAAATCAGCGCTCCTGATGTCATAACTGCAGATTATACAATAATGATGTCAAGGTCACAGGTAATGATGTCAAGGTCACGGGTAATGATGTCATGTATGACCGCAGTGCATGATTTCCAAGGGTAATCATGTCAACTTCGCGCAATTCGCGTTGCTTGCCGTCAGTGAAGAAGCAGAAACATGACTTCCAAGTTTTTGCATTCGTTCAATGTATAATGAAACAATTATTAGATTCGGTTTTTGTGATATCCAGAATAATCAAGGTCTCAGTAAGGGTTATCAGCCTCGGCCTTCAGCTTCGGCTGATAACCGTTACCTTGACCTTGATTATTCTGGATATCACAAAAACCTCATCCAATAATTGTTTATTATTTTTATGTAATAACTTACATGTACTTTGCTGCTGCCATTTGCTTCTGTCCTTTCAGCAATAATATTTGCTGCTACGGACCCTATCTTGTCAAATTCAAAAGGGTCTGGGAAGATCTTAAGTAAATGGTCTCCAAATGGTAACAGCACTACACAAATAGAAGTAATATTATGATAAGGTAATATGAATAAAAAATGTAAATCAGTAAAAATAATAAATGAATACAACTAGTCTAGAGAAAACTGAGTTAATGAAATAAAGACAATGGTGTTGTTCATTGTCTAGTGCATAAATGACCAGTGCTTTCAATAGGATTTAAACTAGGTGGCTACCTCGGAATAGCACCCGCTGGACTAATATGAGACGACCAAGACAATTTCTCTCTGGAGAATTTTTAAAAGTTGAATATACCTGCTAACTTTCGACAGAATACCCACTGGAGCCCCAGTGGGTGCCGGGTCGTATTGAAAGTACTGAATGACTAGAGTCTCTTTCAATACAAAATGGGCCCCATAACCTGTCTGACTAGCTTTATAAGACTGGAAAAATTGGGTCTGAGTGACAGGATAACTGCAGGTAGTCTGTTTGCAACTGCCCTTAAATGATGCAGTTAAATCCCTACACATTATTCCAACCAAAGGGTGTGGTGCCATGGCCCTCTTTGCCAGTTCAGTGATTGGATCATTCTCAAGAGTTTGTGTTTCTGCCTTGACTCCAAATGCTGTTGACAAAATTACTTCCATGGTCAGACTCTGAAGCCATCTAGAAGAAAATGAGAATTAAAAGCAGTCAATAAAGTTTCTTATCCAAGACCTCATAAGAGCATTCTCATCACCTCTTTTGTAAAAGGGCCTAGAAAGAGAAGGGATGGTAGGAAATATTGAGGCAAATAATTTTTTTTTTTCAAAAAATATCGCAGGTTTGTTACCAGGATTGTTCATGATAATAAAAAATATAGCATTATATGGTAAGAAAAATTATTAAAAACAGCTTTCGAGAGCCAGTCTGCTGTCTTGAATGGATAAAAATTGTGATAAAGTGAAACGTAAAACATTTGAACATAGAGAGTAATTTGCATAAATTAAAATACTGCATGTATAAAAGAATGTTAGAAATGTTCAAAGTGCTAAAATTATTGTTTGTTTAAAAGAATGTTGCATTGTCTCAGGAGGGGGTATGAGTTATTGTCAGCCTCAACAGTTTTTGCTGTGTGCCAGCCAAGATTACAGTGTGTTTCTGGTGTGATGGTTTCCTTTCTCAATGACTGGAGTTTGTCAAAGTCTTTTCTTCTGGTGCTAAATGATCTTTTAGTTTTGCCAATGTAATTCCATTGGCATGATGCACATGAGATTTTGTAAATAACATTGCACTGATTGTCTTTAAGAGGTCGAAACTTGGGAACAGGAACATCTTGTTGAAGTGTTTTGTTGGTTTGTTGAAGACTTGGATGTTGTGCCTCTTTAGAATTCGAGTGAGTGGCTCAGTAACACCTTTGATTTAGGGAAGGATCGCAAAACTCTGTCGGCTCGATGGGTCAGCCCATTTGGAAAACATACCAAATAATTCCTCCGGTGTTGGTGTAGGTCATGGTGACAATTTCTTTCTTATAATATTGCTGGTAATTTTTTAAGGGTTATGTTTATATTTTTCAGATTGGGAGCTGGTCTGCTTTAAACATTTTGGCATATAGGGTGACATCACAATTGACATGTAATTTATTTTAATCATTACTACCAATAAGTTCAGGTGTTTAACACTGTATACCTTTGATTACTTTTAAGTGAATACTTTTGGAGGTACTCTGTGTGACAGGGTGGGAAAATACAGCTCCTTACCTCCCAAAGGCTCTTACAGTCAATATTTCTACATTTACTTAGAGCCTAAGCCCTAAAGTTACCTGTGGAAATCAACAATCTCTCCTGTTTTGGAAATACTGTCCACTTTTTGCATTAAAGTATCCACTGCTTCATTCATAAAAGTCATCATCTTAAAGAATAAGACAATAAATTAGATAAATCATTCAGTTTCTCCTGTTTGAAATTGATTCTCATTAGGCTATTTCATCAACTATTAAGCTAACCCACATGTTATAAATGCTAAGATAGGATCTATAATTAGCAGCCCACAGACTAATTATGAAGCTCTATCTGTCTCTATTATCCAATCTAGATACACTGTAGGAAAATAAGTCAACTTCAAGATCCACCTGCTTGTGGGTTAATTTTTGGGAATATTTTTAAATATCCCCAAAAATTGATCTTAACTATAATATAATATTATACAATACATAATACAATATAATAGCATAAGTTGTATCATCAAGCGACCAAGTATTGAATATGATAGTAGAATTATTCAATTTGCAGATGCAATATTTATTAATACATTAAATGCTTACATGTTTCATTTTAGATGCACTGAAGGTTGGTGACAGAGTACTACGAAGATCCTTCCACTTCTGCCCAGGTACCAGTGTCAGCATTCTATTGTATGGCTTTGGGAAGTCTAGAAGGGCCTGATAATAAAATTAAATCAGAAAGGTTGGAAAATTGACCATCGTGAATGTTATGCCAATTTTGGGGACTGTGTTGGCTATTTAGTTACAAATATTAAGAATTTACCACTACATAAAATTTCATAAAGACACGTATGCATGCACATGTATATGCAAAAACGTTTGACTTTACAATATTATTACCCTCCTATCGTGAAACTTGGGAAATTCTTTAATGAGAATCTCTTTGATCATGTCAGGATCAGCAACCATGAGAAATGGCTGACGGAACAAGAAAATTCTAGCAGAAAAAAATGAATACACATGTAATGCACCATCCATCAATCATTTAATAACTAAGAATTAAGGTATGCCAGTAACATACTAAAGGTGAGGCAGGGAAGCCAGGCTGTTGTAGTCTTGATGCATTCTTGAGAAAGATATTTACTCCCATAGGGCTAGTTGATCCTTCCCACAGCAGTACTAACTACTTATTAACCAAGAGTGAGGTAAATTTCACCAAGACCTTGTCTAAGCGAGCAATAGCGAGGTCAATACAGCAAGGCTGAGTTTTGAGATTTTCCCTTAAAGACCGAATATTCAAGGTTAATAAGTTTTTCATTAAAATGACTGTGATGGACTAGCATCCCATCCAGGGTGAGGTAAATAAGCTAGTTTATATGCTATCATAAAAATGCTAGTTGTACTACCACCATACTCAGACTCTAGTGTACCTGGCCAGACTAATAAGCGCATAACAGGAAATAGACTAAAGATGATTTCCAGTCCGTACTGCGCAGTCTCAGCACCCTAATGTTTATAAACATTATAAGTTCCCACTCAATGAAATGCAAAACGATGTTATTTGTTACAAACCACCATACATGTATCTTATCTTGGAGACCTTTTCAAATTATTTTCAAGTGATACGAGAAAGAATGAAGCATAAAGTTTTGACCACTTTGCATCCCTAATAGCAGTTGTTCTGAAACTTTGAATTTAATTCATGCAGGTAGTTGCAAAATGTTTTGTCTTACAGTAAACAAAACAAAAAATGCAACCAAAACTCAAAAGTGCGCAGTACAGACTGAAAATCATCTTTAAACCCCTGATCACACTACATATATTTGTCAACTTAATTGGCCTCATCAGAATTTAACAGTTTAATGTTTTGATTATATGGCACCCTTAAAGTTGCAGTTTAACATCCTTCACTGATGACAGAATGGTTGATGTAAGTCAAGTGATCAACTTAAAATCACTAATTTAAGAAAGAAATAGTTATTAACTAGTTATCAATAACTCACACAATGATGACGTTCATTGCTGAGTTATAATAATAAGCAGTACTCTAGCTCAAGAATTCTAATAACTCAGGGAAGTGCATTTCAGAGAAGCTGACAAGATGACATGCAACTCATGAGTACTTTTCACACTTTTCAGGATATTGCCTATTTAGACAATACATACCCAAACACCTTGCCATATTTCTTGTACCATTCCAGATGACGTTTTGGAGCACTGTTTGGCTGCATTGATAAAGGAATAAAGTCTAACAAACAGATGCAAATCTGTTTTAATCACAGAGAGGATTTTTACTCCCAGCTGGCATACATGTACATGTATAAAGAAAACAACTTACAACAACAGTTGTTAAAAAGTATTTGACATGCATGTACATTTACCAGCATGTATACTTTGACTTGATTTCTTTTCTTCCATAAGAGATACCAGTGTACACTGTTATTGATAGAAACTCATGGAAACTGGTAGCACCACAAACCACACAGTGCTGTATGCTACTGGTTCTAGGCCACCAATCTCTCTCAGTTATGGGTTTGCATGGATTACCATATTATTTTGAAAAAAATCGAGGACTTGCCCACAATGCTTCAACTATAAAAACTTGAAAATTATGAAACTTCCTAAAGGGTTCCAAAACGTGCTATGAGTATCTACATACCCTCAACTGACCTCTGGACTGTGATCACAAGAAACACTGTGTTACTGTGAGTCACATCATCAAGACAAGGGTGATTTAGGTCCCACTAATGTTTTGTCATGGAGCAACTTTAATGCAGGTAGCTGTTGTTGTTTTCAATATGAAACACATTCTGAAGTTTAGATATCTATTTTCAGCATACTGTATTTGTCAAAAAATAAAAAAAGTGCTGGAAGTAACAAGATCTGACAACAACGATATTATGGATGAGACCATTAAAGAGTGTTGTTGGCTATTGCACAATAAACTGCAAAAATAAAGAACAACGCACATCAAATATGGCCCTTCCTGTGTTTCCAAAAAGTGGCAGCGGTGGTGGCCCAGAGATGCCAAGTTTCTTAAACTCGGATAACGGCACAACACAATACCTTGGGGAGAAAGAGTGAGTAAACTAATTAAGTGTATTTATCTAACAAAGAATTGAAGACATGATTGATCGTCGCAGTTATACGCAACTTAAGCAGTTGTGAAATTAAAGCGCTCTTTTTTCAGGCTTTAATTTCACAACTGCTTATTAAGACAAGTCGTGTATAACTGCGATGATCTGCAATCATGTCTTCATATCTTTCTCCGCAGTTCTAATATATGATCTTTCATATATTCACTTGCATTGTAACAAAGAAATATGCCCTAAAATCCGATAATTTAAGATTAAACAATTTAGATATGTAAAATGTGTACGCCGTGTTTTCGCAGAGGTGCGTGACTACCGAGATAAACCGAATGCCACCTCTCTCCACCCCCTACCCGGTGATTCGTACAATTAATATGTCCTTCTACAAAGTGCTTCCCTTTTATACAAAAAAGCTTCTGATTAATGAGAAGTTTACACCGTGCATCACTTTATGCATTTTAATTCATACCGGTACAGTAGGAGAATCAGAAATCCCACCAAAAGTGTAACCCAGTGATCGTTTGCAAACTGAGCTGTTGTGTGCAGAAAATCAGCCATCTTTACGATAGGTTTTAGCAACTGAATACTTCAGATACGGAGCAGGTTGAATCAGAAAACTTTATCCTCTCTCTAGTAGAACTCCCGTCTTCTAGAGCTCTTCTCTGTTTGGTTCTTTTATGCAAAAGACAAAAATTGTACAGTTACAATCTACTTATGCAATTCGTAATGTCAGTACTGGCACAAAAGGCGGAACAAAACAGATTAAAATCTATCAGCTGAAGGATTTTACCTGAAGAAATTTAAAGCACAGTATTAATTGCTTCACTGAATTCTTTGGTATCACGCAGCCAAAGTGTTCCCTCGATGATTGTCTATGCGGAGTTTTAAGCTTTGCACGGGAGCTAAGCTTACATTTATGTAAGTATAAGCGGCGCATAATTTGTTTCCTGAAATTGTAATATTCTAAATTTAGCCACAGATGTAATGCCAAATAGCGGTGTCACGTCGACAGAGAATGAGTTCTGTAATAAATTGCTTTCGCTTCGTGAATTATGTACCGGTGGTTTTGATGCTATTTTAGTCAGATACGATTTGTGCATTTTAGTGGACAAAAAAGCTTTTATCTCTCCCCCAGAAGCGCTCCATCTGACACTAAGTTGCATCAGTTGATTAGTTGATACTGACGGGTCAAAGCAAAGCGTTCACCATATATGGAAAAATTTTAAAAAGATTTTTTTCAAGTGACTTGTAAGCATGAAATCGGATCTTCAAAGAGGCTGATGTAACATGCTCAATTTTCATCATCGTCTTTTCATCATTTACTTTATTTGCCACAATAAATAAAAGAAATACCCGTATAAATAGATGCGGACACTTACTTGCAATCTATAACCACTTAAAACGTGAGCATAAATTGCGACAGTGGTCGCCTCGAGTCCTGTTGAACGACCCGAGTTATGTTTATCCGCTCTAGGCCTGTGGTCATGAAACACATCTGTTTCAGAAGGCGTTTCTTATATAATTTTATTACTGCACATCATAATCATTGTCAATAATCGATTAGATTTTATAAAATAACTGAGCCACTACGCGAACTCTCATTGGTCGATAGATGTGTTTAGATGAGAGTATGTAAACACGGTTGTGACGTTTTAGGTTCGCGCGTATTTTTTAGAATTATTTTATAAAAGCAATAGAGCACTTTTTCGCGTGTTTATATAGCCTCATCTAAACACTCGGAGGGTTGGGAGAATTCTCGAAAGTTATGCAAACTCTCGACTACGTCTCGGGTTTGCATAACTGTCAGGAGCCCATTCTGTAACAGTCTCGAATTCTCCCAACCCTCCTCGTGTTTAGATGAGGCTATATAAACACGGAAAAAGTGCTCTATTGCTCAGATGTAACATACTGGCAATAGTATCTTTCTTTGCACAAAGTGGTTGTAAAACCATATCAAGCAGTGTACTTTCGTTATTTTCGTGCATAAATAATAATAATAATAAATCCAATTAATTAACTAACTATTTTAAAATTGCCTAATCCTTAAAATAGGTAACTACAGAAAATATACCAGTTTAAAATTCATTAAAATTAGTTAAAATATTTAAATAAAGTTTCTCTTTAAAAATGGATAAAAAATTAATGTCTTTGAAGTCAATCATAGGAAGACTGTTCCAGTCTTTCACTGCATGGTAAATAAATGTATTGATATGCAGCGATGAAAAACTCTTCTTGTGGAAAGTGGCCTGAGATCTAAAATCTTAAGTGCTACGGTTCGGCAAAATGGTAAATTCAAATAACCTACTTATTTGCAAGTAAAAGACCGACATGTCACGGTTACGCCGCAGAATATGACAACTTTGACGCAAATTGTAGCGATCTCTTTTGTATCGATCTCTTTTAAAGTTAGCAAATTGTAGCGATCTCTTTTAAAGATATCTTTAACGTAAATATGTAACAGGGCAAAATGAAGCGTGACCTTCTCGATAGATGCTACCAGGTTATTGGCCACAACGACGTTTGGCGCAGTTACTCTCTGACAATCGGTCTAAACAATCTGATTTTTTTAAAGGTATATGCAAACAATTTTTTTTCTCAATCCGTTTTTGGGTTTTGTCAAAAAACACCAGCGACAACGACTTCGAAAAATTCGATTCCACTAAATCCGATTTTAAAGAAAACAATAAAGATGTAGAATGGGAAAAGAAAATTGAGAAATTCAGGAAGCGGAAATAATGCCCTAATTCATAAATAGTTCATTAACTTTAAACGATGGAATCATAGCCGCAACATTGTTTCATCTTAATGCCTGTAGCAAATGTTTACGATTTTATTCACTCGTGTTCACGGCCTTAGTTTAGTTTCGATAGAGTAGATATATCAAGCACTCGAGACAGTGCTTTACCACATTTCCAAACAGCTCCCAGTTCTCCTCGTCGAATTTTCAACTCTCCTGTAGGTGTTTGGAAATGCTGTAAACACGATCTCTCGTGTTTGATATGTTATTTGAAAGACAATGGGGTGAACAATTAAGGAGCCGAACAAAAGGAAGACTTTCCCCTTAATTTAAAGTAATAAACTGTATATTGTTTATTTTAACGTCACACTGACAGTATTGTCTCAGTACACGATGTATACTGCATGCATGAGGCAACGCTATACACGTTCAATTCACTGATGAGTTTAGTCCGTTGTGTGACCAGTACTGAGATCACATTGACACCGGCACTGACTAGGGTTATCTATTTCGACTAGAGGGATAACGAGTGCAGGATACGTTCGTCGACCTAACAACTAATAAGAATTAACGCAAATAGAAGTAAACGATCGACGGAATGACGTTTTGAGTATCTAACGATTCTTTATCTAAAAAGCCATTAAAAGATACAGTTCAGAAAAATAACGTCATGTTCTTTATTTTCCTTACTGTGTTCTAAGGAGTACAAGGTGTTCATTACTACGTATACCCCAAGACCAGTAACGACTTAATTACTACCACTTGAAAATATGAAAACGAAAAAAAAAGTTTATAGTAACTCTTATTGAATCTGATTTCACGCTCTAAGTTAAATGAGAGCTACAGACTACTGGTATGAACCTGCATTTAAGGCGTTTTATTTACCAGTGTGCGATTCCCTCAAAGTCGCTAAAAAAAACATGACACACTCAATATGGTTTGTTTACTGAACTTAACTCCTTTTGGAAGTGAAGAATGATCCTCGCAGTGAATTTTCCAATTTAAGCAACTGGAAAGAAGAAGCCTGAAAAAAAAAATCAGGGCTTCAACGGGATTCGAACCCGTGACCTCCGCGATACCGGTGCGATGCTCTACCAACTGAGCTATGAAGCCACACATTGGGAGCGAGGTCAGTTCGAATCCCGTTGAAGCCCTGATTTTTTTTTTTTCAGGCTTCTTCTTTCCAGTTGCTTAAATTGGAAAATTCACTGCGAGGATCATTCTTCACTTTCATCTATGACCGCAGTTCAAATGTATGAATTATTTCATATATATTTACATCTTAACTCCTTTTACGGATCTCTCAAAACTGATAGAGCGTTTCTAAACGGATCGCTTATGTACATTTGTAATAATGGTCCGATACAGGTTAAAACCTAGTGTAGGTGTTTACAAGGAAAATGAGAGTGCATAGCCCTGCCTTTTAATCTCTTGGTGAAACTTTGAGCATGATTTTTCCTGGAGGGCAAGTGAGAAGAGCACCTACAGCAAACTCAAGCGGAGGCTGCAAGGAAAAAAAAAACAAATTCAGTCATCGTTGAGGATTAAGAGATACGACAATGTATGACTACAGCAAAACTGACCCTGAATGCTCAGATCGACCATGGTTATTGCCGAGTCTTAAGGAACAATTGGAGATCAAAAATTAATGTCTACACCAAATTTCCAGTTTTATCTGAAACGAAATCGTAAAGTGTACAACTACTCTGAAGTGCAAAATTAGCCGCGATGGTTGGCTTCATTTTAAGCTGAACCATGTGCATGTCTCGCACCAAAGCCCACAAATGACGAAAATGTTTAGAAACTACATGATGCCGGGCCACCAATACCGCTCAAGATGTTCAGTAAAATCTAAAATGTTCGTAGTTAAGGTTATCGCGGTGCCTTTACCATGCAGGGGATGTTTTCAGAATTCGGACAAGCAGCCTTCTCATATTTGTGGAGAGAGTTCCCTCGAGACGGTAATGTCATGCAAATCAGAGTTTCATGTATCCCAACTTACCGGCGCTGTTTTCGTGGTGCGCTGTAACTTGTATTTCTTCACTAATCTCACCAGAGTCAGTTTAATTTCCAGCAAAGCAAATCTCATGCCAACACAGTTGTGAGGACCATATCCAAAAGGCATGAATGTATAAGGATGACGCTTTGCTTTCTCTGCGTCGGTAAACCTGTTTTGTCGAAAGAAACCGTCGTTTTAGTCGACCAAACACAGCGAAACAGCGACCAAACACAGCGATTGTTTAAAAAGTATATGACTACAATTTCGACGCTGTGACGAAATGTGATCTCGAAGATTTTTTATAAAAAAAATTAAACATAAAACAACTGTAATAAACATCAGTGATCATCTCCGCACCTTTCTGGGTCAAACCTTTCAGGCTCTGTCCAAATCTCTGGGTCATGATGAATTGCATAACATGGAATCATGACCGGTATTCCTTTTGGAATTGTTACTCCTTTGATAGTGCAGGTCTCGCTGCAATCCCTCAGGAGTCTAAGAAGTCAATATGTTTCAGTTAGAGAAACATAGGACAAACGTTGTCAACTACTTACAGCGACATAAGCCTTTTGACTAATACTACTTCTTTGAACTTAAAATAGCCGATGTGTGGTGAGATATTTTAAGGGGCTAAAAATGCGACAGTTGCTCTTTCGAGCAATTCCCGATCCTAAAGCTACGCTTTTTTAGTATCACAAATCAACAGTGATTCTTTTTTCCTTTTTCATTTTCACTTTTTTTATTAAATTGAGTTCCTGCTATTCGTTTTTGTCGTGGGAAGATAGTTCACTCACACACCATTAGGAAAACAATAAGGTTAAGGACTTTTTTTAGTAGTCTGTATAGTGTCGAGGAGCTCAGAAGAAAGCAAATTGTTTTACCTTTAGAGTATAGATTGTACAAGCTTCAATATACCATACAAGAGCCCAAACGATTTGTTTATTCGGCGAACTGTCGTCCAAAGTACTTGTTAATTCGGATAGTTCGTAAATTAAGAGAGTTCCGCGTGCAATGTTAGGCCAATATTGAATTAACTGCATTCAACTTACGCAAACCCTGGGGGATACATTCGCAATGCTTCGTTGATAACCATGTCAAGGTATTCCATCTTGTGAAGAATATCATATGACGGTGACACCTGTAGATAAATAGTCATTCAACGAGGTTTTTAAAATAAGGAAACCGTTAATAACATCTCATTACACAAAGACCAAGAAGGAAATTCACGGATATACTCACACAGTGAAAAATTTTCGCGTTAATTTTATCAGTAAATGTTTTAAAATATGCCTCGAGATTCAAGGGAAGTGTTAACTAGTAGTCTTCTCTTAGGGACCTATAGCAAATTGAAGAGATACGTCATCTACCATCTTTTCTGATTGCCTGCAATCCCTGGTGTTTTGTTCGTTATAGAACGATTAAGTATGTTATTTGAATCTCATAGCTTTTTGACTTCTCAGGATTCACAAATATAAACATTTTCCTCGTTTCTATCGTGTTAGACAGTCTGGATGAACGAGGAATGCTTTGGGGCAACAACGACTGTGCTGTTAAGTTATAAAGCACTTAGGAAGCGGTAGAGCACTCAAGAAAGAGGGAAAACACTCGACTACGTCTCGTGTTTTCCCCTACACTTCTTTCGTGCTCTGCCGCTTCCTGCGTGTTTTACAACAGAACAGATCGCACAGTCGAGGCTTCTTTATTTGTTAATTGTGTCGATGTTATTACATTTTGCGGGGTTTCTTATTACATTTTGCGTCAGTATTGAATTTTGATGCGATTATTACACTTTGGGCGTAACAATAACTCGTTCATTTTGATTACCACGAAAATGTAAATTCCCTTTGTTCGCGCCCTTTTTTTAAGGCATTTAACACTTGTGGTTACGATATGTATTGCCGTTTCTTGCTAAAGGCGGGTCACCCACTTTTAATGCTGTGGTTAAAATCAGTTTCAAAGAATTGTCAAGGGCCTCACCAACTTTTAAAAAAAGCTACATACCTCGTCTCCAGGCCACATACGGTCAATCTCATCTCTCAGTTTGTCTTGCACGCCCGTATCAGTGGCGAGATGATAACAAACAAACGCTAAAGTGGTACTGGAAGTTTCATAACCAGCCAGAAGGAACACAAGAGTCTGAGCCATAATGTCATCATTATCAACTTTTCCTCCTCCAGTTTCATCTTTTGCATCAAGCATCAATTGTAGCATGTCTTTCCGCTGTCCTTTGCTGTGGCCATTTACTTTTGTCCTGTCAGCGATGATTTTTGCTGCTATGGCTCCAATCTTCTCAAAATCAAAAGGGTCTGGGAGGTACTTGAGTACACGGTCTCCAAATGGTAGAAGCACTACAAAAATTGGGTTAAAGGTGTTGTCAGTGGTGAAATTCAAACGTTATATAAATCTCAAGAGTGGGGGAAGTGGGAGGAAAACGGTTTGGTGGCTGACAATCTAGGACCCATTGTTTTCGACCTTTTCCAACGGAGGCAGAATTCCATGATTGTGCATCACACTCGTTGCTAATTACAGTTCTCCCTAATAAGTGTTAATTTTCTCGACACTTTGGTTGGTGATAAATATCAAAAATAATCCCTGAGATTATAATTTCAGGCGCTCCCAGAATTTGAAAAAAAAAATAGAAACAGAAGCAGGACTCCTTACTCATTAATCCAACAATAGGGTGTGCTGCCATAGCCTTCTTTGCTAATTCAGTGATTGGATCATTGTCAACGGTTTGTGTTTTTGCCTTGACTCCAAATGCTGTTGACAAAATTACTTCCATGGTCAGACTCTGAAGCCATCTAGAAAAAAATGAGAATTAAAAGCAGTCAATAAAGTTTCTTGACCAAGACCTCATAGACATCCAACTACAGAAAAGAGATCGCATACAAGGAGCGGAAACCTTCAAGAGAGCATGGAAGAACGGCGACTTGGTGTTAAAGGAAATCGGATGGGAAACAGGATCTCTGAAAAGGGGAAAAGCATGATATATAGGCAAGATATCATTAAGTGGATAAATGTACGAACTATAAAATACTACCTGTGAAAATCAACAGTCTCTCCTGTCTTGGAAATCCCATCAACTTTCTGCATCAAAGTATCCAATGCTTCATTCATAAAAGACATCATCTGAAAGGATCAGATAGCAAATCCTTCATTGTTTTGTGGAGAAAGTATCTTCTGAGAGGCCCAAAGAGAAACTGAAGTAGTTAATTCATATACATCCTGAGACTAGCTACTAATAAAATTAGTACTTCCCAGACCGTCCAGGTGGCATAATTAGTTCCTTGCAGGTACACTCAACTAACAATATAGATTGAAAATTCTAACTTTTTTAAGCGATGTCGAGGGAAACCTTTTTTCCCTAACAAATCAAAAGGATTGTAGAAGGTTTCAGTTGACAGTAATTAAAAATTATTGGACGAGTGCTTAAGAGATCAACTATTTGCCTGCTCGCCACTTTCAAATCAGGATATTTTATTTAACCTCGTCCAATAATTGTTAATTATTACTCTCTTGACCAGTTGTTAGGTGCAACAATACTATTCTCAACGACTAAAATATTAACTATAATTGTTGGGATTATTTCAGTTATTTTGGACATTAGATCATTTACTTACATGCTTCATTTTAGATGCACTGAAAGTCGGAGTCAGCGTATTACGAAGGTCCTTCCACTTCTGACCTGGTACGACAGTTAGCATTCTATTGTAAGGCTCCGGGATTTCTACAATGTTCTGATAATCAAATTAAATCAAAATGTCACGCAATTGAACATCATGAATCTTATGTCATTCGGGGACTATAATGGCTAAGTTAGTATCTTCCATCAATGCTTGTGCAATTTTTCAAAATCTTGAATAAAGCATTCAATCCATTTTGAATGAAAAAATAACAAGAAACAGTTGGTTCTAATATTCCTGGTAAGACACCCTCTTGTATTTAAGGTTGATTATATTTGAGGAATAAAATGTAAAAGATGTATTGTAGATAATCAAATTAACTTAACACGTGTTATTCAAACTCACGAAAAACCTGCGTAGCTGGCGAGATTTAACGCGCGAGTGCTTCTGTTTTGGCGGCGAAGCCGTGAACGGGAGCGGCGATGCCGGGAAGAGATGGGTGAGGAGAGACGCAGGCTATTCCGTTTGGCGATATGCTTAATCTTGTGTATCATCTATGGACTCAGGCAACTGGTATAATAATGTCAAGAAAGATGACAACCATTAATTGTATTAAAATAATGATATGAAAAATAAGTTGCC
>OZ026595.1:30360253-30372753 GCA_964020085.1 Micromussa lordhowensis
ACCTTTAATAGACCTTACACATTCCTACTTCCTTTAATATCAAATCTTTTGGTCTTTTTTGATAGTATATAGCGTGCACAGGGTTTCAGGTGTTTCCAGCGCGAAATATATCCGTGTTAATCATAAAAATTACAATTTCCTCGATTGTGACTGGTTTAAAAAACTCCTATTTTCCACTTATTAGATATGGGACCCCTGAGCAAGCAAGCGTTTCCTGTCATGACTTTTAATCGTATCACATTTACTGAAGGTAAACGAGTGCAGGATACGTTCTTCGACCTAACAACCTTAGTAAGAATTAACGCAAATAGAAGTAAACGATCGACGGAATGACGTTTTGAGTAGCTAATGATTCTTTATCTAAAAAACCATTAAAAGACACAGTTCAGAAAAATAACATGTTCTTTATTTTCCTTACTGTGTTCTAAGTAGTACAAGTTATTCATTAAGGAACCGACTACGTTTACCCCACGACCAGTAACCGGTAACGACTTTATTACTACCACTTGAAAATATGAAGACGAAAAAATAAAGTTTATAGTAACTCTTATTGAATCTGATTTCACGTTCAAATGAAAGCTACAGACTACTGGTATGAACCTGCATTTAAGGCGTGTTATTTACCAGTGTGCGATTCCCTCAAAGTCGCCGAATACTAAAAAACACGACACAGTCAATATAGTTAGTTTACTGAATTTAACTCATTTTACGGATCTCTCAAAACTAACAGAGCGTTTTTAAACGGATCGCTTGTGTACATTTGTAATAATGGTCCGATACAGGTTAAAACCTAGTGTAGGTGTTTCCAAGGAAAATGACAGTGCATAGCCCTGCCTTTTAATCTCTTGGTGAAACTTTGAGCATGATTTTTCCTGGAGGGCAGGTGAGAAGAGCACCTACAGCAAAATCAAGTGGAGGCTGCAAGGAAAGAAAACAAATTCAGTTATCGTTGAGGATTAAAAGATACGGCAATGTATGACTACAGCAAAACTGACCCTGAATGGTCAGATCGACCATGGTTATTGCCGAGTCTCAAGGAACAATTGGAGATCAAAAATTAACGTCTTCACCAAATTTCCAGTTTTATCTGAAACGAAATCGTAAAGTGTAGAAATACTCTGAAGTGCAAAATTAGCCGCGAAGGTTGGCTACATTTTAAGCTGAACCATGTGCATGTCTCGCACCAAAGCCCACAAATGACGAAAATGTTTAGAAACTGCAATGATGCCGGGCCACCAATACCGCTCAAGGTGTTCAGTAAAATCTAAAATGATCGCAGTTAAAGTTATCGCGGTGCCTTTACCATGCAGGGGTTGTTTTCAGAATTCCGACAAGCAGCCCTCTCATATTTGTGGAGAGAGTTCCCTCGAGACGGTAATGTCATGCAAATCAGAGTTTCATGTATCCCAACTTACTGGCGCTGTTTTCGTGGTGCGCTGTAACTTGTATTTCTTCACTAATCTCACCAGAGTCAGTTTAATTTCCAGCAAAGCAAATCTCATGCCAACACAGTTGTGAGGACCATATCCAAAAGGCATGAATGTATAAGGATGACGCTTTGCTTTCTCTGCGTCGGTAAACCTGTTTTGTCGAAAGAAACCGTCGTTTTAGTCGACCAAACACAGCGAAACAGCGACCAAACACAGCGATTGTTTAAAACGTTTTTGACTACAATTTCGAAGGTGTGACGAAATGTGATCTCGAAGATTTTTTATAAAAAAATTAAACATAAAACAACTGTAATAAACATCAGTGATCATCTCCGCACCTTTCTGGGTCAAACGTTTCAGGCTCTGTCCAAATCTCTGGGTCATGATGAATTGCATAACATGGAATCATGACCGGTATTCCTTTCGGAATTGTTACTCCTTTGATAGTGCAGGTCTCGTTGCAATCTCTCTGGAGTCTAAGAAGTCAATATGTTTCAGTTAGACAAACATAGGACAAACGTTGTCAACTACTTACAGCGACATAAGTCTTTTGACTAATACTACTTCTTTGAACTTAAAATAGCCGATGTGTGGTGAGATATTTTAAGGGGCTAAAAATGCGACAGTTGCTCTTTCGAGCAATTCCCGATTCTAAAACTACGCTTTTTTAGTATGACAAATCAACAGTGATTCTTTTTTCCTTTTTCGTTTTCACCTTTTCTTATTAAATTGAGTTCCCGCTATTCGTTTTTGTCGTGGGAAGACACTTCACCCACACAACATCAGGAAAACAATAAGGTTAAGGACTTTTTTTAGTAGTCTGTATAGTGTCGTGGAGCTCTGAAGAAAGCAAATTGTTTTACCTTTAGAGTATAGATTGTACAAGCTTCAATATACCATACAAGAGCTGTCGTCCAAAGTACTTGTTAATTCGGATAGTTCGTAAATTAAGAGAGTTTCGCGTGCAATGTTATAGCTACAGCACATCGTAGGCCAATATGGAAATAACTGCATTCAACTTACACAAACCCTGGGGGATACATTCGCAATGCTTCGTTGATAACCATGTCAAGGTATTCCATCTTGTGAAGAATATCATATGACGGTGACACCTGTAGATAAATAGTCATTCAACGAGGTTTTTAAAGTAAGGAAACCGGAAACAAAGACCAATCTAGAAGGGAATTCACGGATATACTCACACAGTGAAAAATTTTCGCGTTAATTTTATCAGTAAATGTTTTAAAATATGCCTCGAGATTCAAGGGAAGTGTTAACTGGTAGTCTTCTCTTAGGGACCTATAGCAAATTGAAGAGATACGTCATCTACCATCTTTTCTGATTTCCTTCAATCCCTGGTGTTTTGTTCGTTATAGAACGATTATAGTATGTTATTTGAATCTCATAGCTTTTTGACTTCCCAGGATTCACAAATATAAACATTTTCCTCGTTTCTATCGTGTTAGTCAGTCTGGATGAACGAGGAATGCTTTGGGACAACAACGACTGTGCTGTTAAGTTATAAAGCACTTAGGAAGCGGTAGAGCACTCAAGAAAGAGGGAAAACACTCGACTTCGTCTTGTGTTTTCCCCTACACTTCATTCGTGCTCTGCCGCTTCCTGCGTGTTTTACAACAGAACAGATCGCACAGTCGAGACTTCTTTATTTGTTAATTGTGTCGATGTTATTACATTTTGCGTCAGTATTGAATTTTGATGCGATTGTTACATTTTGGGCGTAACAATCACTCGTTTATTTTGATTACCACCAAAATGTAAATTCCCTTTGCTCGCGCCCTTTTTTTAAGGCATTTAACACTTGTGACTATTTTGGTTACGATATGTATTGCCGTTTCTTGCTAAAGGCGGGTCACCCACTTTTAATGCTGTGGTTAAAATCAGTTTCAAAGAATTGTGAAGGGCCTCACCAACTTTTAAAAAAAGCTACATACCTCGTCTCCAGGCCACATACGGTCAATCTCATCTCTCAGTTTGTCTTGCACGCCCGTATCAGTGGCGAGATGATAACAAACAAACGCTAAAGTGGTACTGGAAGTTTCATAACCAGCCAGAAGGAACACAAGAGTCTGAGCCATAATGTCATCATTATCAACTTTTCCTCCTCCAGTTTCATCTTTTGCATCAAGCATCAATTGTAGCATGTCTTTCCGCTGTCCTTTGCTGTGGCCATTTACTTTTGTCCTGTCAGCGATGATTTTTGCTGCTATGGCTCCAATCTTCTCAAAATCAAAAGGGTCTGGGAGGTACTTGAGTACACGGTCTCCAAATGGTAGAAGCACTACAAAAATCGAGTTAAAGGTGTCGTCAGTGGTGAAATTCAAACGTTATATAAATCTCAAGAGTGGGGGAAGTGGGAGGAAAACGGTTTGGTGGCTGATAATCTAGGACCCATTGTTTTCGACCTTTTCCAACGGAGGCAGAATTCCATGATTGTGCATCACACTCGTTGCTAATTACAGTTCTCCCTAATAAGTGTTAATTTTCTCAACACTTTGGTTGGTAATAATTATCAAAAAATAATCCCTGAAATTATTATTTCAGGCGCCCCCAGAATTAAAAAAAAAAAAAAATAGAAACAGGAGCAGGACACCTTACTCATTAATCCAATAATAGGGTGTGCTGCCATAGCTTTCTTTGCTAATTCAGTGATTGGATCATTGTCAACAGTTTGTGTTTTTGCCTTGACTCCAAATGCTGTTGACAAAATTACTTCCATGGTCAGACTCTGAAGCCATCTAGAGAAAAATTAAAAGTAGTCAATAACGTTTCTTTACCAAGACCTCATAGACATCTAACTACAGAAAAGAGATCGGATACAGGGAGCGGAAACTTCTAAGCGGAAAGCATGGAAGAACGGCTACTTGGTGTTAAAGGAAATCGGGTGGGAAACAGGATCTCTGAAAAGGAGAAAAGCATGATTTATAGGCAAGATATCATTACGTGGATAAATGTACGAACTATAAAACACTACCTGTGAAAATCAACAATCTCTCCTGTCTTAGAAATCCCATCAACTTTCTGCATCAAAGTATCCAGTGCGTCATTCATAAAAGACATCATCTGAAAGGATCAGATAGCAAATCATATACATCCTGAGACTAGCTACTATTAAAATTAGTACTTCCAAGTCCGTCTAGATGGGATAATTAGTTCCTTGCAGGTACACTCAAATCTATCTGTTAAATAACTAACTTTTTTAAGCGATGTTGAGGGAAAACATTTTTCCCTAACAAATGAAAAGGATTGCAGAAGGTTTCAGTCGACAGTAATTAAAAATTATTGGACGAGGTTGAGTAAAATATCGTGATATATCAGTGGTAAGCAGATCAACTATTAGCCTGCTCGCTACTTTCAAATCAGGATATTTTATTTTACCTCGTCCAATAATTGTTAATTATTACTCTCTTGACCATTTGTTAAGTGCAACAATACTATTTTCAACGACTAAAATATTAACTATAATGGTTGGGATTATTTCAGTTATTTTGGACATTAGATCATTTACTTACATGCTTCATTTTAGATGCACTGAAAGTGGGAGTCAGCGTATTACGAAGGTCCTTCCACTTCTGACCAGGTACGACACTTAGCATTCTATTGTAAGGCTCCGGGATTTCTACAATGTTCTGATAATCAAATTAAATCAAAATGTCATGCAATTGAACATCATGAATCTTATGTCATTCGGGGACTATAATGGCTAAGCTAGTATCTTCCATCAATGCTCGTGCAAATTTTCAAAATCTTGAATAAAGCATTCAATCCATTTTGATTGAAAAATTAACAAGAAACAATTGGTCCCAATATTCCTGGTAGGACACCCTCTTGTGTTTAAGGTTGATTATATTTGAGAAATAAAATGTAAAAGATGTATTGTAGATAATCAAATTAAATAAACACGTGTAATTCAAACTCGCGAAAAACTGCGTAGGTGGCGAAATTTAACGCGCGAGTGCTTTTGTTTTGGCGGCGAAGCCGTGAACTAGAAAGGCGTAGCCGCGAGGGGATTGGTGAGGAGTGACGCAGGCTATTCCTTGTGGCTATATGCTTAATCTTGTGTATCATGTATGGACTCAATCAACTGGTATAATAATGTCAAGAAAGATGACAACCATTAATTTTATTAAGATGATATAAAAAATAAGTTGCTTTGTACATTCATACCTTTCTATCGTGGAACTTGGGAAATTCTTTAATGAGGATCTCTTTGATCATGTCTGGATCACCAACCATAAGGAATGGCTGACGGAAGAAATACATTCTAAAAAAATTGAACATACAGTGTCAGAATTTTAATATGAAGCAACTTACAAATTTCCGAGAAAAAGTTAATGCTAACTTCTCCTAAATTGTCTCAATTCCACAAAAAGCTACAAAACCTACCAAAACATTTTGGTGCCAGAAAAACAATTAATTTGTTCTAGGATATCCAGGAAGATGTCATAATGTAGTGTGCTATAATCGAATTTCCAGTTCCAGACAATTCGAAGAAGCTGGCTAACAGGCTGTGCAAGCTTATTGTAGCTCTCAACTAAATCTGGGGCTTGTTTAAGAGTTTGAACGTCTCGCGCTCGCACTTAAAACACTTTGAAGTATCGGTGTCGCAATCTAAAAGGTCAAAATTTCTCGGGCTTTCAAAGGAAAACGCTTGTCTCGCAAACTCACGCATTAACCATTCGCCACCCCTAGAAGAGGCCACTAATTATCAAATAGATTGCATGTTGCCCTTCGTCTGTTCTGTAATCTAGCACAGATGACGTCAAAATGTGGTGAGAACATTTGAAAGTATATGCTGCGATTTTTTGGTCAGTTCGAAGTCGTTATAGTTCGAAAGCGCAATAGGGTTCAACTGCATTAAACTTTTATTTGGACACGATAAGAGTTAAAGCCTCAAAGCTTGTAGGGTCGTGTATACTACGGAACTAAAGTACATTAAGTGGAATATAAACATGTTAAATACTAAACACGGAGATGAGATCAAAGTATCAATCTAGAAACTTAAAATATTAATCCAAGTATCTAAAAGAACACGTAATCACTATCTCTATATTGGGATGGGGAGGCAGTTGAACTGTCGAAAAGAAAGTCCTTAAAATACTCTTTGGTAATTAGTAGTCTTAAATTATCTATTTTTTCATTACAATGAACTAAATTCCACGAAACTTGAATTTTATCATGGAGATGATTAAAGAGACATTGCATACCCATAGACTTTGCCATATTTCTTGTACCATTCCTGATGACGTTTTGGGACGCTGTTTGGCTGCACGTGTAAAGACAAAATAAATTTGGTCGTTTTAAATTAAGAAGGAATCATCACAAGTTACTATTTTTACATCGTATTGCAGACTTCTGTGCGACTGTTTTAAAAACAACACCAAATGCCGAAAACAAATTTTGAACTTCGAATACTGGTGAAATAACACTGATCACGAAATTTAAACTGTGTTTGTGTATTTCTCCGAACTTTGAAAAAACATTTTCTCGAGTTCCCATATGGGAAATTGTTTTCGGTGTTATTTCTGGTAACTATTCATATTGTTAGCTTTAAGAAAATGTAAAAAGGACTGTAAAATACCTCAAATTATTGGGGTACCATGTTTTTGTCCATTAAAAACTGAAATTGTTCTATTTCCTGTTGGATTTCGTCTTACGTTTTATAAACATAAATAAATGACAGGTAAATCTAAGATTAATAAACCTAACTGCAGACGATATCCCCGTAAAAGCGTCACTTAGGCTCGTTGGAAATCTTGACAAGAAACGCTTAAAGGAAGAAGAGCTTAATTTTGAGGTATACCAGAAAAAGTTTTTATTTTTCTAACCCAAGAGAGTACCAGTGAAGGTTCTCATTGATGAACAATAATTTACACTGACCAACACCTATATATGCAAGAAAAGAAATGCGATGATTCTTCTCCCAATTCTTCGATTTTAGAAGAAAAAAGGAATGACGATTCGCTTGTGAAAGTCGTCAGAGAACATATACGTCCCCTATTGCCTCTCTTCCTTTTATTTGAATATAAGACCTAAGAAAACGCGTACGAATTATTTTAAATTTTCATTTTTTAATCGCTAGCTACATAACGGACTGGAATAGTATTCCATCAAACATTATGCATGCGTCTTCACTGAGTAGTTTTAAATCCTATCTTTTAGATCATTTGTGTCAATTTTAAAATAAGGTGTGATTCGTTTGGTTAGCTTTCTTTTTCTTTTTTTTTCTCTTTTTTTATTTTAATTTTTATCGATATTTGATCGAGGTGAATATTCTTAGTATGGGAATTTAGTTTCCCCCAACTATTCTCCTGTCATGTCTTTGTAATTTTATTTTTATTGTACATAAATTAGCATGACAAAGCATTGTTAAACTTAAACTTATACGATCTACTACGGGAAAACATCTCGGACTAATTTACAACAATAAAACTGCTGATGTTGTTAGTTTAGAACAGATCGCAAAGTAGATCACTTTCCAAGACATTTTCTAAGGAATAGCGTTAATGTTTAAATGCTGAATAGCTATTATGTTGACCCTATCACAATATACTAGTCAAATAACATGAACCTACATCAAAAAGGGTCCTTCCTGTGTTTCCTAATAAGGGAAGCGGTGTTGGCCCGGAGATTCCAAGTCTCATAAACACAGTGAACGGTTCAACACAGTACCTTCGAAATAAAGCAAGTAAAGTAAGCTAATTAGATTTCAACCAAAGCATTATTTTCTTCAAATTGGATAAAGCTAAAACTAGAATAAGAAATAGGGCATTGTTTACGCCCCTTGGTATGACTGTCTGGCGTGACTACCTGGCGTGACTACAGGCAAAACCCGGATTGTAACGCTCAAAAGCATTAGCACACTGATGGTATCGTATTGTGGTGGAGGGTACATTTAGGAAAAATTTTATAGCATATCATTGCCACTTACCAGTAAAACAGCACAAGCAAAAATCCGATCAAAAGTGTAACCCAGTGATCGTTCGCAAACTGTGCTACTGTCTGCAGAAAGTCATCCATGTTATCTTGGTATTTGTTAGAAACTGTTCGTCAGATTTGTCCTGGGAACTTCTTGATTGGAGCAGATTAAATAATTTTGTCCTCTCTTCTGGTTCCGTTCAATTCTTTCCTGCGAAAAGACAAAATTTGTACATGTACAAGGTCGTGCACGTGACATGGAAAAGTTCATGTGACGTCATCATTTTCCAAAATAATTACCAATTCTTTTGAAGTTTATTGCACGGCCGCCACGATAAGGGCACCAACATGGCTTCTCCATACATTTGGGTGAGACTCTTCCGAATTACGCGCGAATGGAAAACCACATAGACCTAGATCTTAGCAAGGTTGTTATATATCAATCATCTGTCATATCCCAGATTCTTGACTTAATTTATTGAATGCGACGATTTTTTATTTTTCATTGCGTGACAGTGCAAACAAACAATATAGCTACGAGTCAGTTGTGGTTCACGTTCTCCACACAACGCAGAATTTGGGTCGTGTTCTATTGGGATCAACCGTTTCTGGTTCGATGGGTTGGTTGGGTTTTTTCGTGTTCTATTGGGGAAAAATTTGGTTGATCAACTTTTTCAACCAGCCTCCAACCAGGTTGAAACGGTTGAAAAAGCATTTGCGTGATTATATCGCGTAATTGTACCTCACGTATGGCCTATTGCCTCGAGTTGGAAAAGTGTTCTATTGAGAAACGCCAACCGTATCAACCCTAACCGGTTGCAGTTGAAACGGTTGATCCCAATAGAACACGACCCGGTTTGTCAAAAGTGGAACGGCGAATTTCGGTCGGAATATTCCAACCGAAGTAAGTGGACCACCTCCGACGTGATCCCGAGAATTCCGGTGGGAAGAAACCGAAACAGACCTTTCCATTTGAATTCCGACCGAAATGTCGGAATCTTTGGCCATAATGAAAAGCACCCTTTTTGTTTAGCGACGTTGCCGTCGCCGTCGTGATTTTCTTAAACTCCCTATAACCAGCTATAACTGCTCGAGACCGCGCTGGCTCGGGCCGCGACAAGGCCGAATAACAAAGCAAGTTAAAATAAATAAATGAATCAACCAGATAAAATCTTTTACCTGAGAAAATTCAAAACACTTGAGTACTTGCTTCACTGAATATCTTGGTTTCAAGCAGCAAAAGGTTTCTGTCACTGATTGTAATGCTTTTTCAGCCTTGCATGGGAGCTTATATAGCTGAGCTCTGCATAATTAAGTTATTTTGTCTCTGGATGCGTAACATGTAAATTTAGCCACTGATGTAATGCCAGAATGGTTGTGTCACGACTAGCGGGTAAAGAAGAATTTTTTTGTCGCTTTATGATCTATGTACTGCACGTTTTGCCGCTAGTGTATTAACTCTCAAAGATGGCACGATAAATTTGTTTCAGTGAAGATAAAAAAACTGGTTTTCTCTCCTCAGAACTGTTGCATTTTAACACTGAGTTGCATCACTTTAGTAGTTGATGTAATCACCGGAAGTGCGTAATGCGTGACGCAAAAACAGCCAGCACAGCTTTTACCATAACTGGGTAAAGTGAAGATGCTTTTATTCTAAAGCGATTTTTTCGGCCACTTATCGACTGCCTATTGTCTGAGTTTGTATCTCCGAGAAGGTGATGCAACCTGTTCAATTATAGCACATTAATCGCTGTTGCTTGTCACGGAACAAAAGAATAAGTGAGCTTGGAATGTGGAGTTCATTTTTTTATCCACATTTTAAAACAGCTTATTTCACCTTGAAGGTGGTATATCTTTCTTTGTAAAAAGTGCTGGTGTAAAAACGAGTTAAAAGGTTTTTTGTGCTACAAATGTCCGAACGTAGGTCATGTAAATCGGAACTGATCTGACAATATTTATTTTTGTTGGAATATAAAAGGATTTAAAAGTGATTCTTTACAAAAGAAAACTGATATTGCTTACGAAGGCAATATGACAGCCATCAACTCACTAAGAAAACCTGACAATATCATTTGATGGTTCTTGATGATTCCAATTTTATTCTAACCCTGTTTTAGCTTGTTTTATACTGACCTGTATTAAAAGTCTTTTAAAAATCAGATTATGAAACTGGTTTAGAAACGATTTGCGATTTCCCGTTCTAGTTGCATATACTACTCAGAAGTAAAACGTAACACTATCGTTGAAAGGGTTCCAAAACGTGCTATGAGTATCTCCATTCCCTCGACTGACCTCTGGAGGTGATCACAGGAAACACCGTGTTACTGTGAGTCACATCCATCAAGACAAGGGTGATTTAGGCCCCGCTAATGTTTTGTCATGGAGCAACTTTAATGCAGGTAGCTGTTGTTGTTTTCAATATGAAACACATCCTGAAGTTTAGATATCTGTTTTCAGCATACTGTATTTATCAAAAAATAAAAAAAAGTGCTGGAAGTAACAAGATCAGACAACTGCAACGATATTATGGATGAGACCATTAAAGAGTGTTGTTGGCTATTGCACAATAAACTGCAAAAATAAAGAACAACGCACATCAAATATGGCCCTTCCTGTGTTTCCAAAAAGTGGCAGCGGTGGTGTCCCAGAGATGCCAAGTTTCTTAAACTCAGATAACGGCACAACACAATACCTTGGGGAGAAAGAGTGAGTAAGCTAATTAAGTACATTTATCTAACAAAGAATTGAAGACATGATTGATCATCGCAGTGATACACGACTTAAGCAGTTGTGAAATTAAAGCGCTTTTTTTCAGGCTTTAATTTCACAACTGCTTAAGTTTTGTACAACTGCGATGATCTGCAATCATGTCTTCATATCGTTCTCCGCAGTTCTAATATATGATCTTTCATATATTCACTTGCAGTGTAACAAAGAAATATGCCCTAAAATCCGGTAAAAATAAGATTAAACAATTTAGATATTTAAAATGTGTACGCCGTGTTTTCGCAGAGGTGCGTGACTACCGACATAAACCGAATGCCATCTCTCTCCACTCCCTACCAGGTGACAAACAGAGTGCTTCCCTTTTATAGAAAAAAGCTCCTGATTTTACTATTAAAATAGTAATAATAATAATAATTTATTAATTTCTAACGCGCAGATGTCAACCATACGGTTTTCAAATACGCGTTACAAAGAGCAGAATAATTTGAATATGTGTGCAATATAAATTAGGTATAATATGGGTAGAAAGGATATAAATGTATGTATGCAAAATAGCGGTGTCACGTCGACAGAGAATGAGTTCTGTAATGAATTGCTTTCGCTTCGTGAATTCTGTACCGGAGGTTTTGATGCTATTTTAGTCAGCTACGATTTGTGCATTTTAGTGGACAAAAAAGCTTTTATCTCTCCCCCAGAAGCGCTCCATCTGACTAAGTTGCATCAGTTGATTAGTTGATATACGGGTCAAAGCAAAGCGTTTACCATAGATGGAAAAACTGTAAAAATATTTTTTTTCAAGTGACTTGTAAGCATGAACTCAGATCTTCAAGGAGGCTGGTGTAACATGCTCAATTTTCATGATCGTCATTTCATCATTTACTTTATTTGCCACAATAAATAAAAGAAATACCCGTATAAATTTATGCAATTATAACAATTTTGCTTTGGTGAGGGGACCTCCAAAAAACCACCAGGCTTCAACATTATCAAGCTTAAGGACACTTACTTGCAATAACCACTTAAAACGTGAGCATCTTTTAATTTGGCTCAGTTATCTAACGACCCCTTGACCCCTTAAGGTAATTGCTTAGTATTGCATTGCGCATCCCTACTGCGCACGATTTTCGCGTCATTAGCACGCGTACATGAGCGCGTGCGCGTACAAAACCGTACGAGAGATTTCCCTCAAACTGAGCTCGGTAGCGAAATAAGTGCTCCTTTTCTATTAAACGAGCTCGGTGACCCCAGATTTTTTGTTTTGGTATTTGCTGAGAACAGTCTAATAAAGAACATATTTGAAGAAGGAAAAATGTTTGATAGTAGAACATGATTTTTTTTTTTTTGTAAAATAGTTCCATACTGGGTGTATTTTGGCCAAGAGGAGAACTTCAAACTAACCACGGAACT
>OZ026595.1:30375253-30390253 GCA_964020085.1 Micromussa lordhowensis
AGTCGGTCTAAACAATATGATTTTTTTTAAGGTATATGTAAACAATTTATATTTTCACAATCCGTTTTTGGATTTTATAAAAAAACACCAACGACAACGACAATGAAAAATGCGATTCCACAAAATCCGATCGGGAAGCGGAAATAATGCACTATTTCATATATAATTCATTAACTTTAAACGATGGAATCATAGTCGTAACATTGTTTCGATATCTGATCTTAAATACCTATAGCAAATGTTTACGATTTTATTCACTCGTGTTCACGGCCTTAGTTTAGTTTCGATAGAGTAAATAGATCAAGCACTCGAGACAGTGCTTTACCGCATTCCCAAACACCTCGCAGTTCTCCTCGTCGAGTTTTCAACTGTTTGAAAATGCTGTAAAAACGACGATCTCTCGTGTTTGATATGTTATTTGAAAGACAAAATAAACTGTATGTTGTTTATGTTAACGTCACACTGACAGTATTGTCTTAGTACACGATGGATACTGCATGCATGAGGCAACGCTATACACGTTCAATTCAGTGATGAGTTAAGTCCGTTGTGTGACCAGTACTGAGATCACATTGACACCGGCACTGACTAGGGTTATCTATTTCGACTAGAGGGATAACGAGTGCAGGATACGTTCGTCGACCTAACAACTAGTAAGAAGTAACGCAAATAGAAGTAAACGATCGACGGAATGACGTTTGAGTATCTAAGGATTCTTTATCTAAAAAGCCATTAAAAGATACAGTTCAGAAAAATAACATCATGTTCTTTATTTTCCTTACTGTGTCCTAAGGAGTACAAGTTATTCATTAAGGAACCCACTACGTTTACCCCAAGACCAGTAACGACTTAATTACTACCACTTGAAAATATGAAAACGAAAAAAAAAGTTTATAGTAACTCTTATTGAATCTGATTTCACGTTCTAAGTTAAATGAGAGCCACAGACTACTGGTATGAACCTGCATTTAAGGCGTTTTATTTACCAGTGTGCGATTCCCTCAAAGTCGCTAAAAAAACACGACACACTCAATATGGTTTGTTTACTGAACTTAACTCATTTTACGGATCTCTCAAAACTAATAGAGCGTTTCTAAACGGATCGCTTATGTACATTTGTAATAATGGTCCGATACAGGTTAAACCTAGAGTGGGTGTTTACAAGGAAAATGACTGCATAGCCCTGCCTTTTAATCTCTTGGTGAAACTTTGAGCATGATTTTTCCTGGAGGGCAGGTGAGAAGAGTACCTACAGCAAAATCAAGCGGAGGCTGCAAGGAAAGAAAACAAATTCAGTCGTCGTTGAGGATTAAGACTAGATACGGCAATGTATGACTACAGCAAAGCTGACCCTGAATGCTCAGATCGATCACGGTTATTGCCGAGTCTCAAGGAACAATTGAATATCAAAAATTAATGTCTACACCAAATTTCCAGTTTTATCTGAAACGAAATCGTAAAGTGTACAAATACTCTGAAGTGCAAAATAAGCTGCGATGGTTGGCTTCATTTTTAGGTGAACCATGTGCATGTCTCGCACCAAAGCCCACAAATGACGAAAATGTTTAGAAACCACAAACAATGATGCCGGACCACCTTTTAAAGATGACGTCGGGGTATATTATGTCGATTAATACCGCTCAAGGTGTTCAGTAAATATGATGATCGCAGTTAAAGTTATCGCGGAACCTTTACCATGCAGGGGTTGATTTCAGAATTCCGACAAGCACTCCGCTCATATTTGTGGAGAGAGTTCCCTCAAGACGATAATGTCATGCAAATCTACGTGTATTCCAACTTACCGGTGCTGTTTTCTCGGTGCGCTCTAGCTTGTATTTCTTCAGTAATCTCACCAGGGTCAGTTTAATTTCCAACAAAGCAAATCTCATGCCAACACAGTTGTGAGGACCATATCCAAATGGCATGAATGTATAAGGATGACGCTTTGCTTTCTCTGCGTCGGTAAATCTGTTTTGTCGAAAGCAACCGTCATTTTAGTACACAACACAGCGAAACACCAACCAAATACAGCGATTGTTTGAAAAGTATAGGACTACAATTTCGACGGTGTGACGAAATGTGATTTCAAAGAATTTTTTATAAAAAAAATTAAACATAAAACAACTGTAATAAACATCAGTGATCATCTCCGCACCTTTCTGGGTCAAACGTTCCAGGTTCTGTCCAAATCTCTGGGTCATGATGAATTGCATAACATGGAATCATGACCGATATTCCTTTTGGAATTGTTACTCCTTTGATAGTGCAGGTCTCGTTGCAATCTCTCTGGAGTCTAAGAAGTCAATATGTTTCAGTTAGACAAACATAGGACAAACCTTGTCAACTACTTACAGCGACGTGATAAGCCTTTTGAATAATACTACGTCTTTGAACTTGAAATAGCCGATGTGTGTTGAGATATTTTAAGGGGCTAAAAATGCGACAGTTGCTCTTTCGAGCAATTCACGATCCTAAAACTACGCTTTTTTAGTATGACAAAGTAACAGTGATTCTTCTTTCCTTTTTCATTTTGACTTTTTTATTAAGTTGAGTTCCTGCTATTCGTTTTTGTCGTGGGAAGACACTTCACTCACACACCATTAGGATTAGGAAAAATATAAGGTTAAGGACTTTTTTTTAGTAGTCTGTATAATGTGGAGCTTTGAAGAAAGCAAATCGTTTTACCTTTAGAGTATAGATCAGTGGCGGATCCAGACCTTGAGCTAAGGGGGGGGCCCGGTCTTAACTTACTTGCCATGGCGGCCATTTTCCCTTCAGTCATTTCTTCTTTTTTTACCCAAAATAAGGGGGGGGGGGGCCCGGGCCCCTCCCCTAGATCCGCCACTGTAGATTGTACAAGCTTCAATATACCATTCAAGAGCCCGAACGATTTGTTTATTCGGCGAACTGTCGTCCAAAGAACTTGTTAATTCGGATAGTTTGTAAATTAAGAGAGTTCCGCGTGCAATGCTATGGCTACAGCACATCGTAGGCCAATATGGAAATAACTGCATTCAACTTACACAAACCCTGGGGGATACATTCGCAATGCTTCGTTGATAACCATGTCAAGGTATTCCATCTTGTGAAGAATATCATATGACGGTGACACCTGTAGATAAATAGTCATTCAAATAGGTTTTAAAGTAAGGAAACCGTTAATAACATTCCATTACACAAAGACCAACCGAGGAGGGTTTTTAACGGATATACTCGCACAGTGAAAAATTTACGCCTTCATTTTATCAGTAAATGGTTTAGAAAATGCCTCGAGATTCAAGGGAAGTGTTAACTGGGAGTCTTCTCTTAGGGACCTATAGCAAATTGAAGAGATACGCCATCTACCATCTTTTCTGATTGCCGTCAATCCCTGATGTTTTGTTCGTTATGGAACGATTATAGTGTGTTATTTGAATCTCATAGCTTTTTGACTTCTCATTCACAAATATAAACATTTTCCTCGTTTCTATCGGGTTAGATAGTCTGGATGAACGAAGAGTGCTTTGGGACAACAACGACTGTGCTGTTAAGTTGTAAAGCACTTAGGAAGCGGTGTAGCACTCAAGAAAGAGGGAAAAACGCTCGACTACGTCTCGTGTTTTCCCCTACACTTCTATTCGTGCTCTACCGCTTCCTGCGTGCTTTACAACAGGACAGAGCACAGTCGAGGCTTTATTTATTAACTGTGTCGATGTTATTACATTTTGCGGCGTTTCTTATTATATTTTGCGTCAGTATTGAATTTTGATGCGATTATTACATTTTGGGCGTAACAATCACTCGTTTATTTCGATTACCACCGAAGTGTAAATTATCTTTGCTCGCGCCCTTTTTTTAAAGCATTTAACACTTGACTATTTTGGTTACGATATAGACCCTTTGCATAAATGGCGCCTAAATTTGAATAACAATACTTGATACATCCATAGCCTCGGGCTCACGTTTTCAGACAAAGGATTTTTCACATGAATGTGAGGCTATGGATGTATCAAGTATTGTTATTCAAATTTAGGCGCAATTTATGCAAAGGGTCTATGTATTGCCGTTTCTTGCTAAAGGCGGGCCACCCACTTTTAATGCTGTGGTTAAAGTCAGTTTCAAAGAATTGTGAAGGCCCTCACTGCACCAACTTTTAAAAAAGCTACATACCTCGTCTCCAGGCCACATACGGTCAATCTCGTCTCTCAGTTTGTCTTGCACGCTCGTATTAGTGGCGAGATGATAACAAACATACCCCAAAGTGGTACTGGAAGTTTCAGAACCAGCCAGAAGGAACACAAGAGTCTGAGCCATAATATCATCATTATCAACTTTTCCTCCTCCAGTTTCATCTTTTGCATCAAGCATCAATTGTAGCATGTCTTTCCGCTGTCCTTTGCTGTGGCCATTTACTTTTGTCCTGTCAGCGATGATTTTTGCTGCTACGGCTCCAATCTTCTCAAAATCAAAAGGGTCTGGGAGGTACTTGAGTACACGGTCTCCAAATGGTAGAAGCACTACAAAAATCGAGTTAAGGTGTTGTCAGTGGTGAAATTATATAAATCTCAAGAATGGGGGAAATGGGAGGGAAACGGTTTGGTGGCTGATAATCTAGGACCCATTGTTTTCGACCTTTTCCAACGGAGGCAGAATTCCATGATTGTGCATCACACTCGTTGCTAATTATACAGTTCTCCCTAACAAGTGTTAATTTTCTCAACTTTTTGGTTGGTGATAAATATCAGAAAGAATCCCTGAGATTATAATTTCAGGCGCTCCCAGAAATAAAAAAAAGAATAGAAATATAGAAACAGAAGCAGGACACCTTACTCATTAATCCAACAATAGGGTGTGCTGCCATAGCTTTCTTTGCTAATTCAGTGATTGGATCATTGTCAACGGTTTGTGTTTTTGCCTTGACTCCAAATGCTGTTGACAAAATTACTTCCATGGTCAGACTCTGAAGCCATCTAGAAAAAAATGAGAATTAAAAGCAGTCAATAAAGTTTCTTGACCAAGACCTCATAGACATCCAACTACCGGAAAGAGATCGGATACAGGGAGCGGAAGCCTTTAAGAAAGCATGTAAGAACGGCGACTTAGTGTTAAAGGAAATCGAGTGGGAAACAGGATCTCTGAAAAGGGGAAAAGCATGATATATAGGCAAGATATCATTAAGTGGATAAATGTACGAACTATAAAACACTACCTGTGAAAATCAACAATCTCTCCTGTCTTGCAAACCCCATCAACTTTCTGCATCAAAGTATCCAGTGCTTCATTCATAAAAGACATCATCTGAAATGATCAGATAGCAAATCCTTCATTGCCTTGTGGAGAAAGTATCATGGCGCAGAATGACTATTGTTTTAAGGACATATAGTCAATTTTTTTTTCTCGCTAGAGCTCCCGTGTGGATTCTCGATGAACACTGATTGGTTGCGGTTTATCTCTTACAAATGCAAATTTAACCATGATTTCTTGCAGTGGGACTGAACCGTCCATCAATATAGAGTGTTTTCACATGACGTCACGGCAGCCATATTGGTGTTCCAAAACAATGAAACGGCGGCCATGTTGGTGTACCAAACCAGTCCTGTGGGAGTTGAACTCTTTTCTTATGTAAATACTTCCTTTTCACGGCAAAAAAGATGGCGTTCACCGTTCAGAAAACGCGCAGTGAATTTACGCAAAACGTGGCATTTGCTTACATTTTCTGGTGTTCACCAATCGGATAATCCAAGATTTTCGAAGTGTTTTGCTGCCGGTGAATTCGAGTATTCGTTCCATTATCCGGTAGTTTTCTATTACGGTGAACGCCGGAAAACGCGCGTTTACTGGAATTTACCGGTCGGTTAACACTTGGCGAATGTCTTGTTTGCCTGCGTTCACAGATGTTTTCCCGGTGTAAAACCTCACGTTCATCCAGGGTTAACAGTTGAAAACCGGCATTTTCCGTTGTTTTCCAGAGCGCCAAATGCCGGTAAATTTCGCAAAACACACTGTTTTCCACAATTCACCACTCGGTTAACGTAAGGAAAGCATAGTGTATTCTCGCGTTCACAGAAGTTTTCTCCTGTTTTCTTTTATTTTCCGAGACGGCGAATTCTAGGGAATTCAAGAAAACGCATGTTTTCCTACGTTCACCGTTCGGTAAACGTACGGAAATTATCGTGTGTTCCTGCGTTTTCAGAAGTCCCCTTGTGCTTTCAAATGCGCGCGAATTCAAGTAAACGCTTGTTTTCCAATGTTCACCGTTCGATGAACTTTTGGAAAATATCATGTCTTCCCGTGTTCGCAGGAAATTTCTTGTATTTTCGGGGACAGTGAGTTCGGGTGAATTCAAGAAAACGATTGTTTCCTGACGTTCACCGTTCAGTTAATGGCTGGAAAATTGCGCGAATTCGAACGTATTTCCTTGCGTTTTCTTGCATTTCCTGGGACGGAGTATTCGGGTGATTTTCAGTGCCATCGGCCAGCATTGTTCGCTCACTCCCTTTCCCAGTCAGAACAGCAAAAACAAAAGAGATTGCTAATTCTAAAAATATGATTTATTTAATGTATAGCACTGTTTACTATCTACAGATGTACAACTATTCACATAAAATACGAGGGTAGTTTCCCATTCTAACAAAAAAAATTATTACAATACTTTAGTTTAGCAAGAGAGTTGTTTCACTTGACCCTTCAAAGGAATATTATTTAAAAATATCTAAACCGTGTACAGCCAGGATCTATTTGACGGGCGAACAATCACCAACCCAACAAGAACATTCAGCCTATCTTACTTAGAAAACAGTGTATGATTTGTCCAGTTAATACCACTCACAATGTACTGCTATTAAAAATAAGATTCTGATAAATGATCTGGATGGTGGTCACATCATCACATCAATCACTAGCTTAACTAGGCCTGTTACAAACAAATACAATCTTAAATAATGCAATTTGAAGCAATACTTTGAAATCCCAACACTTGGTTGCCTTAATCATACTCAATAAAACTGCGTAAATTAAGCATGTCTACAGGAAATGTGTTTTGTTTAAACATGTTTATTGTAAACATGTTTCAGTACTACTGTGTTGTGAACACAGCACAAGTTGCATGTCTTAATAAGGCAGTAGCCAGCTTCATCAAGTAAGAGGCTTTTTTACAGTGTTAACTTTTCAACTAGCAAAAAAGCAAACAATTTGACAGAAAAATTTCATTAAAGTAATAAATGAAGGGTTTTATGCTAAAACCATGTACTGGTATCCAGTTTTGAGACTTCCATTAAAATTCTCTTTCTATTTACTCCAATACTGATTTGAATATGCACTACATCTGGTCTGCATGCCAGAAAAGACACAAGTACACATACATGTAATAAATCATCATCACATTTGCATAAGACCCTTAAAAAAAATTATACTGCCCCTTAATCAGCACGCATGGCCCAAAGCAATTGTTGTGGGACTCCAGTTGTAGTCCTTTCATTTGAAAGACCAAGTCTCTTGAATGTCATGCCTGCCTTCCAATGCTCATCAAGCAGTCGGAAATACCTGCTTACTTCATCTGTCCTCCAGGTTAAGAGAGAGGTCTGGTGTCCAAAGCATTGCCCTCTGTGTCAGACTCTCCTACATGCAGGGCCTCATACATTTGACCACTCTTTTCCTCTTCTCTGACCACTTTCAGTCTTCTATCAAGCTTCTAAAAGGGTTGATAAATTTATTTAGTGACTTTAGTAAATGTTTTATATTCATGCAAATCAGAACTTGATGTTTACTGTATTACATACTGTTTACACTCATTCTACAAAATGATTTGTCATGTTTTCTTAAAGTAATCACTTGCTGTCTGGCCAATCAAAACAGGACAAGAAGACTTTTTCCAGGACTTTCCAGTCCTGGAAAATGCCACAATAAAATTCAAGGTCTCGCCAGGTTTTCCAGGACCCGTACAAACCCTGCAAATAGTGTTCAAAATATTACCGTGCTACAAGTAGTTTTCTAATAATTAATTTTTTCACTTATTGCTTGAACGTTAAGGGGAATGATCTTTGTTAGACAGTATGATGTTGGTCTTCTAATCAAGGGAGGGTTACATGTATTTTGGTTTGAATTCTACAATTATATAATATGTAAATAGTTATAACAGTGCTGCCAGATACTTTCCAAACAAGTAGTAGGTGTGCAACAGAACCGACCAAATCACAAGTATACACAATTGAGCATGTCAGGTTATGTTCTCTTTTTTGGACCTCCTACACTTACAGATAAAGTTATCTTCAAGTTGGAAATTGCCACATAATCTTTGACAACTTCCTTCTCAAGATGCCTTTTACAATTTATGTGCTTGTATGTAAATTATTAATTGTATTCTGTAATACATGTACCTGCAACATGTGTACCTGTATGTTTCATTCGAAATATATGATGAGCACACCTATTACTGTTATATTATTACTATTATACATGGTTGCATTATAAGTATATAAGTATTTGTGTATGTTGTTATATGAAAATCTCTCTTCACGAGTTGTCCTGACAAGACAACAGACTGCAATTTAAGTCCTTTGGGATAAAAAAAAGTACTTTACGTTAAGAGCACATTTCTACGTAATATCCTTAAAATGATTTGAGGATGCCTATAATTTCAGCAACTTTTAATGATCTTGAATGTATGCTGTAGAAAGTAGATTAAGACATCAAGATCAATTATATATCAAGCTTAAATCGCTCACATGAAATTAGGGCTACAGCTACAGCTTACCTGGACATGGTTAGTGTTTTCAGCAGTCATGATGTCTCTACTCCAGACAGGTTGCTGAAAGTCATAGTAGCGTGCTGCATAGACCAAAGAAGAAGGCTATCCATCTCCTGGTGACTGAAATCGTTCTTTGTGGCACAAGGTCGTATTTAGTGCCTCGGTACCGGTGAAATCCTTCCAAATGAAAGTCAAGGCGACTCGCTCGATCGATTGCCGCACGCAGTATTCGCTAATTGGAGTTTCCTTCGTCTTAAGTTTCTTCAAATTCCACTTCTCACCGTTTGTTGAATTACCCAATTAAGAACCCTTGCCTCAAAAACTAAGGTAAGTCCTAGCCGATCGCGACAACGAATTCAAAAAGGTAAACCGTCCTCTACGGATCTTCGCACCTTTCAAATGTGGCGGTAAATCGGCAAAATCAAAGAATTTTGGTAAGGTACGTCATGTATGGGTGCATATTTGGTCTTTCCCTGGCAAAGCCGCTGACACTGATCAATAGCTTATACCAGGAGAAGAGCATATCACCTATGCTTCTGCTTATACACATGGGTTATTGACCAAGCTTGTTCAGTCAAGATGGCTGGATATTGGCCAAGTTCTTTTTTCACGTGTTTATGGACCGAGACGGAGTCGATCGAGGTCCATAAACTCGCAGAAAACTGGAACGAGGTAACGTGCTTTGTGTCCTCCAGGATTCTATGGCGCCGCGATAAGGTATCCAAGACTCAAATACTCTTATTATCGTCAAAATGGAAGAAAGAGATAATTTCATTTTTCTGCCGCTTGCGATGAACGCCTGAAGAAACGACAGCCGAGAAAAGCAAATGGTCTTGCAATTTTCTGATAGCGAGCTCAGCGCCCCTAGGCAAAGTCTTCATCGCGGATCGTGGCAAAATTGAGTGAAACGAATTCTCTTGTATACGAAATTTTCCATTTAACAAATTTATTTGCTTAGTGTCTAGAAATTTCACTGACAACCCGACTGCAAGAAATATTGGTTCGTAAATTTCGTTGAAGGTACTCTATATAATTACGCATGCGCTGATGCTTTCGGACTAACAGCGGTAACCACAATGATGGAAAACCACTAGTCTGTCCAGATAAATAGACTTTGCAACACGCAAGTATTTCAAGCTAAAGATTGGCCAGAGGCCTCCTATGAGGGTTCCAAGGTTTGCATCAAATGCGCGGCAGCGTTAAATGGGTTTGGTGTCCCGGTGCAAGTCCTCCCATGCAACTGATCTTAGGGCATTCCACTCTCAAGCTTTGCGAAATTGGTGAGTCGCGCCACCACGTAGGTCGGTGAGGTGTTAGGAATGGCCCATAGCGGTTTTTTTCGCACTTTACATAAACAAGGGCTTCACATTCGATAGCCAGACTGGTATTTTAGCGTTTTGTTATTGCTACTGTTGTTTTCGTCGTTTGTATGTATTTTATTCTCACAATTACAGTTAGGATTGAAGAAGCGTAAGGGTGCATCATTGATGCCTTTACGCGATCCCTAAAGCATCGTGAAAGATGCGTTATTGATACATTTATATTACGGGATGCTTACAGGAGAGTTAAGATGCGCTTAAGTGTAAACACCTGTACGAAATAGAACTATGCATAACGTGAGTCAAGAGAGCTATGGTGAAGATTGGTATAGATTTGCAAGTGTATATACGTTATGTTTTCCCCATGATAACCATAAACCTTAAGATCTGTAAAACCTCCGATTTATATACTGCATTTCCGTCACCAATATACTCGGTAAAATTGCTGATGAACAAGTTTACCCTGTGTTAACCGTCCGTATTTAGACCCTAAAAGCCTCCGACAAACACTGCATTTATCCGTCGGAAAACAAGGTGTTTAATAGCACTTTTCTTATGCGGAAAAATTGTTAGTCAACGTCAAGTTTTCCAGATTTAACCATCAACATGTGGACCGGAAAACCTTAATTCCGACAAATTCTGCATTACCTCCTAGGGAAAGCTACGGAAAACGCGTAGGAAAACGAGGTGTTCAGTAGAACTTTTCTAATGCAGGAAAATTGCTAGTGAACGTGTAATTTTCCTGGTGTTTACCGTCAACGTGCACAGCAGAATAATCCACGACAAACAGTGCATTTACCCGCCCGGCAAAACTACGGTGAACGCGTATGAAAACAAGGTGTTCAATACACCTTTTCTAAAGCAGGAAAACTGCTAGTGAACTTCAAGTTTACCGGGGGTTAACCGTCAGCATTTAGACTTGGAAAACCTCCGACAAACACGGCATTAATCTGCTCGGGAAAACGAAAGAAAACGCAATGGAAAACAAGGTGTTCGCCGGCGTTTGTCGAGAGCAGGAAAACAATGAATTAGCCTCATATTTTCCTGGCGTTCACACATGGAAAACACCAAATTAACCGAACGTTTTCCGATATCAGAAAACGGGTGGTTAATACAGGATTTTAATGGTATTCACCGTTTGGTAAAATTGACGGTGAACAAGGGTTTTCTTGCCGTGTTTGTTCCAATAAATTTGCATGTGAGCTGGCCACGTGAGTGAAAACGCTCTATACCAGCAGTCAACAGACAATAGAGTTTCGAGCAATCCCGAAGCTTTATTTGTTACGATCATATGATAATTTCGTTTGTAGTGGGTTTTAAGACTAATGTTATCAACGGTTTCAAGAAAATTGTAAGCCTTCTGTGGCCTGTGGGAATCAATATTGTCAACTCTCAAGACTTCGATGGCCAGAAGCGGCTAGTTTTAGCTGTTTCGAATTTCACACACAATTTCTGTTTTAGTTCTATTCTTTGTTTCATTCTGTTTTATCCAGAACTGATCAATCATTCGCGCGTTACTCGAAGTTAAATGCGCTCGCGAACCGAAGGCTTAAGCGAGTCCTCCCGCTCACGTTTGGAAGTTTCTTAAAATCGCAATTACTTAATAATAGTTCGCAGTTCAAACAAAAATCAACATGCTAGCTTAAAGATTGTCATCAGCGACAGCTGTTCAGGCGATTTTACCGACTCTTACACATAATCAGAAATTCTTGCGGCACTTTTAGAAGCCTATATAGCAATCCAGGCTTCTGAAAGGCCCAAAGAGAAACTGAAGTAGTAAGTTCGTATACATCCCGAGGCCAGCTACTAGTAAAATTAGTACTTCCCAGTTCGTCTAGATGGGATAATTAGTTTCTTGCAGCACACTCAAGTCTATCTGTTGCATAACTGACAATATGGATTGAAAATTCTAACTTTTTTAAGCGATGTTGAGGGAAGCCTTTTTTTCCCTAACAAATAAAAAGGATTGTAGAAGGTTCCAGTTAACAATTAATAATTAAAAATTATTGGACAAGGTTGAGTAAAATATATTGATTTGTCAGTGGTGAGCAGATCAACTATTTGCCTGCTCGCCACTGACAAATCAGGATATTTTATTTAACCTCGTCCAATAATTGTTAATTATTACTCTCTCGACCAGTTGTTAGGTGCAACAATGGTATTTGCAATGACTAAAATATTAACTATAATTGTTACAATTATTTCAGTAATGTTGGACGTTAGATCATTTACTTACATGCTTCATTTTAGATGCACTGAAAGTCGGAGACAGCGTATTACGAAGGTCCTTCCACTTCTGACCAGGTACGACACTTAGCATTCTATCGTAAGGCTCCGGGATTTCTAAAATGTTCTGATAATCAAATTAAATCAAAATGTCATGCAATTGAACATCATGAATCTTATGTCATTCGGGGACTATAATGGCTAAGCTAGTATCTTCCATCAATGCTCGTGCAATTTTTCAAAATCTTGAATAAAGCATTCAATCCATTTTGATTGAAAAATTAACAAGAAACAATTGGTCCCAATATTCCTGGTAGGACACCCTCTTGTATTTAAGGTTGATTATATTTGAGAAATAAAATGTAAAAGATGTATTGTAGATAATCAAATTAAATTAACACGTGTAATTCAAACTCATGAATACGTAGCTGGCGAAACTTAACGCACGAGTACTTTTGGTTTGGCGGCGAAGCCGGGAGGAGATTATTGAGGAGTGACGCAGGCTATTCCGTTTGGCGAAATGTGTATCATCTATGGACTCAATCAACTGGTATAATAATGTCAAGAAAGATGACAACCATTAATTTTATTAAAATGACACGAATAGTAAGTTACTTTGTTCATTCACACCTTTCTATCGTGGAACTTGGGAAATTCCTTAATGAGGATCTCTTTGATCATGTCTGGATCACCAACCATAAGGAATGGCTGACGGAAGAAATACATTCTAAAAAAAATTGAACATACAGTGTCAGAATTTCAATATGAAGCAACTTACAAATTTCCGAGAAAAAGTTAATCCTACTTCTCCTAAATTATCTCAATTCCACAAAAAGCTACAAACCTACCAAAACATTTTGGTGCCAGAAAAACAATTAATTTGTTCTAGGATATCCAGGAAGATATCATAATGTAGTGTGTTATAATCGAATTTCCAGTTCCAGACGATTCGAAGAAGCTTGCTAACAGGCTGTGCAAGCTTATGCTAGCTCTCAACGTACTAAATCTGGGGCTCGAATTTTAAGGGTTTGAAGGTCTCGCGCTCGCACTCAAAACACTTTGAAGTCTCGGTGTCGCAGTCTAAACAGTCAAAATTTCTCGGCCTCTCAAAGAAAAACGCCTGTCTCGCAAACTCACGCATTTACCATTCGCCACCCCTAGACGAGGTCACTAATTATCAAATAGATTGCACGTTGCCCTTCGTCTGTTCTGTAATCTAGCACAGATGACGTCAAAATGTGGTGAGAACACTTGAAAGCATATGCTGCGATTTTTGGGTTAGTTCGAGGTCGTTATAGTTCGAAAGCGCAATAGGGTCCAACTGCATTTTCGAGGTCGAACTATCCAAACATATAACGTAACTTTACATAAAACTTTTATTTGGACACGATAAGAGTTAAAGCTACAAAGCTTGTAGGGTCTTGTATACTGCAGAACTAAAATACATTAATTGGAATATACAGCGTAAATCTGTTAAATACTAAACACGGAGACAAGATCAGAGTATCGATCTAGGACCTTAAAATATTAATTCAAGTATTTATAAGTACACGTAATCACCTATCTCCAGATTGGGATGTGGAGGCAGTTGAACTGTCGAAAAGAAAGTCCTTAAAATACTCCTTGGTAATAAGTAGTCTTAAATTATCTATTTTTTCATTACAATTAACTAAACTCCACGAAACTTTAATTTTATCAAGGAGATGATTAAAGAAACATTACATACCCAAAGACTTTGCCATATTTCTTGTACCATTCCTGATGACGTTTTGGGATGCTGTTTGGCTGCACGTGTAAAGAAAAAATACATTTGGTCGTTTTAAATTAAGAAGGAATCATCACAAGTTATTATTTTTACATCGTATTGCAAACTTCTGTGCGACTGTTTTAAAAACAACACCAAGTGTCGAAAACAAATTTTGAACTTCGAATACTGGTGAAATGACACTGATCACGAAATTTAAACTGTGTTTGCGTATTTCTCCGAACTTTGAAAAACCATTTTCTCGAGTTCTCATATGGGAAATTGTTTTCGGTGTTATTTCAGGTAACTATTCATATTTTTAGCTTTAAGAAAATGTAAAAAGGACAAATACCTCAAATTATTGGGGTACCATGTTTTTGTCCATTAAAAACTGAAATTGCTCGATTTCCTATTGGATGTCGTCTTGCGTTTTATAAACATAAATAAATGACAGGTAAATCTAAGATTAATAAACCTAACTGCAGATGATATCCCCCGTAAAAGCGTCACTTAGACTCGTTGGAAATCTTGACAAAAAACGCTTGTGGTAGAAGAGCGCAATTTTGAGGTATACCAGAATAAGTTTTTATTTTTCTAACCCAAGAAGGTACCAGTGTAGGCTCTCATTGATGAGCAATAATTTACACTGGCCAACACCTATATATGCAAGAAAAGAAATGCGATGGTTCTTCTCCCAATTCTTCGATTTTAGAAGGAAAAAGGAATGACGATTCGCTTGTGAAAGTCGTTAGAGAACATATACGTCCCCTATTGCCTCTCTTCCTTTTATTTGAAGATAAGACCTAAGAAAACACGTACGAATTATTTTCAATTTTCATTTTTTAATCGCTAGCTACATAACGGACTGGAAGTACTATTTCAAAAACGAGTGCGAGTGTTTCATCGGGTTTCCAAACGCGAGAAACAGTTGAAACCACGAGGCCGCAGACCGAGTGGTTTTATTGTTTTCGAGCGTTTGGAAACCC
>OZ026595.1:30392753-30400253 GCA_964020085.1 Micromussa lordhowensis
TCGTGTTCTATTGGGATCAACCGTTTCTGGTTCGATGGGTTGGTTGGGTTTTTTCGTGTTCTATTGGGGAAAAACGTGTTTCGGTTAATTTGGTTGATCAACTTTTTCAACCAGCCTCCAACCAGGTTGAAATGGTTGAAAAAGCATTTGCGTGATTATATCGCGTAATTGTACCTCACGTAAGGCCTATTGCCTCGAGTTGGAAAAGTGTTCTATTGAGAAACGCCAGCCGTATCAACCCTAACCGGTTGCAGTTGAAACGATTGATCCCAATAGAGCACGACCCGGGTTGTCAAATGTGGAACGGCGAATTTCCAACCGAGGTGATCCCGAAAATTCCGGTGGGAAGAAACCGAAACAGACCTTTCCATTTGAATCCCGGGTTTGAATTCCGACCGAAATGTCGGAATCTTTGGCATAATGCGATGCACCCCTTTTGTTTAGCGACGTTCCCGTTGCCGTTGCCATCGTGGTTTTCTTAAACTCCCTATAATTGCTCGAGACCGCGCTGGCTAAGGCCGCGACATGGCCGAATAACAAAGCAAGTTAAAATAAATAAATCAACCAGATAAAATCTTTTACCTGAGAAAATTCAAAACACTTGAGTACTTGCTTCAATGAATATCTTGGTTTCAAGCAGCAAAAGGTTTCTGTCACTGATTGTAATGCTTTTTCAGCCTTGCATGGGAGCTTATATAGCTGAGCTCTGCATAATTTTAAGTTATTTTGTCTTATTAGATATGGGACCCCTGAGCGAGCAAGCAAGCGTTTCCTGTTTCCTGTCGTCGTCGTTTCCTGTCGTAATCGTATCACATTTACTGAAGGGGACACGTAGCAATGGTCCACGTTGTCAATTTTTCGTTGTCACTAACAAATTCGACGTAGTCGCCCTCTCTCGATAAAGGCCTGGGCCGAGAATCTTTTTTCTTCAACAAGTAAAAAGCTTGCCTTCCTTTTCCCCTTGGAGCTTAGCTAATGAAAGCGCAATGGAAACACTATACGCAGAAAATTAGTTACAGACTCGGTGTAAATCGAACACCAGACTACAAAAAAGGTCCAGGTTAGGTCTGGAAAAAAGGTCTGGAGATGTATTTTTTTTGTTTTCGCCTGTTGTTAACAATCTAGCTGATATATTTTGGGAGTTTTACAGAGAACCTAAAATGCATGGCGATTCTTTAGCAATGACTAATGCTGGGCCGGGTTGTTGGAAAGCCGGCTAACGTCGCCAACCAAGTATTAAAAGTTATCCGAAGTATAAATTTTTGTTGTATAAAAATGATTTTCACTTCATACGTGTATGTTTTGTGTAGTTTGAGATTACTCAAGCTGAAAACTGAAGGACAAACAGTATAAAGACTATAAACAGAAAACCTCGCCGAAAAAACTACAAAAGTGAAATTAAAATTCTCCTAATCCTGGGTTAGCTTGATCGAGCTTTGAACATCCTAACCCAGATTATCCTCTCCTCACCCGCGTACCGTCCTATCAGACTAAGAATAGAAACGCATCTTATGACTACGGAATGATAATTTATATGTGGCATAGCCCGTCAAAAAGAGTTTAGATGACAATTGCTATATAGAAATCCCACCCCCCATAAAATGTTTATTTGGTAAGGGAAAAAATTGGAGAATAATTCAACAAGAACCTGACCAAGAAATTAAACGTTGTCACTACTGGGAATTACGAATTGTTGAAAAAATCCTCACTGTAAAAAAAACATCGACATCGACATCCGACATCATGGGAACCTATTCGGTATACTGATAGTAGTCATATTGTGCAGGAGATCAAGTATAAACAAGAAATTGCAGTCGATCATCAAACCTGCAGCCTTGTTACCAATATTCCCCGGGCACTATCTGTAACGTAGTGGCTGATTGTAGTAAACTACGGCAACTGCAGTGAAATAAGACATATCCAAACAGCATGTGGCAAGAAAGATCCAAAGTAATGTCAATCGACGAGTTTCGATGTATCATTCATCATTCTCAAGGTTGAGGTCGTTAATGTCAATGCCAAGGTTATTATAGCCTTATGATGTAAGAGTCATACATGCATGCATACGTTTATTGCAAATCCCAATCTGGGCTTTTCAGTCAAAAAATTTAACTACACTATTATCTAAAAATACAGCAAAGCTAATTGCATTCCAGAGCTACTCTATTTTCAAAACATATGATTCGAATTTCCGTGTGTATTCGCATGAAATTACTGAATTTGAGTGTATTATTTGGCATAATACTGAAAGCTGTACCTTGAATCATGGGATTCCATTCTGCTCTGAAAACACCGCCGGCCAATGAGCTTCTAGATAATGTGAGTGACGGGATAATATCGGCGAGGCAGGCTACTTTGAGAGCCTTATCACCCGGTGCCGTCCACTGAAGTGGAGCCAGATTTCCAAGAAAGGACACTACCTAACTAACAGCTTGAAAATCAGGTAAGTGTAAGTACCTAAAGTAATTAACAGGAACTACATCTGTTGGTTATTGATTTAAATCGCGGATTTGGTTACACGAATTTTGAATCGATATAATCATAATTGGTAAAATGATCACAAAACGGTTATTTCAAAGGAATTATCGCGCGGCCGACGTGAAAGTTGTTGAGTTTTTACATCGAGACAGAGTAAAGCGAAGAAATCATACTGATTTTGTGGCCGTCGTACCACAAATTAGTTTGTTTGTGTTTTGAGGCAGATGTTTTTGTACATTAATGTTCCTTATGCTTTCGTGGGCTTAAAATTAAACCAACTTTTCGGTATGACGGTTACTTGCTTGAAATGAACGGAGGTATCAAATTCGCGGGATCAAAGTGCTGTTTATTTTAGGCAAGTGAATTAGGGATGGTCTATAGGTACAGAGGAGAGAGTGTGGTGCACATCATGTGAAATCAAAATGTGAAAATACAATTTCGGGGAGTAGGGATGGTGCAATGATGAGAGCCTCGCCTCCCACCAATGTGTCCCTGGTTTGATTCCTGGGCCCGGCGTCATATGTGGGTTGAGTTTGTTGTTGGTTCTCTACTCTGCTCCGAGAGGTTTTTCTCCGGGTTCTCCGGTTTTCCCCTCTCCTCCAAAACCAACATTTCTAAATTCCATTTCGATCCTGGAATGCACGGACATTTCTGAACGAGTTCTTGTGAGCTCCTTGGTGCTCCGTGGGTAAACAAATTTACATTTACGTTTTTTCGGCAAACATGAATTTTAATACCAAACCAGAATGTTAGCTGAAAGAAAGATGTCTATTGTCGTTTTTAAATTCCACTGGCAAATCTCACTCGTCGCCGGTAAAATCAGAAAAAGAGACTTTGAGATTATGTTTCAAAATCAGTACAAATTTTAATGAAAAAATAAAATAATTCGATTGCATTTTCATTGCGATTGTTCAAGATCAGAAAAGTGTATTTTTGTGATAGCATTAAATACTCTTTAAAATATGATTGAGGTGACTAGTAACTGTTCAAATTATAAGAGAAAGAAAACACTGCATAAATGTCTTTATGTATTCCCCTTTTCTTCAAGCGAACAATACAGAACAGTCCGGTAGCGTATCCCCTGAAGTATACAGACCACGAATACTAAGTTATTTGTTTCGAATTGAAACAATTGCATATGCTATTGGAAATTGCCAAGGTAAATTGAAAGCAACAAAATCAACAAAATGAGTGGCGCTGAAAATCCGTGTATTTAACGATTAAGTTTGCTATAATCATCTCACTTCCAAGAAGCGCGAGTGGACTAATTTTTTTGTCAAAAACGCTCCCAAAATATAGAAAATAAAAACGCGTATTTCGCGTACGCTTACCATATTTGCAGAGCATGGTATTATGGCTCATATTCCATGATAGCTAAGCCAATGAAAACTCTTGAATTGAATTATCCAGTGATTCAGTTCAAAATAAATATCGATGATAAACTACAAATAAAAAACATTTCAAAAAATAAACCGTCAACCTATAAAGCTGCGTAGAAATTGTGTTTTAAAATTTAGATGATCAGTGGTTTAAATTAGTCTGAATGCGGTATTGGAAAACTGTGCGAACTCACTGAACGGTACAAGTATCATTAATGTTTACAACTTCCAACATAGCCAACTTTAATAGTACATGATATAATGAAGACGAACTATGATGGGATATGAATAAAGCACAAATCACATGGCATATCAAATAGCAGGGCCTCAATTGATAGCAGTTTTATTTATAGAGCTGACAGAGTTACCCTGAAAAACAGAAGGTTTTACCACAGTATGAGGGCACATAACTCATCCTTTATATTTAGATTTTTCAACAAAATTTCATTGTTATAGTTCGCGTTTAGACGTTCTGTTTGACTTGTGTTTCCTCAGTTTTACTTAGCATGAGAGAAAACAAGTTAGACTTACGGGAAAAAATGGATAGTTTTTAACGAATCTGATGAGTTCTTTCACCCGACAAATGGATCGATATTACAAAATATAAGTTAATTATGATTTATGTCCATTTTTTACTTTTTAGTTTCGTTTTATCAGCTCATTCTGAGAGAAGAAATCGATAAAAATTAAAGACCATTAAACTGATGATCATAGCTAATCAGCATTGAATGAAAGCGTAAAGATGTGTAACAACAATTGGTCATTTCCATTGTGCATGTGTTTGTATGTGGTAACCGCAGTAGCATTGGCTCTCTTTTCCTACTATCATAAGCTTCCACCTAAATCGCGTCCTATGTTCTGTTTAGGTATGGCCTCGTGTGACGCCATGTTGAAGTTGTCACTCACGAAGGAGATAGCACAATTAAGGAAGGAAAAGGACATCAAACGAGCAAGAATGTCCGAGGTGTGCGCCGACCTAGTGTACCACTGCAAACGCCACGCCAACGAAGACTACCTGCTGTCATGCGCCAAGGGATCGCCACATAAGCCGTCTGGAATCGATCCTTATAAAGAAGCTGCATCCTGCCAGGTCATGTAACCCTTGAAAGCAGATAACAGTTTGGTCGCAGTAGAGCATTGAAATAATTGTCAGCAAGTTTATTTGTGAATAAAGCACCTAAATAACGGTCTCATGTTAGTAGTAATTATCTTTAAGGGACGCAAAATTAAAGTACTGGGATTTTCTTCTTTTGATGTAGGACTTGAATAGCTTTTCACGTGATGATGGTAAATAAAAGAGGGAATTACTCGATCGTCTGACAAATGCATTGATCTAATTTATTTTCCGCAGACAATAAGCGGGAGGAACCAATAATTGCGTCCGGCTCTAGTAGAACGCCAAACCTGCTAAATAACTTAGTTTCGGAGAGCACTAAAGAAAAGAATTTGACCGTTATACGACTTCAAAACATTAAAATTTTCGATGCACTGATGAGAGCGAGTAAACAGCTGCAAGTTTCAAAGAAAGCTTTTATCCGCGCTCGATTTTGTGAAGTTTAATACTGCTTTTACTATGTAGAGAAATAATAGGAATTCGTTAATCGAAAGCTATCTATTTAGGATTCTACTAATAATGGTAATTGAACTGAGTGGAGTGCAATATGGTCTGAAATCATACGCGTGATTTCAAAACGAACGAGCGCACAGCGCGAGTTCAATTTGAAATCACAAGTTTGATTTCAGACCACAATTGCACGACCCGAAGTTCAATTACCACTTTATTAGATCCATTTTGAAATCGCAAAATTTAATAGCCTAAATACAGGAATAAGATTTTGGTCAGGACCTTTATTTATTGAACCAAGTTGCCAAATTTGCCAAACAATGACTTTTTTGTCTTTTATTTCCCTGCAATGTGATTGGTGAGTTTAAAAAACCCTTCAAATCTGATTAGTTGTTTTGTTTTACTGTCCCATTTTCATTGGCTGAGAAAAAGATGTGATTTAGAGCAAAAGATAGTGCGATTCGCGAATAAATCGCACCGCTGAGAACCAATCACATTGCAAGGATAGCCAGTGATTTCAAAATGGATTTAATAAAAACAATAACATTATTCGTTCTCAATTTCTGAGTAGTTAATTTGGTCTTCAGGCTCATCAACCATCACCTTAGAAATGTCGAGCTCAACCTGATTGTTAATTAGAAATATAAAACGAAGAAACTTCAGGGCGGATTGCAAGAGTGAATGATTGTCCTGAAATGAATTGTCAACACTTGCAAAAAACGCCTGGCGTTTTGACAGTATTCTCTGAAATGGAATTAAAAATTAATGAACATGCTTCTCCTATTCGGCATTTGGCGTGTAAAGTGAATTGTTATTGACAAGCTGTGGAGGCAGTGTGGTCGAGTGGTTAGGGCGCCAGACTTGAAATCCGGAGGTCGCAGGTTCAAGTCCTGCTCTGACCACTAAGCAGGAGCTGTTTTTCCAAAGACCCTGGTTCAACTTGTCGGTCATATTTGTAAATAGCCAACTGATGTGCCCCCCGCCAGTTAGGATTTTTAAGCCTATTATGTTTATTTGTAATATTTCTTTCTTTCAGTTTCAAGTGGCATGCCTGCGAACTAGCCATAGGTGCAGCTAAGCACATTGACCACTATAAACAACAACATTTGAACATATTTTTTTAAACTTGCATTGGAAATTCTCCTAGCTTATTAGCTTACCGCAGCATTATGCAACCTCATCATGCATTGCCTACTCGAATTCTAATCATTGAATGTGTAATGAGAAAGAAATGGATACTGTTCTATAACTGAGTACATTCTGTTGATTTGTTCTTTGCTCCACACCACGTGATGTCTTGTTATGGAAGGCGTAGGATCAACCACCTTCGCACATGCCTGGAGAAAGTCGTCAGTGCACGTGATTTCAATAAACCGACAAATCTTCGACATGGTTTCTGCTGGTTTCTGCACGAGCTCGAGACCGTTTACGTCCAGTAACTTGTCGCCAAGAATCTGTCTAGCAATTGCGCTTCCTTCAGCCCAGCGAGAGAATCTACCCATGCTGTGGTCTAACAGTTCTGGGTCATTAACCTATAGAATGTAAACCAAAATTTCGAGGCAGGTTATACTAATGACATCCATTAAGCGAAGCAAAGCAGGTGCTATAAAAACCCACTCTTTGATTGTTTCTTGGAAGCAACTGAAACATGAAGCGTGGTTAAGATAAGATAACATGAGAACTTGTTAATGTGTCGAAGTCGCCAGCGCAAAGTGTACACTAATTTAGAGACACCTAACTGCAATTACAATTACATATCTAATACGTATCTAATAATAGTTTCCTACGTACTGACAAGACTATTTTAACAAAATAAGTTCTCTTACTTTCTCTGTGTGATCCTCGAACCTGCCTCCTGGCTGTTTTGTTCTCCTCAAGGTTATTGTTGAGACGATGTCGAACGGATTCCTTATGATGTGAATAAACTTCACTTTGACTTTGTATTTTTTTTCAGTGTTCTCCACCAAACTCATTAGCATATCATGCGGCCTGTTTAGAAATACACCAGATGTAGTCCAAGCTGTCTTGTCACCAACGACCTAGGTAATTGTAAGAAAAACAAGAGATAATAGCCTCGAT
>OZ026595.1:30405253-30410253 GCA_964020085.1 Micromussa lordhowensis
AGGTTGAAGGTTCGCCAACTCGAGTTCTACGGCCAGCGATGAGGAAGGCACGCAAGAGGCATTGCCGACGATCCGCTAGCGGACGAGAAATGGCTAGAGTTGAACGAACGAGACAGAAAGGAGGAAGAGGCCCTAGAGAAGACGCTCCAAAAGCGCCTAAATGGTACAGAAAAAGTCCGAGACTGGAAAGTTGCCGCGAACATTGCTACAGCCGAAAACAACACATCTCTCAGGCATGGTTTCAGCTCTGATCGAAGTCACAACACGCGAGGCTCACAGTGCGGGTTTTACGTCACGAATCGCACTCGACCCGTTCCCTTTCGGAAGGTTCTGCGGCTCGGTAATGGGTTTTCGAATCCCCCAGTCGATTTTCGGCCACTTTGAAAATTCGTAGAAAATCCGGTTTTAACCAAAAACAAAAATTTTTGCGCCATTTTGCTCAGAATTATACAAAGATTTGTCAGTAAGAAAAAATATTTTGTGGGGTTTATAGGCACTTTAAAGGATTTCCCCTTAACAAAAATTTGAAAAGTGAAAATAAGGTCAAAATCCCAGCCAAACGATCCAGGCAACATTTCAACGCAACAAATCGCAAAGTTGACTTACTTGCCTTAAAAACCCTTTCGCCCCATGGAGGCATAGGTCCTTAAAGTTAAACGACGATGGAAAGTAAAGGCAACGGGAGAGCAAGGATACTTAGGAACAATGTGGTCTCTGATCAGAATTTCCAACTTGACAAACTAAAATTTGTCCGTTTTCTTTTTATCTTTTTGACCTCAATAGCTTAATCACTGAACTTAAAGCTTCGATTCAGTCGAGAAACGACTGACAAGAAACTGATCGACAGTAAAATACACTGAAAATTGGCGGAACTCCTGAACGCGTATTTTGCATTTTTAACGGACGATCACTGAGTTGGTGATTCACTGAATATTTAATTCTTATTTTTCGGAGTATTATTTTTCTTATCAGCAAGGAGTTACATTGTATCGTATGTATCACCCAAGCATAGTATTTATCTCAATAATTCAAAGAGTAATTCTAAAAGTGCCGAAACAGCCGCAAAATTAGTATTATATATTGCTAGTATTTTTTGGTTTATTTATTGGTAATAATAGACACTGTGAACAACATATCGGTGTCTTGTGTTGAATACGATAAAATTTTTGGGAGAAAGCATGCTCAGTAAATCAGTTTAGTGGAGTACGCGGCCGTGGACACTTGACTTGGATTGTGAAAGGGAACAAAAGATCCTAATAAGACAAATGTGTATCTATCGAAGTGTGAGTAGACAAAGGAGGCCTGCGGTAAAGAAAACACAGTCAATAGCCTGTAAACATAGTTATTATCCGTAAATATCTACTATTTTCCCAAATATCTTCTTACTGTATCAGCAGACAACCCAGTAAATTCGCTTGCCGTCGAACATATCGTTAATCGTCATCAGAATTTCTCGAAATTCGTCTGCATTACTGTAAGTGGAGGTATTACACTGGAGGCATTTTTACTCTAAAACCCCGTTCGTAAAGCTTTTAATTAAGCCGGTTTAAGGTCTGCCAGCTGAGAAAGAGCTCTAACTGACCATTAAACGCACAACTGCCCTGCTTAAGATCTCTTTATACACTGTCCGTACCGAATGAATAAAGTTCAGTCAAGTACTGCATTTTACGTCCATTGTAAGTACATACCAAGATAAAGAAACAAAAGGGAAAAACCTATGCTAGCTAAAAGAATATTTACCCAACACGTTAGCTCAGACTTGATAGGGTTCTTGCTCGTCACACGTATCACTGCGAACAAAAGGACGTTCTACTCTTGACCTGAGGAACACTAAACCGGTAACATCTCTTAGCAACATGCAGGAGATATTTCTGTCAAAATGCAAAATATTTCTTGCACTTGACGTTTTGCAAAACAAAGGCAGATGAAGAACAGTATTTTGCATTTCAAAAATAAATAATTTCCTTTCGAAAGTGTGTTTTGCTTTTGGTTTAATAATATTTACGCTTTTTGGTTAAACATGAGTTATTTTCATGTGCAAATTGATTAATATATAAGATAATTTGTTCAACCAATCAGTCAGAGATGTTTAATTGTGCACCCACCCATGCAATCCAGTCCCAACATAAAAATATCATTTTTTTACTTTCATATTTTTTCCATAATTGCAGTGTCCTTTGGATGAGATACTACCCTTAAATATGTTCTGAGAAAATGCGGTACTCCGCTCTGTTGACCTACCTTGTCGAATTTGTAATAAAATTTGTAATTGTGATAATGATGATTTTCGGCGAATAGTGCCGAAAAACAAGTCTCTGGGTTTATTACAGGTTTAACGCCAGACCTGTTAATTGAGGGCAGAAATTTTCCTTTGTTTGCAAACCAAATTCAACAATCAGCTGGTCAGGCAAGTAAAGTAGTTCAACTCAGACTCAATAGATTCAGTATCAAATATTATGAAATTATACAGCACAGCAAGCATTGAATATCACCCGTGCGATTCAACAACAGTTGATTCATTTCTACAAAAAATAATTTTCCTGGAATTTTTAAGTGTACTGACACAGTGATACGATATAGTTAGAAGTCAAGTAATAGCAAAGCATTTCTATATTGATACTCCAATTTTTGCCAAAATTTTGTTCTTATTCGTTTAGAATGAGCCATAGTCATAGTCACTTTATTATTTTCGAGTCCTATTTACAGAAGGGGCATGCCCGCAACTAGCAAAGGCTAATCTAGGCGGTTCATGCCCTAATAAGCAAATGAACATCAAATTTGTTCCGATAGAAAGGAATAATTATGTGAAGCAAACAATGATAGTAATCAAAGGAGAGCAGAAGTCCGGTTACTAAGTGACTATAGGTTTACCGATTAGAATGCCTTGCTCTTTTGAGCAGTGTGGTGCAAGAGGCGTAGAAAAAAATATATAAACAGTCGCTGAGTTGAACCCTGTGATACCAAATTTCCTGTGTTCACTTGAGCGAGACTTCGGTTGTGAGTATTCAACAAAAAATAAGCAGTTGCTGCACTAACAGTAAACACTGTCTAGGTAGCACACGCACTTAATTAATTACAATTATAGCCTCTTGTAGTCTCCTCCGCAACCTTCTTTTGGGATGTCACGCAACGCTCTCCCCAAAGAAACGGCTGTTCACATCCGAACCACGTTCCTTTGACGAAATTAGCCAATCATATCTTCCGTTTCATTTTCAAGAACGTTTACGCGCGATGAGCACGTGAACCACTTAAGGTTGTCATTCACAAAATTGTTTTCGCCCGCCATGATCGTAGCGTGTGAACACGGTCTATTCTTCGGCAGTGTGCCGCGTGAAACAAAAGCCGGAAATCCCTCAGCGTTCGCACTGCACCTTTGCGCGCGAAAGCTTACGTCATTCACACTTTGCTGTTATGTGATTGGTCTGTTCAGCAGAGTGCAGACAAACCACAAACGCAAAAGGAGAGGAATGTGATTCGGATGTGAGCAGCCGTTTCTTTGGAGTTAGCGTTGCGTGACATCCCAAAAGACGGCTGCGGAGGAGACAACTAAAGGACCCTTCTAATATTCCGCAAAGATTCGTGCAAAATAAGTTGGGGTGCGCTTTCAGCGTTAAACGAAAAGTCCGGTTTGAATGTTTGGAATTAATTGGCATCACTGTGCTTCTACACCCGAGCTAAACGTACATAAAGTATGATAATCCTGCAGTCATTCAAGATGATACCTGCGCGGCCTATTTCTTTTCTCACTCAGGCGAACTTTATGTAAATTGTCATCTTTACTAATGCCATCGCGTACGGATTTAAACGTAATACTTTTTCTCCCTTGTGTCTCTCTCCCTGGACTGTCTCTCTGCCTTATTACATGCACCGTAAACAGTATGTTAGCTGAATTACGGTAATCAGAGAACTAGCCCCCCTATTTCTTTCCCCTATCAAAATTCCCGTATGCGTACAACGGTGCGTTCTCACTTAATATAAGCACAAATACAAGAAGAATAAAACGTTAGTTCTGCTTTGTTTATGCTTGTTGTGCGCAGCCTCATTACTGCTAAGCTTGTGCGTATGTCGTAGTGAAAACCAGGCCTAATACGCGCATACATCTGAATGTGCTACAATACTTCAAAGGAAAACAACAGATACTTTAAGTGCCCATATCATCAAAATTTTTATTTTTCCATCTGATTCTATGTTTCATGCAGTAGTCCATGCAAAATGCTCCTTTCCAGCATTTTGTATGAGCTACTAACTTACATTTACAAAGGTCACGTGTTCCTTAATCTACATCACAACTCATTTAAAACGAAGGGAAGACTGGTGCGAATGGTGGACGAAATGGCGGCAAATTTGAACGATTTTTTTTTTTTTTTTTTTCATCTCTTAGCCGGCGGAGCCTTGGCACGAGAATCGAAGGGCTCTGGGGACATACGATTTTCGAATGAATTTCGAATTTTTTGATTGGCTGTTTGAAAACAAAGAAATCTCGAGCGGAAGTCACAATGTTCGCGCGGATTGCTGGCGCGAAAATACGAATCACCTGTTTCAGGTCTTTCAAAAATGGAGGACATGGAAGATTTGCGAGAAAATTCTCCCAAAAAAATAGTGTTCAACTTCCTCAACACTTGTCGCTGTTGCAATAAAACGGTTTTAGTTAGAAACTACCCTGTTGATATTTTCGGCGAGAGAAGTAGAAAAGAGCCAGAAGTTTTAAAAGTCCTTGAATTTTTAACCGAGAAAGAAATCAAGTTTGGCGATGGCTTACCTATGAAACTGTGTCAACCATGCTATAGAAAGATGAAGAATATCATAGAATTTCGTTCTTTGTCGCACGCATCACTTTCATCACAGGAGTTGTCCATAGGAGGTGTTAAAAGAGCCCGAGGCTCCCAACAAGTTGGAAATTCACCTTCTTCAAACCACAGGCGGCCCAGACGTTGTGATTTACATACGTGACAGTATTGCGTTACATTTAACTTTTAAGCCGTTTAAGAGAATGTATGAAA
>OZ026595.1:30425253-30430253 GCA_964020085.1 Micromussa lordhowensis
AACAATACTCGTTGGAGAATCAATAAACTCTGTAAAGTCTTCGGCGCTCAGTTGCTCCGCCATTTTGAGGATGAGAGACAATCCCGCCAAAATACTCTCCGCTGACCGGTTATGTCTCACCGGCTCAGAAAAAAACAATTGATAATCTTTCTCACAGAACGATTTTTCGTTGTCAACAGTTAATATAAATCTCACATGGCAGTTTTTCATTCTCGATTGGTAAATATGATCTCGCATGACATTTTTCATTCTCATATAGCAATTTTAATTTCTCATACAGTAATTTTCTAATCTCACATAGTGATTTTCCAATCTCACACAGTGATTTCTCAATCTCACACATCGATCACTGAGACTCGATAGGTGATTTTGAACTCAACCCACTTTTGTCATGCTTGGCTTGCCATACGCCGCCGGCTAAGAGATGAGAAAAGGGCTATGGGAACAAGTATGATTCGGTTAAGTTAATACGTCCTCTTCTTATGAGCTACCGGCGATGCAGCGTGATTGAGTCTGTTACAAAACTTTTAAATTTCCGAGCCTAGGGTGAACCGAAGTAGGAGAGTGTTGAGAGTCTGGTACATTATTTCGTCATCCTGAACTTTCTCACGTGAAAGGGTCCTTAAACAGAGGGCATTCCAGGTAGGATTTAATTACTGTTAGCCAGGGATTAAGGATTGATTCAAAGGACGATACAAAAGTCCGGTTGACTGACGACAAATGAAAGTCAAGAGAGTTTAATTCTGTTCAGTTTTGCATTAGCAATGCCATCACAGATGGTTACAACTTAATGTCCTCTACTAGAGGCGGGTTGACATAAACGTCCACTTCAGCGACGACATGGCCGTTGGTACCATTTCACATCGTATTTGCCTTGTTCTCTTTGGACAGCGTGTTGGCATGAAGTTCAGACAGGTGATTGTGGTTTGATTCTGTTCAGTTCTGCATTAGCAATGCCATCACGGATGGTTACAACTTAATGTCCTCTACTAGAGGCGGGTTGACATAAACGTCCACTTCAGCAGCAACATGGCCGTTGGTACCATTTCGCATCGTATTTGCCTTGTTCTCTTTGGACAGCGTGTTGGCATGAAGTTCAGACAGGTGATTGTGGTTATCGGTTAGCAGGTTGATATGAACCTCGGACAGACCGATATCGTGGTTGACTGCACCGTTTTGCCCTTATTTACCCAGGTCGTAGTCCACCTGATACATGTGACGTTCCATCTGGTGAGCTGCAAAGGGGTATGTTAACGTCACTGCAAAGAAATCTTCAGCCATATTGCCATAGATGCCGTATTTCTCTTGTATGGAGTTACGGACAGAGGTCGCATAGCCGAAGAATCCACACAGTAGAGTCCATCCAAGGTATGATATCCCGTCAACGATGGGTTCAAGAGCCATGAAAACAATCCAGAGATAAAAAGGAATTGCTAGAACCAACATATACAGCCACCTGCGGTCTTTTGGTCCACCGATCTTTGCTGCAGCGTTACCAAGTGAGTACCATGGTGCCACAACTGCAAGAAGAACTTTTCCAACACTGGACAGAGTGGGGTTGCTGAGCACGTCTAAGAGGCCTGTAGTAAACTGGGGGCCGTGAGGATCAAGAACACCAACCTCGTTCCCAGGGTCCTCTCTCTACCTCGAGAAAGTACCCTGGTTACGGCTGGTCACGTGTCTATACATGCCAACCAAAGATGCACCTAGGGTGGGTTCTCAACAAAATTTGGCAAACAGTACAATTCAATTCTGTCTAGGGGAGGGAGAAACTGATCCTGTTTTCAAAATGGCGTTTTTTTTCTTAAAGCCCTACTTTCTGCTGGCTATGCGGATGTAATTTTGAAAGTAAAACAAGTTATTTGTCTGGAGGCATTGTATTTAAGGAAAGATGTAGTAGCGGTACTTCCTACTGGATACGGGAAATCGCTTGTCTTTCACGTTCTGCTGCGATTGTTAAAGGAAAGAGATGCAATATGCACTTCCACTGATACGACAAGCTGTAAGTCTGTTGTTTTAGTTGTTTCTCCGTTGAACGCCCTAATGTACGACCAGATCTCAAGCTTGAGAGATAAAGGGGTTCAAGCAGCGATTTTGGGAGTGAATGAAACTGAATCGGACGAGAATGACGATTCGCCAGTTTTAACCTCTCGGTGGGAAGGAACTCGAGAACAAATTATTCAGGCCGGATATGAGATCGTTTTCTCCCATCCGGAGGCGTTCTTTTCTTGTGAGGACGCATTGGAAGTTCTTCGGAGCACAGTCTATTTATCAGCTGTCAAAGCAGTGATTATAGATGAGGCACATTGCATCCTTGAATGGTGAGCAAAAAATATTCAAAGCTTTAAACTAGACTATTTCACAAAGGTTTTAATAGTTCCTCACATTCTTGACTTTTTAATAATACTGATCATGACATGAGAAATAAATGGTTTTCATCTTACAATATCTCTGGGCTGATATCAGAAGTATGTCCACTCTTCTGTATTATTTTACTGCATCAGTGTGCATATGATACTACTTTTCCATGATTGTAAATTAGTGAGTAAAAGATTGATAAGTCATCATCAGTATACCAACTAGATGATATTCAAATTACACATTTTTTTTATGTTATGAAACACCTAACTTATGGGGTTTTGTCAGACAGTCCCCCTTCGAGAAAGTTTTAAGATTGAGGATTGCTATATTGCCTCCTTTTGCTTTAAACAATAACAATTTTATTATTTACAAATTCAAATGATGTAAGGATCTTGTCCCACAAATAGCCACAAAGCTAGTCAAGGTGGGACAAGGTGAGCACGAGAACATAATGGAAAAAAAAACAAATAACAATAAATTATGGAAAACGGAAAATTTAACTTTGTATAATAATGCAAGGAAATTAAATTTAATTACATTATCATTGATATTAATATTACAATTGAAAAGGGAGGATGAGAGAAAGGAGAATCAGGTTATACTAGCAAAAGAGGAGTCTACAGTTTCAAGTATATCAAATAACTTTCCTTTTAGTGGTTCTTTAAAAGACTGGGGTTGTTTTGCACTTTTGTTTAGAGTTGCAGGTATCCCACTGCAAATTTTGACCCCAACTTGTGTGAAAGCATTTCGTGTGGCACTACTGATATTCCTAAATGTATAAAAATGATCAGAGGTAGAGGAACATGTTTTAAAGGAATGGATACTAGAAATTCAAGAAAACAGCTACCAAACCTTTAAAGCTTATTTTTAATAATTGTATCTTACTTTTAGGGGCGATGACTTCAGACCTGATTATGGGAAATGAGGTGTACTTGCTGCCCTTTTCCCAAATACTCCCATAGCAGCCCTTACTGCAACGGCGACAATGAGGGATAGACAGACTATTTGTAACACACTGTGTCTGAGGAATCCTAAGCTGGTTATTGGTAATCTCAATCGCACAAATAACTTTTTTGCCAAAGTATTCAGGGAGGGAAGTGATTATCAAGCTTATGTCAACATTCTTCAACCAATTGCCAACTCTCTATTGGAGCAAGGTACCAAAAACCCACTAACATTAATTTATCTGCCTCTACCTTGGTGTGGAAAGACCTATAAGCTGTTTGAAAACACTCTTAAAGAAAAGCAATATGACCCAGAAGAGGGACCTTTTATACCTGAAAATAGATTATTTGGGCAGTTTCATGTTCCACAAACAACGAAAATGAAAGAAACAATTTTGAAGAGACTTTGTAGCCCAGATAGCAAATGCAGAATTGTTTTTGCTACTATGGCTCTTGGAATGGGTGTAAGAGAGGTAATCCACATTGGTCCACCAAGATCAGTGCGTGAGTACTACCAAGAGGCAGGCCGTGCTGGGAGAGACAACCAACAGTCCCAGGCCATTCTTTACTACAATAACCGAGATATAGCTGCTAACAGACTAGGTATGACAGATCACATGAGGTTGTACTGTAAGAGTACTGGAAAGTGTCTAAGGAGACAATTACTGTGTTATCTAGATTCTCCATCTCTCGTGCCAAGCAGTAAACTTCATGACTGTTGTGACGTGTGCAAATCCCATTGTGGTTGTGAGGATTGTGGTTTGAAATCTCACACTCAAACTGCAGCTGAACATAATGCTGATGCTAACATGTCAGAAGCCACTGTCTGCAATGATGATGTCTCACTGAGGATGAAGGAAAACTTACAAAAATTGTTTGCATCATTGAAACAAAGTAAAAAGAAATACGCCCAATTACGATCAGGCTGGCAGTGCATCAGCAAAGACATTGTGGAAGATATTGTGTCCAGAAGAAAGGAAATTTCCTCTGTGTCTTATCTAATGAGTAATTTTCCAATATTTTCCAATGCAGTTGCTGAGGAAATTTTAAATATAATTTTGCAGTAACTACTTGGGATATAAAATGATACTAGAAGGCTCAGACACCCAGTATTTGAGAAATGGGATATTTTACAGCTCCAGACACTTTCTTCTTGTATGTCTTAAAATTAAGAGAATTGGTCAGACATGTACATTTAATTTTGGGTGTTATGTTTAAATGATGTAACAGTGTGAATGTTTACTAAAACACATTGCCTACACCCTTAGTATTGAGATTTCTTTATGTGGTTAAATTTTCCCTTCTCCAACACTGACAAGGGGGAAGGGGAAACTGTCTCAACAATAGTGCAGTGACACACTAAGGGTAAACTTTCCTTTTCATTACTTTCCTATGTTTTGCATGTGTCCTTTTAACCAGGAATGCAGCTCAGCGAAGTCCACCCTCTCAAGTGGATGATCAGGTCGTTCAGGAAAAGATGGATGGGATCTGCCAGGCGTTTTTCTAAAAGGCCTAGCCGTCTGAGATCCTCTCTGACTAGTGTCTCATCTCTGTCTGAGCTCCTATGAGTGTGAATCATTGATTGGGAGGCAACTTTGCTTATCTCATCAAAGTTTTCCACAATTTTTCTTTTACCCCCCAAGGCCTTTGTTAATCTTTCCACTGCTTTTTTTGTCTTGTTGGCACCCATCATTT
>OZ026595.1:30435253-30437753 GCA_964020085.1 Micromussa lordhowensis
GAGAAAACCCTGGACCAGTTGTCTTGATGTCTTTCTGTGGCCCATTATCAGGAAGGTGGTCTGACGGAACTCGGTCAAACACCAAAGTACTTGCCACTGCATGTTCAGACACATTTTGGTGCTCTTCACGCATGTCGTGAGCCCTTACTTCCCAATCAATGATGTCTAAAACAATGGTGAATTTGTTTCCCTTTTTAGTCAGCTCAATGGCATGGTCTAGGAAGTGACTTCCGATGTTATCCAGGACAGTATAATTATTTCTTAGCTGGATCTAGGCAAACACCATACCTTTGAAATCTTTTCATAGCCTAAAAAAGAAAGGTTTTTCTTTTTTGTTGGGTGCAAAAGAGCAGTATTAAAACAGATAATAATAATCTAATTGGTTGTTGTAAAAAAGAGGGGTTTTTAGTCATACCCCCATGTTCACACAAAGCAGACGTAACTGAAAGCAGGGGAGGTATGGCCTAGTGAGTAAAATTGTACAGAACTCAAGTTTCAGGTTTCAAGTTTTTATTGTTTTACTGTTTACAGAAAAGTTAATAAACATAGTTTACAGGAATGCAGAAATAAACAAAAATACATATATAACTCTAAAGAGAGCAAGAAAGATTGCAAGAATTGGGAAACAAAGTAATATTTTACTGTACCTAAGGGGCACAAGTATGACATTAAGGTACCACAGTCCTTCCTAACAAAGTTGATAGCAAGGAATAAAGTATTGTCAGTTCATACGAGAAAACATACACAATATTATTGGGACTTACAATTTTGCTTGTTCCACCATCACTAAGGAGAATTGTATTTAATCTTTGTAACCTTGACAATTCTGGTACTCGGAGAAACAGTGGAATAGAGTACATCAGACATACTGGTGGCATTTTCTTTTCATCAACATCCATTCCGTTAACAAGGGTAATAAGGAACTGTATTGTGGCTGGACATTTGCTTTCTATTTCAACATAGATTTCTTTCCAGGAAAGATCTGATAAGCCTTCATATTCCCTCTTCCTGAGGACAGAGTTTTTTGATCGTCTACACATGTTGCTGATCTCTTCATTGACAGTTCTGCAAACAATATCCGTCATGACCTTAATGCCGAGAGGTTCTTTAGCTAGCACTTCCAACTTTTCCTGTACATTACTTGAACGTATGTTTTCCTTCTGTAGCAGAACAATTGAAGAGGAAACAAGAGCAACGTTAATGGGGGAAGAATGTAATGGGAAAACCTATAAAAATTTACCCGGATATATGTAAATAGCCTTTTTACTTTCAATGAGATCTGTTTAATTTTATGCATTTATGTAAGCTCATCTATTCTCTGTTATTGGTACAGAAAGAACTACTACAAAGGTTAACAAAGGTAGTGTTGTGCTGAAGCTTGTAATAAAAATTATTAATACACATCTACCATATATGTAATGATTGCTATATACGTACATGCATTTATAATATGGCTGTCCACCACCGATATTTTTAAACCTACCCTCCTCTGTTTTACTCTGCTGTCTAAAGCGAAGCAGAGTTTGTATTTTATAAGAGTGAGACAAAACCAAAAATGCTTTGCGAGGGAGTGCTCATATATACATTGCATAGTGTTTGCGGTTTTTCAGACTATAAACACTGCGTTTGTCCAACAGTGAAAAGTACAGAACAAAAATAAAAAGCAATACGCTATTTACCGGAGACTGGACTTCCTGATATTGAAGATCTCCGACCGCAGAGATATCTAAACATTCCTCTCTATCATCCTAAAGATATTAAAAAATAAAAAGTAGCGAAAAGTAAGATAATAAAGTTCGATTGTAAATAACAGGACCAGTCGAACAAAATATGGTTAATATGGTCAAAGAAAGGCCGTATGGTTTACCTCCTTTTCTGCTGTGCTTTGCTGTTGAGCTGAGCTAAATTCGTCGTAATAAAGAAGTCCACGTCGAGTTTTCTCAGACTTTTTTGCGCTCTTTGTCAAAGTGCGAGCCACTGATGGAGATATTTCAGTGCAACGCTTGACCCTCTCAAACGACCTCTGACTCTCTGTGATAAGGGTCTTGAAGGCTATGAAATTTTTTTACGTCTTTCACATGGCCTGCATACCAAGTGTGGCAATAAGTTATCGTCTTGTCTCAGAGTATTGCCATAGATGTCTTCTGCGGCAACAAGCAGTGCTCGACTTCCCTTTCTCAAAAGATGTTTGGACCAGGATCTGTCCTCAACTGCTCCACACAGCCTACAGGAACTTCAATTTCTGGGAACAGACGATTGACACATCTTTTTTGGAGTTTGTTGGTGATTGAGAGACGACATATTCTCAAAATCCAAGAGGGATTTCACTGCTTCCCACGTTTCAAGTGATGTTTATTTTTAGGTTACAAATTCCACTCCCTACTGGGCTCAGTAATGAGCTCAGTGGAGACAAACTTCAACTTTCCAGCCTCTCCCTTCAATCATATCTCTGGAATCTGCTAAAATCTAGCAGACACGTGACCAGCCGTAACCATGGTAC
>OZ026595.1:30445253-30450253 GCA_964020085.1 Micromussa lordhowensis
TGTAGAAATAGAGAATCTTATTTTTGCTAAGTCATGTACCTAATTAATTGTAGTCTCTTTCGTTTTTTATATCTTGTATCACGAGAGGAACAGTCTTCCCTAAAATTAATTAACAATTTGTCTGGCTGATATTCCATTATTTAAATTCGTGCTTATCAATTGGGGCTTCTCTTTCCCTCGTTTTCTTGAAAAATGAAAGGAGACTCTGCTCGCAGGGAAATAACTGATTTCATTTAAACTATAATTCCTTCCATAAAAAATCCATATAGATATAAACAACAAATTAGAAACGTCCAGATTGTCACTTAATGATGATTATAATGATCACCGTCAACGAACAGAAACGATTGAAATTTAAGGAAAAAACGAATAAAAGACTCTAGTTATTTATTCTTTGCCTTTGGTGACATCCTTAAGAATATTCCCTAACATCGCCAATGCATCTATTGAAAATTTTTGCTGTTGTTGTCTGCTTACCCTTTCTGCTTCAGCCATCCTCTCCATGAAGGCCTCATCCTTTTCTTGTGCCCTTTCAAGGAACGAAAGGACTGCGCTTTGTTCCTCTGCGCCAGCCCCATCTTTGGTCTTCTGTCTAGGATTCTTTTTCGCCGATTTCGCCGATTCTACCGCGCGACTCTTTGGATTGGGTGTGCTCGTGCTCGGGCCCTTCCTTTTTCCACTTTTGTTCTTGAAAAACAGTGATTTCGCGAAAGCCACATCTGCGTCCTCTTCTTCAGAGCCATCAACGCCAGAAGTGCCAGGCGTATTCCTCTCCTTTTGGGCGCGAGCAGCCGCCAACATCTCCTCATCTAAGGCCTCCTTTTCCAGCAAATCTTGATCAATTTCCGGGGAACTGTCAACGTGTTGTGAGCTGCTTTCCAGTACGTGCTTGGGATTAACAGCTTCTCGGTTGCCTAAAATGTCATCCATATCGTGAAAATGTCTTGGTATGAGCTCAGCTCCACTCTCGGTTTCCTTTTCTTCGTCTTCGTCGTCTCCTCCCTTTCCATATCTAGTGGTCCTTAGTTTATCTTTCACGGTCTTGTACTTTTTGGCGAGGTTCGCCATTTTATTTTTGCACTGCTGGGCAGATTTCTCGCATTCGACGTTCTCTCGTCTGCACCTTTCTTGCAGTTGCCTGGCGATAGACTGCCACTCCGGGGAATTGAACGCCCGGTAGCGAAGTTTATCCTCGTTCTCGCCGAACAGTTCAATTAAAATCTTTTCTTCGGTGTCAGTCCATCGATTTTTTTTCCTTTGCGCTCCGTTTTCAGCGTTTCCTTGACTCGATGTAGGCGTATCCAAATACTGCAAAGCCTGAACCGCATGGGCAGGCGAATGGGTGAGTGGTGCCATCATCTGCATCGAGGACATCATTGGCGGAACATAGTATTGCTGTGGCATGAACTGTTGATTGTACGGGGAGGGTTGTAACCCTGGTTGTCTTGCATAGGAAAATGGCGACAACGTGGAATATGCATCTTCCCTGGCGAAACAATTGATGGAAAATAAATACAGGCGCGAGGATCAACAATCACCACAAGAAAGAAATATTTATATGCACAAATTAGCTATACAACGGTGTTAACTTTACCTTTCGGGTTGGTCGCATTCGTAAGGATTGGTGTTTTTGTTTTTTGCCATACCTTCTTCGTAGACCGAAACCAGACGTGGAAACTTGGTCGAAAACCTGGTCTTGAAAACGTGATCGAATGAGCCTGACGCAATCCCGACACCACAGGATGTGAAAATCTATGCGACCGCAAGCGGATGTATCTGTCATCCAAATGCTGCCTGCTCGCAGAGTAGACCGAACTTTTACCTTAGTTAACTTTCTATTGTCTTGAGCGGTGTTTACTACGGTATTAGTTGGCGTTTACACACGCAAAATATTAACCTAGGTAAGTAAACTCTAATACCTCGGTAGCACGCTCAAGTCTAAACACGGCATAAGTGTGCTAGATCACAGAATCTTGCATCTTCTCCGTCTTGCAGCGCGCGGAACTTAACGATATCTTGCCTTATGGTGTCTGAAACGAAACGCGGATCGGGTTAGGTGGAAAATGCGGAGTGCGGAGTGTGGAAAATGAGGAGTGTGGAAAATGCGGAGTGTGGAAAATGCAGAATACAGTCCAAAAATTATGTATTACCTGGGTAGTCAATTCTTTAGCTCTATTGAGCGGTCACCCTTAATACTCGGAGGTTGACCGCTAAAGAGAGGTTCGCCAAAATGTAGTATAAATGTGGTAAAAATGGAACTGTAGCATGTGTACAGTATATTGTATCGGTTCACATCAACAGCAACACAAAATATTAGAAAGCACAGGAGCGTTGGTGCACAGCGCAGTCCTGTACATATCATGAGAAAAAACCCTGTTTTTGACGGCCGTGTACATATCGACCTCAGCACCTACCACTCCCTTGACGAAGACCAGAGGGAAATGTTGAAAGGGTCTGGACTGATTGTGAATATCATTTAATTCGCAATAATGTTACAAATACTGATTTCTATTAGTTATCTATTCGTTACAGTTACAGTTACAGTTCTTTATAGCTACAGAAAACACCGAAGAATAGTACGATTTAGAAATGAAAGTGCAATGATGCATGGCTTGGACAAATTATTAATATCGTTAACTCACAATAGTGTTTTGATTACCTTTTTGTCACTGTTCTTTTTATAAAGCCACAAAATATGTATGTAACAGTCCTTTATAGCTACAAAAAACACTGTAGGAATGCACGATTTAGCGATAAAAATGCTTGGACGGGGATTCTTAGTATCGTTAATTCGCAATAATGTTACACGCATTGATTTCTATTATTTACCTTTTCGTTACAGTTCTTTAAATCTACAGAAAACACTGTAGGATTGTACGATTTAGCAATGAAAGTGTAATGATGCATGGCTTGGACAGATTATTAATATCGTTAATTCACAATAGTGTTTTGATTACCTATTTGTCACTGTTCTTTTTATAAAGCTACAAAATATGTATGCAACAGTCCTTTATAGCTGCAAAAAAACAATGTAGGAATGCACAATAATTTAGCGATGAAAATGCTTGGACGGACTCGTAGCATCGTTAATGCACAATAATGTTACACACGTTGATTTTTTTTGATTACCTATTTTGTACTGTACTTAAATAATTGTACTGTACTTAAATAATTATGATCAAAGAATATGGACCTGAATAATGTTGCACTTGTTTGATTCTTTGGTTTACCTTTTTGCTAACGTTCGTAATTCGCGATTGCCTTTCGAACAACATTAGAACTGTAAACGTGAACTTCCTTGAACACGGAATAACGTTATAACTTGATATTTTTCTAATATTTTGTGTTGCTGTTCATGTGAACTGATACAATATACTGTACACATTCTACAGTTCCATTTTTACCACATTTATACTACATTTTGGCAAACCTCTCTTTAGCGGGCAACCTCCGAGTATTAAGCGAGGGTGACCGCTTAAGGCGGGGGTACACGTGAATTTAAGTGAAATGTTGGTAAGTTTAAAGAGAGGTTGAAAGGGAAAAAAAAGGGTTATGGAACACCACCAGACAGTTGCCCGACCCATACTTGTCCAATACTCCGACAAATTTATGCACACCATTGTATTGTATTTTATTGTATTGTGTCGTTCTCAATTGTATTGTATTGTTAATCTATTGTTATGTGGATATAATACAATACAATGGTGTGCATAAATTTGTCGGAGTATTGGACAACCCTCGCCCGACCGCACAATGGCACCCCAGGTTGTTGGGCAACTGTTTGGAGTGTATGTACCAATTTTTAATTTCAAACTCTAATTTTAAAACAACAACAAATCTTCAAAATTTCCTATTTCCATCAATTTTACTAATCCTTTGAGAAAAACTATTTCTCTCCAAATATACCTAAAAATCACCAAAAAATTTCCAAAACAACCCAAAACAACCCAAAACATAGATATGTGAGATGAGCATAGAGATTCTTGATTGCTTGAAACGTAAACAAGATATTTGCATAAAAAGCATAATACCCAGCCAAAATACGGCTTTCATGTGTACTCCCGCCTTAAGAGGAAGTTTTTAAGGTCATTCAAGCTGTAGCTACCGTCAAGCTAATAGGTGTGAAGAAAATCACAAGTTTAACACGTCTGTCAAGATAACAAATGAAAACAGCAATTGCATGGCGTTATAGGATGAAAACAAGCTTAGCGCCAAAACGAGGCTATGCCTCGTGCGAGTCTAAGAAATGCCTCCCAAAAGGGAGGCAAAGAGCTTTTCACCCCCTACTTAAAGTTAGTTGCATCGAAGAGATGCTGGAGGCTCCTCGTGCGGGTGGACCGGTGAGGGTGGGACTCTGCAGAGACTCTGCTCCCGTTAACCCTACCCCCATGAAGGGGGTAGGGGGGAGCAGAGAACGAGGAGCATTTTGCTTGAATTATTTTTCGTTTTTTTTTCCTTTAAATAAACATGTTTAAAACACGCGTTTTAACTTGTATCCATATCAGATGAATATATCTGGCACTAAAAACTTGATTTAAACGTCAAGAATATTCGAAATTGTCCGCCTTTAAGGCGGGGGTACACGTGAATTTAAGTGAAATTTTGGTAAGTTTAAAGAGAGGTTAAAAGGGAAAAAAATGGGTTATGGAACACCACCAGACAGTTGCCCGTCCGCACAATGGCACCCCAGGTTGTTGGGCAACTGTTTGGAGTGTATGTACCAATTTTTAATTTCAAACTCTAATTTAAAACAACAACAAATCTTCAAAATTTCCTATTTCCATCAATTTTACTAATCCTTTGAGAAAAACTATTTCTCTCCAAATATACCTAAAAATCACCAAAAAATTTCCAAAACAACCCAAAACATAGATATTTGAGACGAGCATAGAGATTCTTGATTGCTTGAAACGTAAACAAGATATTTGCATAAAAAGCATAATACCCAGCCAAAATACGGCTTTCATGTGTTCTCCGGCCTTCATAGAGCTAAAGAATTG
>OZ026595.1:30455253-30492753 GCA_964020085.1 Micromussa lordhowensis
CGGATCACGAAAAAATCGAAAACCAGTTTCCCGAGGACGGAAAAATATCGATTCACGAATCACGGAAAAAATAAATCCTCATTCACGCTTCACGCAAAGCAAAAATGCCCATTCACGCGTCACGAAAAAAGAATAGGGGACTCTCTTTTTTTTTTCACTTGTTATTACCAGTCAAATGCCCTCCCTTCGATTTTTCTTAGCGGAGAGTGGCGGTTGTACACAGACTACTAAAGCCGTGTTCACACTAAATGTTAATTATATTCAACTGAATTACGATTCAATCTATCATACTTCATTCGATTTTATTCAATTATGGTTCTATCCACATATGCAAAAATTCAAATAAACTAGGCAGGGCAACCTCGCAATCTAAAGTTGAAAACAAAACGGCGCCCTATCGAACAGCTGCCATGTTATTCACCGCAATACTTGATTTGGAGGCCAGAAGAAAGTCAAAGGAAGCTTCGAAGGCTAGAAGAAGAAAAATACGCCGTCTGAAACAGCAACAACGGATGAGACAAACCATCACGTGTCCGCCATTTTGTTCAATCACGCACTGTAATTACTTCAAACAACCCCAAGGGGGTTGTTTGAAGTAATTGTAATCCAATTATAATCAGGGACTGTAATTAGTTGATGTGAACCCATTTCATATTTAATTCGATTATAATTCGATCATAATCGAGGCCTAATGTGAACACGGCTTAAGTGCCATACAAATCGAAATCCTTCTTATGTCCTACCTTCAATAGTAACGGTTTCCAGCTTTGTAATGTTGTGTAGACGCATAGTGCCACACAGGTTCAGCTGTCAGGAGACAATAGCATGAAGTCGTGTTATTGCATATTAACGTTTACCCTCTCTTTTCTCTTGACTCTCCGTTGTCTAGAAGAATTCTCTGAGGTAGAAACATCATATAGAAACAGAATACGGTAGTCACGTAATGGTAGATCGAATAAATAAGTGCTGTTATCACTCGATGCATTTTTTCATTTTCATTGGCCGAGAGCCAACCATATGACCTGCAAATAACTGCCTACAAATAATGGTCTGCTCATGCGTAGTACCGTCTAAATGTGTTCTGCTGCGAATACTATTCTGCTCGTGCGTAATTGTAACCAGATTGCTCCCTGAGCTGTCAGAGAGTGATTTAAATAAGAAAACAAATTTGGTGATCGAATGATTAAACAATTATTGAACACGGTTATCGTAAAATATCGTAAGTTGTCAGTCGTGTCCCGCAGATCAATGACTTGTCACAGCCTTCGGCTTTGGCAAAGTATTGTCAGCAACCTTTGTTCAGCCGACATGATTAGCCCTTGACCAGTTCCTGTAGTAATTAGCTGATCCGCCTCAGGTGAGTTTGTATGTGACATTACTTGATTAATGTTGACCTTTCTTGAGAATAAGTATGGTATGGTATACTTTATTTAAAATAACGAAACACGCTAGCCCCAACAACACTCAGCTGGTTTCCATGGGGGGTGTGTTTGTACAGATATAAAAGACACTAAAGCTAATAATACAAGATTAATTAGGTCTAAAGTCATAAAAATTCAACTATTATGAGCTAAGTACATATTATAACCTAAGTACATGACTAATAACAAAGTAAATCTAAACCTACAAAATTATTCACAATTGCTTAAGAGGGCTGAATTACTATGGCGTTATATCCCCGCCAAAATTCAAACTTTTGTTTGCAACATTGTTGCTTTGAATTATCGCTCGATTTTACACTCCAATATTCAACTTCTACAATTCAACATTACCCATTCACAATTCAATGTCCATATTTTAAATGCAACGTTGTTCGAACATGCGACATTCTTATTCAATGTTCAATGTGTTTATACGGTGTCAAATGCGACATGCTCGCAATGCAATCCAACATTCCTGTTTCCTGTATTCTCAATCAATATCCATATTTTGCTTCCAAATTTCTTCGTTTAACATGCGACATTCGTGTCTTTCAATGCAATGTTGATACTCGGTGTGTGTGTTGTGGTGCAGAGTGCGATATGCCTGCCACACAATCCAACATTCTTCTCTGGACATTGAACTTCACGCTCGAGTGACCTGACCTTTAGATGGTACGCCGCTGTACAAAGTATGTTGGCTCAAAATAACTGGGTCGTTCCGCATGTTCCAGGTGACACAGTGATGGCTAATAGTGGTACCTCTGAAAAGGCGTCGAACAACTCGAAGGCCACACTCCGTCGCGTCGCAGAGTAATTGCTAACGCTGGCAAATAGAGGTGGGTTGTATTGTTGTTTGTAGCTAGTTTGCTTTATTTGCTTCTTTGCATTGCGCGCCTCGGCTAAAATTTCGGCGTATGACACGAAGACCTCCATTTTAATTATTAAAGCGATTTTTGTATCAGCTATTTCAATCTGTGTTTATCTGAGCGATCTAACTTGATTCGTTCTTCGTCGGCAGTTTTAATATCGCTCTTTTCGTTTGGGCGATTATTAATAAACATTTGGTCCATTTGGTAGTAAATTGTCTGAGTACCCATTTGAGAAGCTAAACCGGCACGATGTGATTTGCGAAGAACCCAAGGTTAAATCAGGTTAAATTGACCATGGAGGCTCTTCAAGAGAATTATCTGAGAAAATCTCTCCAGAATCGGTGGAGAAACAGTTAGGATACAAGAAAAAAATACTCTTGCTCGCTGCAGTAAGTGACAGTGAATTGATCGTAGCAGCATTTTTTATTTTACTTCGCATTGCGGTCATTCAGCGAGTCATTCTAGCCTTCAGAAACGGCTATCGCATAGCTTGTAGATTCATTCAACTTTAGGTTAACTTTGGCGAGATTTCTTGAAATTTATATCGATGAAAAGTGCTTTCCTTGAGAAAAAAAAACCGTTCTTGCAAAAAGAGCAAACTGAAAACTTTTTTACTAATACCGTACGTGACTGATTATCGATAAAAACTCGGAGGGATTCCAGCGCCCCCGGAGTGTAGGGTGGGGGAATATTGTGGAATGTTGTGGAAGCCTTGTTCTAACCCCCCTCGTTGATAAAGCAGCAATTCATATCCTCCCCCAGCTTGCAAAAGAGGGAACCTTTCCACAAGGTTGTGGTAGACATCACTAGCACTGCTGTTGAGGTCAATAGTGATTGACCCTGGCCCCAGGCCACAGTTTGAAAGGCCGGTCTTTTCGGACACAGAGCTTGGTGGTCTTTCAGAATTAACTTTGGATAAACAGAAAAATTTCAAAGTGCAACTTTGAAGCTTGCTTTTGCCTTTTTTACTATTGGCAGAGCTTCTATTTCTGGGATTGAATCCTCCACTCCTTGGTTGCATGTAGTTAAACACCCTTCGATGTTCTTGTATTGCTGAAGCAGGTCCTTCTTGTACATGTACACTACTGGTCGGCTGGTCATGATCATTATCATCACCTGAAATCGAGAACGGGACAAACATTCATTAGTTGATGCTGGACATACTCCTAAATCAACTTGTCAGGAGGAAACCAAAAGTAACAGGACGCCTTTCTAATAAAAAAGTTGTTTTCATTCGAAAATGGTAATTTTCATAATAGCCAAAAGTTTCACTAGCAAAATGCTTGATTGTGATTGGTTTTGAAAAGACCTTATAGGGCTGTGCTCTAAAAGTGGGTGCCAGAGGTAAGTAACTTTTGCCTTTGGGTGACCGAAAAACTTACTTTTTTCATAATTTATAAGTATGTGATGTGCCTTGTAAGTCATTATAATGAGTACCCCCCGGGGCGCTGGAATCCCTCCGAGTTTTTATCGATAATCAGTCACGTACGGTATTAGTAAAAAAGTTTTCAGTTTGCTCTTTTTGCAAGAACGGTTTTTTTTTTCTCAAGGAAAGCACTTTTCATCGATATAAATTTCAAGAAATCTCGCCAAAGTTAACCTAAAGTTGAATGAATCTACAAGCTATGCGATAGCCGTTTCTGAAGGCTAGAATGACTCGCTGAATGACCGCAATGCGAAGTAAAATAAAAAATGCTGCTACGATCAATTCACTGTCACTTACTGCAGCGAACAAGAGTATTTTTTTCTTGTATCCTAACTGTTTCTCCACCGATTCTGGAGAGATTTTCTCAGATAATTCTCTTGAAGAGCCTCCATGGTCAATTTAACCTGATTTAACCTTGGGTTCTTCGCAAATCACATCGTGCCGGTTTAGCTTCTCAAATGGGTACTCAGACAATTTACTACCAAATGGACCAAATGTTTATTAATAATCGCCCAAACGAAAAGAGCGATATTAAAACTGCCGACGAAGAACGAATCAAGTTAGATCGCTCAGATAAACACAGATTGAAATAGCTGATACAAAAATCGCTTTAATAATTAAAATGGAGGTCTTCGTGTCATACGCCGAAATTTTAGCCGAGGCGCGCAATGCAAAGAAGCAAATAAAGCAAACTAGCTACAAACAACAATACAACCCACCTCTATTTGCCAGCGTTAGCAATTACTCTGCGACGCGACGGAGTGTGGCCTTCGAGTTGTTCGACGCCTTTTCAGAGGTACCACTATTAGCCATCACTGTGTCACCTGGAACATGCGGAACGACCCAGTTATTTTGAGCCAACATACTTTGTACAGCGGCGTACCATCTAAAGGTCAGGTCACTCGAGCGTGAAGTTCAATGTCCAGAGAAGAATGTTGGATTGTGTGGCAGGCATATCGCACTCTGCACCACAACACACACACAGAGTATCAACATTGCATTGAAAGACACGAATGTCGCATGTTAAGGTGGGGGTTTACCTGAATTAAAGTGAAATTTGAGGAAGTTTAAAGAGAGATTGAAAGGGGGAGAAAAGGTTATGGAACACCACCAGACAGTTGCCCGACCCCACAATGGCACTCGGGTTGTTAGGCAACTGTTTGGTGTGTATCTATCAATTTTTAACTTCAAACTCTAATTTTAAAACAACACCAAATCTTCAAAATTTCCTATTTCCATAAATTTTACTAATCCTTTGAGAAAGACTATCTGTCTCCAAATAAACCTAAAAATCACCAAAAAATTTACAAAACGGCGCAAAACATAGATGTGTGTAATGAGTGAACAGATTCTTGATTGCTTGAAACGTAAACGAGATATTTGCATTAAGAACATAATACCAAGCCAAAATACGGCTTTCAGGTGGACCCCCGCCTTAAACGAAGAAATTTGGAAGCAAAATATGGATATTGATTGAGAATACAGGAAACAGGAATGTTGGATTGCATTGCGAGCATATCGCATTTGACACCGTATAAACACATTGAACATTGAATAAGAATGTCGCATGTTCGAACAACGTTGCATTTAAAATATGGACATTGAATTGTGAATGGGTAATGTTGAATTGTAGAAGTTGAATATTGGAGTGTAAAATCGAGCGATAATTCAAAGCAACAATGTTGCAAACAAAAGTTTGAATTTTGGCGGGGATATAACGCCATAAATTACCAACACTGATAAACAGGCGCTTGCAGGATATCTGCATCCTACCTTATATCTGTGATATCTTTAATTATTATAATTCTTTTTAAGACAATCAGACTTCTCCATTCCTAGTCATAACACTGTAACATGCGGTAAGCATTCTTTGCGTTATCTTGGGCCTAGGTTATGAGGAACATTATCCCCAGATATGAGATCTACAAAAACTTTGAATGCTTTTAAAAAGAAGATAGGTAAAGTAGATATAAGCTTATGGCTGTTTCCTCTTCACATCATAGTTAGATTAGTTTTACGATATTTTTCATTATCTTTTTTATTATCTATTTAGTTTGTGTCCCCAGATTAGTAAGGGATTTTCTCCAGCTATGTGTCTCTGGCACATAAATGAAGTTTGTGCTACTATTACTACTGCTATTTCAAATTTAGCCATCAAAATACTTCCATTTAAGAACGCCTGTCTTAGTGGAACAGGCAGGGGCTGGAAGAAGGGGGTCGGCCGATCTCCACCATATTTATGTTGCATAAAGGTCTTAGCCAACTAGTAACCATGGTCATATTTTTTTGTCTATTGTCTTTATTGTTTCCGAGAACAGACCACCCCCCCAAAAATACGCCCAGTGGCGTCACAAAAGTTGTGATTTTAGATTAACTTTAGCAGTGTGTATCTCTGAGGCTATTCAAGTAGCAGATTTGATTTTACATCAACATCACAGTTGTCCTTTGATAGTTCAAATGCATACAAGAACAAATGTTTGCTATGCATCGCTTACGTTCTACATGCAAACATGAAAGGCATCCTTCGTGTCATTTTCGAAACTAGTAAAACTGGGCATTTTCAAATTCTTTTTTCTCAAGGGTCCGGGAAGATACAAATACTCTACTAATTGCTAGTTACTCACCATACATAGGTTCATGTTTTAAGCCAGTGTTAAAATTGGTCCAGTGAATTAAACTTTTTTAACGGTTCACTGTTTCACTGCTTCGTCCATGGTCGCATGTCATTTTCCCAGTCTAGTTCGATACAACTGCTACTTCTATTCTGCTGTCGATCTTAATGTCCGCTTTTCGCCGTTTTAACAACCAACGACAGGTGTAAACAGCCAACAGCGACGGTATCTTGTCATATTATTTATGATTTTGATGTATAACGAGAGTCAAAGGCTAAGCAAGATCCAATGATGCTTTTATGTGTTGTTAGCATTGCGTGACAGCTTTGGTTCACCGTTAAACACGATTCAGCTTTCGGTCAATTTTGGTGTAGCCATCTCACCAAGACATCAGTATGCAAGTACATTCACAGACGCCTAGTTATCTTGTCTTTCTTGCGTATGTGATCCTGATTCATAAAAAGCTTTCAGACATTCAAGTCCCGAATCCATCAGACAGCGTTACAAGCAAAGTTATGTTGATGTCCGTAATAGATTGCGAATGTTAGTGAAATGCTCGGAGGTTTCTCCAAATTCTCTTCACCTTGAAGCCGGTTAATTCACTGGAGAATATCCTTGGAACTTATCATAAGTTGCACATTTTACAGAGACCTACGGAACTTTTGAACGGTTCGCATTGCGAAGCGTGGGTGTAGACAAAACGTGGACCCCCCTTTCTGGCACCCCCCTTCTGGACCCCTTTCTGGACCCCTTTCTGGACCCCCCAAATTTTCCGTTGAAAAAAAATAAAAAAACACAGAACATCAAAAAAAGAATATTAAACAGTGCATGAGACTCACCGGAATTTCTTCGATCGGTCAGTTCGATTCCACAGGTTATTCTCGGGTAAGGTTGAAACTACCTCGCTACAAACTTAAAATCAGCCACTTCGTTAATTCATCGTGATATATACGCGAAAACTCCATGACACATCGACATTCGGAACGTACAGTTGTGCGAGTTTACCCGCCATTTTGTAACCGGCCGCCATAATTGCTTCTGCCGCTGACCAGCATACCCTCGTTTTCAAGGCTCACAATCCAACTCATTCCACCCTACAATAAATTCACGGCCGAAATATCTGAGAACGAAATAACTTTCCTCGATACAGTGGTGTTCAAAGGAGAGAGATTCATAAAGGAATCCATCCTAGACATAAAAACTCACTACAAGCCGACGGAAATCTTTCAATATACCCATTTTACCTCGTGCCACCCTCCGGGGGTAAAAAGAGGCTTTATCAAAGGCGAAGCAATTAGACTGCTTAGAACAAACTCTTCAAAAACAACATTTGAAGAGTGCCTTGCAAACTTTAAACGACGCCTCGAAGCACGCGGGTATCCAAAGGAATATATAGAACGTTCCCTGTCAGAGGTCACCTTTGACTCAAGACAATCGGCTCTTAAATCACAAAAACACAAAACTGCAGAGAGAATATTGCCCTTTGTCACTACATACCACCCTGTGGTAAATAAACTTAAACAAATCGTGATGGAAAACTGGAGGCTCATAGAAAACCAGCCTATGCTGAAAACAATTTTTAAAAATCCTCCGATCATATCTTACAAAAGAGGTAAATCTCTAAAAGAGCAACCACAAAAACCACATTGGGAGTCCGTGTAGGCCTGTCTCTGCTTGTGTTAAGAAAATCTTTAAAAAAAATTAATTAAACTTCTAATTTGCAAGTGTTTTCAGATTAAGTATGTTTCCGTTTCTTGACACTACTCCATTCCCTTTCAAAATAATTTTATGTATACTCCTCATTCCCTTTCTGGCCAGGACAGAAATAAAACATTTCTTAACTCAACTGCAATGCCCTTTTCCGCTGTGAAAGAGCATTCTTGCCTGCAATGCTTTTTGGCTCTGACAATAAGGCTACCAACACATCATATGTTACTCTCATTGTAAATGCCTAAATCCCGATTACAAAGGATTGTAGCCCCCACCCCCGGGGATTCTTCTTTTCAAAAGACTTGCTTGAATTTATATACCCTGCTTAGGACAGAGAGTCCAAAACCCATACCCCTATCCAGAGCCACACCACCTCGGGGGATTTTAGCCTTATTTTAATATGCAAATATCTCACAGTGATACTGGTCAGCGGCAGAGGCAATATGGCGGCCCGTCGCGGCCGGTTACAAAATGGCGGGTAAGCTCGCACAACTATACGTTCCGAATGTCAATGTGTTTCGCGTATATATCACGATGAAATTAACGAAGTGGCTGATTTTAAGTTTGTAGCGAGGTAGTTTCAACCTTACCCGAGAATAACCTGTGGAATTGAGCCTAAAAATCGAACTGACCGATCGAAGAAATTCAGGTGAGTCTCGTGCACTGTTTAATATTCTTTTTTTGATGTTCTGTTTTGTATTTTTTTTTTCAACGGAAAATTTGGGGGGGTCCAGAAAGGGGTCCAGAAAGGGGTCCAGAAGGGGGTCCAGAAGGGGGTCCAGAAGGGGGGTCCAGAAAGGGGGTCCACGTTTTGTCTACACCCGCGAAGCGTTACATGCGCATGGACTGGGAAAGAAAAAGCTAACGGATTGCTGTGGGGTGGGTGAGTGGGTGGGTGGGGGTGGGGGTAAGGTAACGCCTGAGATTCTGTTGGTAATTTACAGAAAGGATAGGGAAAGTGAAATTAAACATTTTGGGAATGAATTGGGATAAATATAATGTTTTTACTGTGTTCGGAAATGTATAGCCTGTTATTTATTTTGATATTTTTGGCGACAGTTTCGGTCCCCGTATGACTGCTCTCCATTCGTTATAATTTGTCAGATTGTAAACAAACTTTTCGTGAGTATGAATTAGAGTCCTATGTATTTATTTGAAAATGAAATGCTTTGTACAAACGCTCCAAGCGATTAAGTGTTTAACGTATCAAAATTAACCTTTTAAATTGATTTTATACATAGGCCACTGCTGAGAACATTTGGTAAATAACTGACAAGAACACAAAAGAAACATTCCACAGATCTCATCCTCAGCACGTGTTCTTTTTATTGCATACACAAACTGATAAATTAAACCGGGTCTTTTTCCAGGAGGAAAAATATTATTTTGCCTTGTTTTTGTTTGCATTTTTTTTTAAACGTTCGTGATGGCGTGGTAATCGAATTGATTTAATTAAATTAATGCAAATAAAATGTCCATTTCGTCGTGGGAACAAGACATTTTGTCTGACTTCATGATCAGAGAAAGTATTAAAAAAAGTAGATGAATTTACAAATTGGAAAAGTAGTGCTACAGTTGGATGTACTAAAGAGCTGTTCTTATTTTTAGAATAATTTTGGCTTTTGGGTCTTAACAAACACAAATTTCACTCAGAAGTCAGACCATCTTTGATCAGGTATATAATTCAATTTCGTTCCTGATACAAAGCACCAAAAAGTATTGAAGATTTTGATTGGTTCCAATGTTTACACTGTAAATGATGGATTTGCAGCGATCTATTACGTCTTCCACTCAACGTACAGAAATCAATTTCGCTTTGGGAAAAGTGCAGTGATGCTTTGTTCACTTTCGGCCCACTCGCCTCACTCCAAATGCGGAGATGCAAAAATAGAAGACAAGAATGCGGTTTCAGTTCCTTTGCTCAGTTGCACTAAAGATGTCACTAGCTACTTGCGTTCCCTTGGAGTGAGTGGATCGCGTGGGCGACAAGCGCATGCTAAGGTTACAGAGCAAGATCTTATTTTAAATAGAGCTGGTCTGCTTGTTATCAATGACGAAGACATTAAAAAAAATGACAATATGTCCGCGACATAGGAAGCATCTAACTGTAAACTGGCCAGGGGGGAAGGCTGTCAGTTGTCGCTACCCGCTGCATCAAAAGAGACAATCTAGGACAACATGCAGTGGAAAAGTTCGGCGGATAACCAAGCAAGTCTCAGAAGAAATATGCTGGATGTACGATACCGTTGTACCATTAGTGAAGGTAAGTACGAATCGATCCAATAATAATAATAATAATAATAATAATAATAATAACTTTATTGGGCTGTACATGTGAACACAAATAACTGGAAAGCTACTTTCAGTTTCGAGTTAACGCCTATAGTTTGTAGTGAACAAAATTGAAACATTTGATTTGGAGAAGTTTAAATGAGATATGGGTGCGTAAGACTGATCGCAGCCGAAGTCAAAGAAAAAAACACAAATAAGTCAGAGGCGTGATTTTTATACGTTTCTCCCTTCTATTTTAGCTATATGCAAGACCTGTAGATTGAAACACGCGGACCAAAGAAAGCGTGCGATGGACAATGTATGTATCTCTTAGTAGATAAAAATGGGATTTTGATAGAAAGAAGGTCTAATGAGGTGACACGCGAAGTTAAGAATCGTTCTCTTCCGGGCTTAAAAATATCAAAAAATAACAGAATCAGGTAGACATCACGCCTAGATCAAGGGGGTTGTTTAGGCCTTTGTTCGTAACCTGGATCCCAGAGCCCCAGCACCCTAGAGCAAATTTCGCATTCTTGTCCTCAACCATATGGGGCTGGTGCACAAAGAAAACTTTATCCTCGTTCTCTCGTGCGCCAGCCTCATCTTTTCCAGTCCTTGAACTCTCTTTTCAGCGCGCGCTATATAGGGGTTGAACCCAAGCGCGTGTTAATCGCGCGTGCGTTCAATCTCTATTAGCCGATGTTCTAAACGAGCAGGGGACTGGGTATGGATTTCTAAAATCGATTGAATTGAAAAATGGACCCCGTCGTCTGAAAGAGCATCTAAAAATTAGTAGATTTACCAAATTTGATTGTTATTGATTTAAATGCAAAGGAATGGTTCACCTTTATAATTCGCTAAAATTAGAGCTCAGTATGGATACTAAGCTCTCCTATTTTAACGATTTTTAAGAGTGTATCATGCCTTTGCGTTTAAACCAATAACTCTCAAATTTGGTAAAGTTACTAACTTTAGGGTGCTCTTTCAGATGATGGGTCCATTTGTCAATTCAATCGATTTTAAAAATTCGTTCCCAGTCCCCTACTCGTTTAGAACATGGCCAATAAAGAGCGCACGGAAGAGAGAGTTCAGGGACTGACTAGCCCCATCCGGCTGTAAGTGAACTCGAGCGTTGGATAGTAAATTGCCCCTAATATGTTTTGACGTAGTATTTTAGAGAATTTACTGCCTCTTGTTTTGTTTTTTTTTTTGCGAGCGTTAATTTGTTTTAACATTCCCCTTTACTTGCGATAATTCTATGTTGGCTCTGAATGAATTTCCTTCAAGGTCAAAAAGGTTCTGCAGCGAAACCGAACTGCTGTGGTTTATCAAAATATTTGAAGTAATATATCAAAACGAGTGATTCAAAAACCGAGAAAGAAATAAATTAAATGACGCCCATTAATTCAAGACATACTACCCGGAGTGGCTTTTTTAAAGGCTTTGTATTTTCATCTATTTTGCAAGGTGTGTGAATGCGTGGATGAAGATATCACAAGGCATGAAGATAACCAGCCCACTGACGAAGACGTGAGTAACACCTCTAAAGGAATTGTAGTTAAGTGGAAAGCAAGCCATGAAAGCCGGCCTTATCGGTTTTAAACATGTCTTTGCATTTCTTTATAAGGAACAAGAAACTGAAGAGCAGCATATGATCACACCAGAAAGAAAGCCGTGTCCTGAGAAAGTAGATCTTTCCGACGGTCAAGACGGAAGTGAATATATGGAGGTAAAGTCAACTCTTTCTAAGACGGACACCTTTAGGGACCGACCTCGGCTGTCCATCCTAGAGAGGTGTCCGGCTTACAGAAAGTAGAGCCGTAGAGGTAACCTGACACGGGTAACTCCGAGTGAGATAACATAAAAGCTGGACCTGGACGTAATGAATATTCGTCTGTTATAAGTTAGTCGGTACGTGTCAAGTCGTTTACTTTCGCAAACTCTGTAAAACTGGAACAATACTAATACTTAATTTTTTTTTCTGAGGGAGCGGTACTTTTACTGTCACATTCAGCACCTACATTATCATTTTAAAGTGTTATTCACTGCAAAAACCACTTTTCAAGCATACGTTAACGGTTTTCCGAGAGTTAAGTTGCAGTGAATGATGACTGAAAAACGGCAGGGACCAACACTAGGTTTCCATCATAAAGAGTTGTCCGCCTTATAGATGTGTGGGTTAGAGAGAGTCCACTGAACCTGTTTTTGAAGTATCAATTTAGCACGTGTTATTTGCATAGGAATACTTGTATTTCTAGTTATGTAGCTGTGTTTTATTGATAAACTTTTTCAACAAACAAAGAAGTATAAAGTAAAATATAAATGGTATTGTCCTTCAACAGAGAGACGAAGATGCTCGCATTTCTGCTCTCGAATTTTCACTAAATGACGTTGGCCAAAGCGAAGAAGACATCAGCATCTGGGAGGATCAACTCCAAGCACAACAGGATAAAAGAGCTGTGCTTAATGAGACCCTAGAGCAAGTCTCCGATGGGAGGTGCAGTCCAGTGGCATCAACTCTCAATTTTCATTGGGAAGATGTCTCTCACAGACAGCAGTCCTACTATCTGAAAAAGCTGCAAGACATAATTAAAACAACTCTCTTTGTTCTTGCACCTGGCCAGGAAGGTTGGTTTGGAAAGCGTTTCAAGAGAGAAAATTTGGCAATTTGTACGAGCTTGAGTGTCCAGCGGAACCAAAAAAATGGGAAACACGCCTAGTTGACGAATTTGTAGAAGCATACAACCAAGCAGAAACTTCCCAGACTCGACTGCAGATTCTTTCGATATTCTCTGGCTCATTTTCAAAGGAAGAATTAAAGCGACTTCTTCCTGGTATTACCAAGTAGAAAATTGATCAAGCTCGACTCCACGCAGCAATTAACGGGAAAGGAATACACCGCACCAGATTGGATCCAGTTAAAACTGACCACTTTTTGGACTTTATTTCGAGGCCATGTTTTCTTCAAGACGTTGCCTATGGAACGCGAAAGCTTAAGCTTGATTCAGGGGAGCAAATCACGATACCAAATTCAATAAGAACTGTCATTCCCTCCAGAATAGTGAAGCAATACTTGGCCTTTTGTACTGAGAGTGGCTTCAAGCCTGTCGGGGAGAGGACGCTATTTCGGATTCTCGAAGTTTGTCAAGCATCTCAACAGAAGTCTTTACAAGGACTTGATTATGTGTCGACAGAAGGTTCAGAGGCGTTCGACGTTCTAGAAGAAGCTGTGGAAACACTGGAGCAAAATGGCGTTGATGGATTCTGGTCAAAGGAAATGAAAGCTAACCTCAAGAATGGGAAGAGATACCTAAAGAACGAGTATCAAGCACACATTGGTGGCGAAGAAAACTGTCCCGATCACTGTTTGTACTTTAGCTTAAGTGAACCAAGTCAGCCCAGCTTTTCTTCACCTTGCAGTCATAATCACGATGCTGTTTGCGACAGATGTCTCAACTTGAGCAATACTTTGGGACAGATAACTAAGAAATTATCTGAATCAGGCACTGTTCTTACCGAAACTCGGAAAGGAAACATTCAATTTGAAGTGCAACATGCTGTTGAAAGTGCAAACGCCTGGAAAGCTCACTTACTGCGAACAATAAACTAGGAGAGAGCTAAACATGAAGTGTTGTCTGGTTTGGACAGAGAAAGTGCCATGCTAGTCCTCGATTGAGCAATGAAATTTCTACCACTGAAATTTCGCGAGCAAATGACTGACTTTTTTGGAAAAAAAGGAAAGAGTTGGCACGTCACCTGCGTTATTGCAAAGAAAGAAGACGGAAGGATGGAAGTAGAGTCTTTTGTGCATGTATTTAACGACTGCCAACAGAACTGGTTTGCAGTTGCTTCAATTTGTGAACATGTGCTGTGCACAATCAAGGAAGAAAGACCCCAGATAAAGAAAGTGTTTTGAAGTCAGACAACGCCGGGTGCTACCATAACGGGGCCTACCTTGTTAGCTTGAGAGACATTGGGGTGCGAGTCGGGATTGACATCGAACGTTATGACTTTTCGGAGACCCAATCTGGAAAAGGTATTTGCGACAGAAGAATTGCATCGATGATAGTCCATCAGCTGAGACTAAAAAAAATGGGTTTATGGCTCACTCGTGGGGAACAGATAAAACATGTCTTATCTTTAACACTGACTATTAAGCATCATAAAAATGCATGATAGCAAGGGTAGAACGGTAGCTTTCACTCTGTAAATCGAATTTTAAGTTGCCCCTCATTTCGTCCTTATGGCCGCCATCTTGGATTTTTCAAAGACGGCAGCAATGTTTCTTGTATTCTTTCAACGGGAGCAAATTGCTCTTCAAACGAAATTTAGAGCGTTTTGGAACTCAGAATATGATTTCTGCTTTTTTAGTGCCGTAATTAGAACAGTGACGTCAAATAACATGTACAAATTGCAAGTGTATTTTGTTGAATAAAGTTCACTTGAAAGCTGATCGCCTGCTTCCTACCGTAGCACCACTTTCTCAATAACATTCAATGGATTTTAGTCCTAGTGTGTGTTGTAATTGTTGATAAATAAAATAAATAATTTAGTGTTAGCGCCAGTTCACATCTTTTAAAGATTTTTAACATTTAATTTATAATGTATTCAGCGCCAGTGCAAAATGTTCAATGGATTTTGGCGCCAGCGCGCGCAAAACATTCAATGGGTTTTCGCAGCGATGCGAAAGTGCTTTTAATGGCAGACACGTGTATTATCTGCGGTTTGCCCGATTCCAAATTAGCTCAATGTAGAGATCTTTCTTCTTGGACAACCTTACATCGTGCTGCCGTGATTCGAAATCACAAACCAATTTTGGAGGCTTCGACCGAAAGCGAATTTCCCGAAAATGCAATAAAATATCATCGCAATTGCCGGGCCGAGTTCACCAACAAAAGGGATTTAGAAGTCACAAATAAACCATCTGGAAATGAAGAAGCAGCTACTGCATGTGCGCCTAGGAGAAGCTCTAGAGATTATGGAAGTCACTCAAGCTCTTCTATTCTGCCGGATCAATGTTTGTTTTGCAAAAAGTCAAAGTACAAGCCAAACACGTGGACCAGAGAGAGTTTACACAGTGTGCAAGAATTTCGTGCTGATGAAACGGTAAGAAAATGTGCTTCTCTTCATGTACAGCAAAACACTGCTATGAGTGAAATAGCTCGGGAAGTGATTGGAATATGTGCAAAAGATCTCATTTCTAGCGAAGCAAAATACCATGCTTCCTGCTACAAGAGTTTTGTAAGAATAATTTATTCCAGTTCAAATGAAGGTCAAAGGTCAAATGAAAAAGAGTGTCCATTACAGCCCGTTTACGAAGCTGTTTACTCTTTGTGTGAAGATTTGATCGCCTCTCCTAAAGTAATCGAATATAGAGTTGCGAAAGAACTGTTCCTAAACAAAGCTAGTGAGCTGGGAATAACTGTAACAGAATCTGACAAAAAGAACCTTATGCGAAAGCTGTCAAACCTGTTTCCAGAAATTAACTTTTTAACGTACCAGTACAACAAGGTGTTAATGTATCCAAACACATTAACGATAGACAAAGCCGTCCTGGATTTCTTTGAGTTTAAAACGGAGCTAGAGTCACTCAAAGGTACAGAAAGTGACGATGAAAAGAATGTGATAAAAACTGCACGATTACTCAACAAGGAAATAAAAGATCTTGACCCTCAAATGTCTTGGCCGCCTAAAGATGATGATTTGAAACCAGACAGAACTGATGACTACATTCCACACCTACTTGATGTCTTTCTGACTGTGCTTATTTCTGGGAAATCACTTGAGAATGACAGCAGTCACACAGAAAGAACAGTGAGGCTGAAAGAATCGTTTGCACAAGATATTGTTTATTCTGTAACAAATGGGGTTGTGAAAACTCCAAAAAGTGTGTTATTTCCTTCTGTTGTAAAGGCCCTGTGTAATAACACTGAAATTTTGAGACTTATCAATAAGTATGGCCATGGTATCAGTTATGACCTAGTAGAAGAGATTGAGACCGAGTACGCATTAAACGTTATCAACGAGCAACAAGGCAACCGAGTCGTCATTCCGGCCAGTGTAACACAGGAAGAGTCCAGGAGCACTGTCGCCCTGATGGTGGCAGATAACATTGATAATCTAGAGTGTACTTTGAGTGGATCTGGAACATCCCATCGCGTGAATTCAATCCTCGTTACAGAAAAAAGTGCAAGACAGAGCGATGACGAGTCAGATGACCAAGACTACGAACCACCAGTAGCGAAGAAATGTAGAAGATCCCTACCAGCAACAGTGGTTACTAGAGAAATCCCCGAGTACTATGGTGGAAAACGGGTGGGGCCTGGTGAACTGGCCCAAGTTCAAAATGTTGGAGTGAGTTCATCATATGCTGACGAAGTGAAGGAGCTGGCATTGCGCTTTCTCGTATGGCTCGAGGTCAGGAAGCTCGAAACTCACCCATTATTACTTGTGCCTGGGTGGACTGGCTTTAACATTAAAGTTCGCGATCGTGTTGTAGTTGTGGAGAGCACAATTGGTTACCTGGATACTATAGACTCCCCTGCCACTGACCTGAAGACCGCGTACGAAGTGCTGTCTAGAGGGTGCGAAATAAAAGATCGGTTGAAGCTAAATGCTGTAGTCTGTGTTTTTGATCAGGCTTTTTATGCCAAGGCTATGGAGGTTTACTGGAAACACAAAGATCTGTTCGCTGGCCTGGTCATAATGATAGGCGGTTTTCATTTGTTGTTAATGCTCTTGGGGGTCATTGGAGACCGATTTGGAGATGCGGGGCTTAGAGAGCTAGCTGTTCAGAGCGATGTTGTGGCAGAAGGTTCAGTGGATAAAGCTATGAAAGGGAAACAGTACAATCGAGCTGTGCGACTTCATAAATGTGTGTATGAAGCCCTCATGAGACTGCTCTTAAGAGAGTTTGAGGCTACAGTCCAGTCATTGCCGGCATTGAACTTGGAACAGCTGAAACTAAATCTGAACCAAGATGACTTTGATCAAGTGTTGAACAGCCGCGAGTTCCGAGAATTTGGAGAACAGTTTCATTTTTTTGTTCAGGAAATTCAGGAAAAAGGCTCAAACTTAGCAAGATTCTGGCTCTCGTACTTGGAACTGTCGGAGCTTTTGCTGAACCTCATTTATGCGTCCCGCACAGGTAGCTGGGAGTTGTATCTGTCGTGTATTGAAGAGGTTATACCATGGGCATTTGCGTACGATCACCAAAACTACGCGCGCTATCTCATCCCATTCCTAGACGACATGCGTCAACTACCTGTCAAAAAGCCAGAGGTTTACACAGCATTTATCAAAGGCCAATTTTCCGTTCAGATGGGGGACCGTAATCCTTTCGGACGAAACGAAGCTGACAAGACCATTGAGAACACCATTAATCGCGATTGCAAGACAGGAGGAGGGTATATCGGGTTCAGTGCTAATTTTGCCGCAACTCAGCGATGGGTACTCAATGACACTAGACGTGGTGTGTACAGGAAGCTTCTTCGCGAACATTTGTTAGTTACATCACCCCAAGCCTACATTCACAAGGAGTTGGCGCCAGCACGTATTAAAGAAGACATCAAGGCTGTAGGAAAGCTTGTGGATCTACTAGAGGATGTCTTCAGCAATCCATGGAAACAAGACGCGGCATTTACAAGCCTGTCTACGGGTATCGAAGCGACAGCAGAAGTATGTGATGATTTACTGCAAGCCAAGACCAAAGGCAATCAGGCAGCGAATGACTTTGTAGTGAACCGTTGCTCATCTAACCCCACCTTAGATTACTTCGATCAAATGAAGAAAGTGAAGTTGAAGTCGTTCAAGGATCTGAAGGCTGTGCGCAAGGTTCGTAATAAGGATCTGGTACTGCCCCTCCGTATGGATCGTGATATATTTGCGCGGATGGCACTTCTTGGACAGTTTCGTCAGATTGACATGAAAGTTGTTTTCAGCTATCCACTTGGGCCCCTCCCTTGGTCTCTTGCTGATCCTTATGGCCTCCCACGAAAGACAAGCAAAGCCAAACTCTCCCAACAGCTAGAGCGTGGTATCACAGTCACCGAGAAGTACCCAGAGGACGCAACAAGCATTTTCGATGGGATGGCCGTCTTGCAGAAGTTAAAGATCCCCTCTGGAGCTACGTTTCACTTGGTCTCTGAAAGAGTCTTCGAGTTAGTAACCAGCACCGGCAGCAGGCGCGTAGATGTAGTGTTTGATGTGTATCGCGAGATATCTATCAAAAATATTGAAAGATTAAAGAGGGTGACAACGTCCGATGGCATACAGTACAAGAACATACTCCCGGCGTACACAGTGAAATCATGGAACAAGCTGCTCAGTGTAACCGCGAACAAGCCTGAGATAGTCAAATTCATTGTGTCACAGTGGAAGACTGAAGAATTTAGAGGCAGACTCGGCAACCGGATCATGTACGTGACAACCGAGGATCAGTGCTGGCGTCTAGACACAGCCACATGTCAACTTGTTCCTGAGCTTCAATGTAATCATGAAGAGGCTGATACGCGTATGGTTCTCCATGCTCAGCACGCGGGAGGTACGTGCGTCGTCCACTCTGATGACACTGATGTCTTCGTTCTACTGCTCGCTCACAGTCAAACCCTTGGGAAGTGCTTTATGAAGAAGGGACGTGGTGCAAATACCAGAATTATAGAGCTTTCTTTGGTTGAAAACAGCTTGGAGAGGCAACTCGACCCAAGTATCGACAAGAACTGTTTCATGAAAGCCCTGATTGGTGTGCACGCGATAACAGGCTGCGACACGGTCTCTGCATTCTCTGGAAAAGGGAAATGGAAAGCCATACAACTTCTTCAACGCAACGAACGGTACGTGCGAGCTATGGCGAGTATCGGTGAAGAGTGGGAAGTAGCTGAGGAGACTTTCAGAGACACGGAAGCACTTGTGTGTGAGATGTACGGGAAGAAGAAGTCAAAGAGTGCAGATTTGCTGCGTTACGAGATTCATTGTGCTAGAGGAGGGAAGGTCGAGCCAGAAGCATTACCGCCATGCCAGTCATCCCTACAACTACACATAACAAGGTCAAATTACCAAGCATCCATCTGGAGAAGAGCCATTGATCCTCGCCCGGAAATCCCTTCCCCTCATGGGCACGGCTGGGTAGTAGACAATACAACTAAAGCGGTAGAATTTGTATGGCTTGGATCTAAACCAGCCCCAGAAGAGGTTCTAGAACTACTCTCCTGTACGTGCAAGAGAGTATGCACAATCGAAAAATGCTGCTGCATGAAAGCTGGATTGAAATGCACTGACATGTGCAGTGTTCAGTGTGACAACATGGCAACTGATGATGAACTTGTTGCGTATGAGAGTGGAGATAGTGACAGTGACTTGGAAGACTGATGCGGGTAAGTGTTGTTCTGTCTTATACGTATGACAGTTTTTGCAACTTCTGCAGATAAACGTTTTCTTATATTTCAAACCCCAAGTTCGAAAAGACAACGTCATTCGTGACATAAATGTATTTGTATATTACAGATCCTACAAGTGGCAGCAGAGCAGGACATTTAACAATCGTGGCGACTCTGTGTTTAGAAGAGTACCAGACTGAAATGTGGACCCACCCAGTAATATTCTCTGATCTGTGGTCATGAATGATCATGAATGTTTGTTAAAAAAATACGTAAGCAAAAACTTTAAGAAAACTTTTCTAGGATTGTAAAGAAATTAGTTTTAGTTTATTTTAATCAATATATAATAAGTTTAATTCTACATGGCCGAAGGTGGAAGGTGGTCCTTGTTTGATTCAGATTGAGATGACGTTTGAATACACATGAAGGCTGATAGGAAACAAAATGGCGGGCCATGTGATTCTTTTGAGACATTATTACACTTATTTAACAGTAGAAATGATTTAATACTGTCTCAGAAATGGAATATCTCAAATATTCTTCCCACCATACATTTTTGAGCATTTAAGATTGAAAACAGGTCTCTAAAGTTCTTTATTATGAAATCCAAGATGGCGGCTACAAACAAATATATGAGAAAATTAAAAATTCGAATTACAACACGAAAGCTACCGTTCTATCCTTGCTATCATGCATTTTTTATTTTACTTTGTAGTCAAAGATTAAGATTATACAAGTTTCGTTTGTTCCCCGTAAGTGAGCCATACAACCTCCCTAGCTGATGGACTATGAAGAGCCATGTTAGAATCTATGTAAACGAAAAGCACGATGTGGTCTTTGCTGAAGATTTGAAAGCTGCCCTTGAATCTAGCGGCGGGATAAAGGGTTGTCGAGTTTCAGTTGTGGAAGTTAATGGTCTTAAGGAGACAGGGGTTGTAAAGTGGGAAGGCGTTAGCTTTTACAGCAGTTTCCGTTATGAAGAGAAAGGCATACGTGCTTGGCGTGCGTTTGGTGTTGGAGAGGGGCGCCTCTTTGCCTACGAAGATCTTGTTAAGGAGGAACAAAGAGAAACGTGTCTTCGAGTTATTCAACCTTTCTCCTGCAAGACCACTTTAGGCTCTGCATCTTTCAAGTGTAAGGCTAATGGCCAGAATCTGTTTGCATGTGAAGAGGCCGGCTGTGTAAAAGTCTTTGTGACCGAAGCAGAAGTTCAAAGTCACATGGACACTTGAGAACATCTAAGAATTGCTGAGTGCGAGCCAACATACGACATTATTCGAACAAAGTGGGCGGAGAAAGTCACTGGTGTGAGCTCAGTTGTGGTGCCACCAAAAGGTGCAAGCAACACTACATACCAGGCGGAATCGTATTATGTATCAGGTCCACTTCTTAGTGCTGGATGGGCATTAAAGAAAAAGTCAAAGATCGTCCGGATGACGCCAGAAGTAAAAACATTTTTAGTAGAGAAGTTTAACAGTGGCTCAGTGACTGGATTGAAAACAGATCCAGTTCAGGTAAATTTATAATGCATAAGTTGATCAATGAACTGTCTTGAAATATCCAATCCAACTAAGTTATGCATTTGCATAAGCCTTTTTTGGTCTTTATCGTCCGGTCAGGCATATATGACATGATTAAGGGGTTGTTAGGCAAGTAATGTTTTTTTTCTTTCTGACTGGAACCGGTCTTATAAAAAAGAAGTTAGCGGACTTACGTTATAATATTTTATTCAGCCATGTTTAATAATTAAATGTAATTAACTTAATCATGTAAATAACACTTTTAACATTCTCTAACCACTAGCGCATTTTAATCACGAAGATTATTTTAAATCAATCAAAACTAGATATCATCCTTTAATGCAATAATAGAGATTAAAAATTACGTTCACGACAATGCAACCATATATTCCCTCTTGGGTAGGTCTCACGTGAGATGCGATTAGCAAAGGACAGATCCGGAAAGGCCATGTTTCAGCAATCAGAATGGCGGACAGCAAAGCAGATAAGCGGCTTCTTTTCGAGGCTTGCGGCAAAACAAAGGAAGAAGCCGTCAGCTACCGCCGTAGAACAAACTGAAGAGGATCAAACAGATGGCGAAGAAGAAGAATGGGAAAGAGAGGAAGGGTTGGCACTAATGAGACAGTCGGTGTATCAAGAAATAAATCTTTGCCATCCATTGCAATACAGAGGGGAGGACTTGTGTAGCTTACACAGAAGAGGAAAACTTCATTCCAAGTTTAAAATCAAGGAGTTGGAAGACATCTGCCAACATTTTGACCTGAGTGTGGAGGGACCCAAAAACAGGAAAGTGTCCTTCGTTTCCGCCATTTCTGTCCTAGTTCAAAGTTGCTCTTGTTCCAAGAAATAAGCACTCTTTGCCCAGTTTATCTCATTATGTTTCTTAAGTGATTAATAAATAATTGAGAAATTCCGCGCGTTATGATTGGACGAGGCTTGTTTTTTTGAGTTATAGTGCACGCGGCTTGAACGCCATCGAGTGCGCAAATTTTAAAGAAAACGAGAGAATGCATAGAAAAGTACGAGGAGCAGCCGAATGTTTTTAAATTCTCAAGTGCTTATATAACTCGACAATACAGGAGAGCGAAGAAATTGTGCGCGCTGCAGCTTGTGATGTAAAGCTGGGGCTACACGCTCCAACATTGTTGTACAGCATTTGTTGATTCGACAGTGTTGGTGCTCTTAGCACCCATGTTTTTCGATTTTTTTTTTTTGTTGGACGAATGTTTGAGGACTTATCAAACATTTGTCCAACAGAAGATGTCGAACAAACAAGGGTCCGAAACTCTCCAGCATTGTCGGATCAACAAATGTTGTATAATAATGCTTAAGCAGCGTGTATTTTATTTATAAAGCACTATAATGAACTCGAACTGACGAATCGCAACGCTCGCAGTTTCTCGATCATTTTAAAACATTTAGGCTACAATTTATGACAGAAATAAAGAGCTTGTCCTCGTGCATTGTTAAGTTATGTAAGCACTTGGATTTTTTTCTCTCCTGTTCTACTCCCCCGTGCTTATATAATTCAACAATGCCGACGCATTCTATATTTCTTTAATATACCGTAATTTTAACAGGAACTTGTCTTGTTCAACTTAGAGGTTCAGAAGGTATCTTCTGGTTGTGGTTAGTCCGACTGATGAAAATTTACCAGTCATTATACCGAGCTTCGTCCAAGCTGAGGTGGGGTGGGGGGGGGGCTACAAAGTTTCCTCCCTTTGGGCCATTACTTCATGATGACAAACGAGACCACCAACGAAACCTTAATTAAAGAGCCAAAGCCAAAGCTAAAGCTTTTTCAGCCTTAAAATTTTTGCTCCTTAAGGCGGGGGTCCACCTGAAAGCCGTATTTTGGCTTGGTATTATGTTCTTAATGCAAATATCTCGTTTACTTTTCAAGCAATCAAGAATCTGTTCACTCATTACACACATCTATGTTTTGCGCCGTTTTGTAAATTTTTTGGTGATTTTTAGGTTTATTTGGAGACAGATAGTTTTTCTCAAAGGATTAGTAAAATTTATGGAAATAGGAAATTTTGAAGATTTGGTGTTGTTTTAAAATTAGAGTTTGAAGTTAAAAATTGATAGATACACACCAAACAGTTGCCTAACAACCCGAGTGCCATTGTGGGGTCGGGCAACTGTCTGGTGGTGTTCCATAACCTTTTCTCCCCCTTTCAATCTCTCTTTAAACTTCCTCAAATTTCACTTTAATTCAGGTAAACCCCCACCTTAAGGCAGTTGTGAAATGAAAGCCTGAAAAAAATTCAGCGACCATGTAATTTTCTTTTTATTATATAAATTGCTCATAATACATAACGACATTTTTGGCGATTTTCCGAAGATTTTCGACCACTTTCCGAAGGTTTCCGAATGTTCTCCAAAATTGGTCCGAGGTCCAGACGAACGTTTCCGAACATTTTCCGAAGATTGAGGAAGACTTCCGAAGAATATCCGAAGATGTTTCGATCTTACACTAACAAATTTGGGTGCAGTTGAGGTGGCTCGAAACAGTTTCCACTACTCTCCAAGACTTAGAGCTTCATGGGTCATTATAACCGCTCTATATCGGTTGATACCAAAATCATTGTATCGAAAAACTGCCCAATCATTGGTGAACAAGTTACTGTCAATTTTTCTGTTAAAAACACCCTTAATTTTAGCTTTAAGCTCTTATAACTCGGAAACGAGCTCGGTGACCCTCTTTTTTATTATCGTAAAAATTCTACAGAGGGGGTTCAGAGCCACCTTAAATTAAATTTAAGGCGGCTCTGAACCCCATCCGTAGAATTTTTTTAAACTTTGCATAAAGTTGCATCTTATCATGTTAATTACAATTCGATAATAAATGGGGATCACCTGCTGCAACCAAGACAGCATGGGCACCATCATGTGAAGGCGGTGGAGAGAGCCAGGCAACATCTCCCTCACAGCCCTTCACTGGATACACTGGAGGGGAAACGGAAACGAGGGCGACCCAAGAACACCTCTCGTCGAGCTGTGGGAGGGGAGCTCAAGAACGTCATCACACCTGGGCGACCGTTCAGAAGCTGGTCCAGAACAGACAGGAGTGGGGTGCCTTTGTTGCTGCCCTACATGCCAGCCGCCATAACGGGCATGAGTGAGTTAGTGTTACAGCAACGCGTTCCGTCGCTCAATATAAGCGCAAGCACAGGTAGAACAAAACGTTCTGTTCTGCTTGTAGTTACGCTTGTGCTCATACTTTTTTCCTCACTACCGTTAAGCTTGTGCTTTTGCTTACGTCGTAGTGAAAACCAATAATCAGCACTCCAAGCACTCCCCCTTGAGAGCCGTTTTTTTTTAATAACCGCCCATATTTCAATAAATGCCCCTTCCAGCTTCCAAACTAATTCAACCTTAGTCCGATTCCCTGACGAGGGTCGACCACGTGACATTCTGCTCAATAATGCTCTTCAAAATCAAACCGATATGTGCGCATTAAGACTACAGGGCTGGGCCGACCGTCGGCTGTAATTTGTGTTAAAATTAGAGCTCTTTAAATGCGGTGACCAAACACGATCTGAAAGTGCGTGGAAAGAGGACACTTTGGAAACCCTCAATGCAAAATCTCCCCCCACGGCAATAGTGTTGCCGGATTGATTCCCTAAAACGCCCTATTTTGAGCCGACATACATAAGCGTAAACAGTATTTATTGACTTACGTTACAGTCTGAATGGATACGTAGTCAAAACGGACTCCTCAACTATTTTTCCAATTAAAAACGCGAAAAAAGTAGCTTTTATATTATACTGCCTATGACGGCTTATTAAAGTACATTCGAAGATCTCAATAGACAGTTTAACACTGGGTAGATATTCGATTGCTGTTGTATACAGTGCATATAGGAAAGGGAAACTTATTTACAATCTTGCTTGCTTTGTATTACTGGAGCAGTTTACGACGGCGTCTGCTCAGTGTAAAAACAAATGAACTACAAAGGGTTTCATTTTTGGCTGGGGAGCATTCTACTTGTGCTTCTTTCATGCTGTTATCTTTTCAAATATGTCATGAAAAATAAAAAACTTGGTTTCAAATTCTTCAGAAAGACAATAGAAGCTAACGTTGTTGGCACCTCTCGTCATCAAAAGAATATCTACAATTTAATTAAATAAATTAACAGCTAAGTTAGCCATGCTGCACTGCTTAAATACTCCATTTGTCGCATTCTAGAGTTGAATGTTATTTTTTGCTTTTGCTACTGGGTCGGTACTGGTTTCTCATGTACACAACTGGTTTGCTATCAAAAGAATCAACCGTGAAGTTCTAAGGTACGTCAGCTTCAATATTTCCCTTCATCCCAATCGTACATTATCTATAAGGATTCTTGGGAGTAACACGTCCTCTTCTCATGAGCTACTACTAGAAATTTTCGAACCTGGGGAGAACCGAAATAAGAAAGTGTTGCGAGTATGGTACATCATTTCAAATCATGTTTACAAATAAGGTAGTAGTAATACTTAGAGCTCGCGATCGATACAAAAGCGTGTAAGGAAAGAAGTCTAAGCTTAGGTATGTTCTTCGCGTGTTATATAAACTTTCGTCAGCCTCGTCCTTAACTTTAAAAGAGAGAGGGTCCTTAATACAGGGTGACTACGGTAGGAGTTAATCTTTGTTAGCGAGGGATTAAGGGCTGACTTGTGAAACGAAACAAAAGTCGCGAGAGTTTGATTCTCTTCAGTTCTGCATTAGCGATGCCATCACGGATGGCTACAGCTTAATGTCCTCTTCTAGAGGCGGGTTGACATAAACATTAGCTACAGCGACGACATGGCCGTTCGTACCATTAGCCATCGCATTTGTGTTGGCATGACGTTCAGACAGGTGGTCGTGGCTATCGGTTAGCGGGTTGATATGAACCTCGGATAAACCGATATCGTTACGCCCTGGTTTACCCAGGTCGTAGTCAACCTGATCCATGTGGTGTTCCATCTGGTAAGCTGCGAAGGGATACGTTAACATCACTGCAAAGAAATCTTCAGCCATGTTGCCATAGATGCCATACTTCTCTCGTATGGAGTTACGGATAGCGGTCGCATAGGCGAAGAATCCACACAGTACTGTCCAACCAACGTATGATATCCCATCAATGATGGGTTCGAGGGCCATGAAAAAAATCCAGAGATAAAAAGGAATTGCTAGAACCAACATATACAGCCACCTGTGGTTTTTGGGTTCACCGATCTTTGCTGCAGCTTTACCAAGTGAGTACCATGGTGCAACGACTGCAAGAAGAACTTTTCCAACGCTGGACGGAGTGGGGTTGCTGAGCACGTCTAAGAGGCCTGTAGTAAACTGGGGGCCGTGAGGATCAAGATCACCAGCGTCCATCTTAACTGCTCTCCATAAAGACACGCACATAAAGCACAACAGGACTGTGTAAGGGACGCCAGCCGATATGGACATTGCCTGCAGAGCTTTCAAAGCGTTAGTACCTCCAGAATAAAGCAGAGCCGTTGCACAGGCACCTTCTGTTAACGCCCAAAAGATGCGCTGAATGACAGGGGGTTCAGGATCGCCGTTGGCAGACAGGCAGTCGATGACTAGGGAGCCACTGTCGGAACTGGTCACAAAGTAGAGGATGATGCTCACCAGTGAAACTACCGAAAGGAACATTCCCAGGTCACCATACTGGCCCATCACATCAAACCACATGTCGTTTGTTTGTCGACACGAAAGGCGGAACATACCATTGAAAGCCTCCCTACTACCCGCTCCTCCGTGCGTAGAATTACACGTGATGTTGGCCAACGTAGCATCTCGTTCCATCTTTAACCCCGCGGTACCAAAAATGCAGAACCACAGGAACGAATACACTATAGGCGCCGTCATTGTTCCATGGATAAACTGCTTGATGGTTCTTCCCTTTGAAATCTTGGCAATGAACATGCCAACAAATGGGGACCAGGCAATCCACCATCCCCAGTAGAAGATGGTCCAATCGTTCATCCATGATTGGGCTTCCTTGCCGTCCGGTGCATTGCCCAGTTGTGCAAACGCGTCTGTATGGAAGCCGAGTTGTACAATCCACTGCAGGTAGTAGCCAATGCTTTGAACGTAAACGTTAAGTATGTGCCAAGTATTCTCGTAAAAGAAAGCAATCGTCATCAGGAACATCCCAAGGGTGAAACAGATTTCACTCAGACGACGGATTCCAACCTTAAGGCCGCTGATCACTGAGGCTGTAGCGCATGCAGTAACGCACCAAATGATGATGATTTGATTGGTGACTGTGACTTCAATCCTGTCGAAAACGCGGTTAAAGCCGGTATTCATCTGAATAACACCGATGCCAAGACTGGTGCAAACGCCAAACATTGTACATACCACTGAAAGGATGTCTATTGCATCTCCCATCCAACCATAGATCTTTTCGCCAATGAGAGGATAGAAACAAGTACGCATGGTCATAGGAAGGCCTTTTCTGTAACCCACAAAGGAAAGCAGAAGACCAACAATAACGTACACGATCCAGCCGTGGATACCCCAGTGAAACAGGGTAACATTCATGGCATCCTGAGCAAGTTGATTGTCGCTATATCTATAAAGCAAAGAGCATGCACAAGATCAGTGTATGAGAAAATAATCAACGCCGATACTGTAAACAATTTACAAGAAAAGTCCAAATATAACTGGTTTTATATAAGGAACTTGAAGAAACAATTTTTCATTTATCTTTCTAATTGGTCAATTTTTAGAGCGATGACGAGTAAGACGTTTTTATTAGCTGTATATAGGACCTTTTGCTTTCAGTTGTTGCCAATTTTAGTTTCTTTAGCAGTCTTGTTGCCTTTAGTTGCATTTAGCTTTACTTAGTTGTATTTATTTCCTATAGACATGACCCGCCTAGATTAGCTTAGCTACCCGTGGACACGATTGTACTTATACTTAAAACACAATAAAAGGCATGTATGTTTGCTTGGGAAACGAATGCAAAGTATTTCTCATCTCATGTGCTGTCGCTACACCCAGTTAGAAAGAAACAAAGAAGCTCTTCTCAGTCGTTCTCCGTTGCTCGATTGTTCTTACTCACTTGCCCTCCGATTTTTCGAGTGGAGAGCTGGCGGTTGTACAACCAAGAATTTCATACAAATTGAAATCCTTGTTCTGCCCTACCTTCCATAGTAACGGTTTCCAGCTTTGTAAGATGACGTAGACGCATAGTGCCACACAGGTTCAGCTGTGAGGAGAAAATAACATGAAGCCGAGTTATTAGATATTAACGTTTGTCCTCTCTTGCTGCGGCGTTGTCTAAAGGATTTTTCTTGGAGATATAAACTTCAGATAGAAATAGTGTAGTCACGCGAATTTTCTCACGGCTCTGATTTAATGATGTGGACTTTTAATCTACTTTTATACAGTCTTTCGACTATGTTTTATACAGTGGAACAGTAAAATCCAGTTTTTTCAAACCCACGATTTTTCGAACCTCCCGACACCTAGAGCCAAAGGAAGCTAACAGCCGTCGACAGTGGTGAAACGCCGACCGAACACAAGTCCTCTCCCTCCCTCCCTCCCTCCCTCCCTCAGTTTACCCGCCCTTTTTTAAACCAGTTTTCGTTTCATTTGATCGGGATTCCACTGTAGTTGAGTTTTCGTATTTCCCGTTTTCGGTTTCATCGGCGTCTAGCAATTTATTGTCAGCGTGCAGTAATTTTACTGAAGAGCTGTAACGTTATGACGTGTAGTGATTTTACTGCCTCCAGTTATGTCACAGGCAACCCAGACGTTCTGGTGGTTTGTCACGTCCAGAAAGTATAACTCGTCTTAATGGCTCTAAACTTCCTTCAGGAGCAACGAAAACATCAAAATAAGGCAATAAAAACATAAGTTAAGCCACTTTTATTTAAATTATTTTTTACATGTAGCATTTAGCGCATTCCCATACATTGTCTTATAAACGGCTAAAATTGTAACGCAATCGTCAACAGCATAATGTCACATATTAAACGTAGTCAACGTCTGGGCTGCCTGTGGTGATGTTTACACATTCTTGCCGACTGTGTTATTTCCGGTTAAAGACTCAATTTTCGCTTAATTAAAATATTAAAACTGGAATGACCAGAAATGATCTCGCTAACGCAGGTACATCGTGGTTTCATCAATTCCTTTATCTGCATTGTGTTTGATAATCGTTTGGAAGAGTTTCAAACGCGATTAAGATCGAGTATTGTATATTTGCTAATTAACTTTCTCGCGAAGCCGACTTCTTTGGGGTTTAAACCGCATTGGCGGTAAATCAACGGAAACATTCCCGCCAAAATTTAACATGGACACATTACAGACCATTACAGTCTGGTAAAAAGCATGCGTGACGTAAACAGCCTAACTCTGAGTACACATAAGAGGTTTAATATGTGAAGATAAAACTATAAGCTGTCTGCCAATAAAAGCCTGTGCCTTCATTGTGAGCAAATTATCGATCTCTGATGGGAATTGAAAAGAAACCAAGTAATGTCTACTGCGAAATGATACAAAACAATGTATATAGAATTCTGGAACATGAAGGAGAGAAAACCTAGTCCAACCTACTGGAGGCAAAGCAGTTTGCGTGAGTTCAAATCGCGTGCGCTGTTTACACAGTGTTGAAGAAAACAAAGGAGATCAAACGTGATGTGGCACTTTTTTAGGGAATATAAATACTGTTAAGGTGCAAAACCCGGGGCGCGAGGAATATACCCTTTTCGTTGCTGTTCGGAAATATTTTCAAATTTAGGCAACAAAATAACTCAAACTCGTGACTTTAAGTGTGACGTTACTACATGCGTGGGATCGATATCACACCCCTTAAAGAAAACAGATGACTAAGTGCACAGTTCAGTAAAAACAGATTTTTTTCAAGTTTCATTCACAGACCAATCACAACGCGTCGCAGCCTTTCAAAGGGCATGATAGCGAATACGTAATAAACGAACAATCCGGAAATACGTAGACAGGAAAGATGATTCGCATCCAATTTCTCCTTAAAGTAGGAATCTATTATTGCACGAACAATTGACAGGCGGGGTATGAACAACGAGGATGTAAATAATGAAACAGAATGTTCTGCAACTTACCAATTCAGTAATTAAAACAATTCGAGCAAACTGAGATGGTTAACATTTTAGATAATCGCCAATTCTACCAAATAAGTTCTATTTGAGAAAAAGATGTGTATAATTATCGGAGGCCACGGTTGGTACGACTGACCTCAATATAGGAGTTGCCCCTTCTTCATTCAAAATGCAACGAGGATTCCTCCCAAGAGTTCTAGACAGGTCAAACAAGTTTATTAAATCCAAAACCGGTACATACCGACTCCGAAGTAGAACAAACCAACGCCAATCCCAGCGGCGAACAGCATCGTGAAGTACGTTGCGTCGCTGAAATCCGGTTTGTCATCTGGTTTGCCCAGTTTCATGTTGCCATATTTCGAGAAATAGAGCACAATAATGAACACGGCCCAGGCGTCTTGGGTACCAATGTACATCCAGGTACAGGTTTCGGTTATCCACGCCATCCAGCCGGTCATCTCTTTGTAAGCCACCTTGGATTGAATCGAGCACCAAATCACAAAGAACCAAATAACGGCGGCCGATAAGAAAGTCACTACCGGGTTGAATCGGAGATTTAGTCCAATTTTCCCACATTTCCAACTGACGCGAAACCAGCGGCATTTCTGCGAAGCGTTTTCGTCAATCTCCATTTCTGTGCTACGCGTTCGGTGCCAGGCGTTGCACTTAAGATTACGGTACCGTTGGGTGCACGTCAATTTATTGCTGATCGATTTAGCCGTCCTCTTCAAATATTGGTTTTATGGAATGCGTTGATCCGCCCATTGGTCATGACACGTTTGTTTTCCGTCTTTTGACAGGGTTTACATTTCACGGATGCTATGCACGTACGGCTAGTGAATTTACTGGACTGAGTAATTTTACGGGACAACACATCAAGCTTTCTTGCGTTCCTCAGATTATTTTTAGCTCAATGTTCTCAATGTTACTTTAAACGAGAATTAAATGAATCTGTAAAAATCTTTCTGGGCTAGATAGCATAGATTCGAGGTTTAAAAGACATGAATAGAAACCGCGCGCTATTAACAGGCAACAAGTGACAACAACAGGAGGATAAAACGGCTAAATGCTTTATTATCATTTTATTTCATTTTAATCACACGTCTGTAGAAACTACTCGTGCTCTGAACTGGCTTATTATTATTATTATATTTCATTTTAACCTGGTTTTAATCACGTCTGTAGAAACTACTCGTGTTCTAAACTACAATAGCTTTGTTGACATAAAAAAGCCAAGAACGAGCCACAGCTCATACGCAACAGCGAAAATAAACCCTGTAATGTTAAAAATGCCAACCTGAGTTAGAGGTTTCGTCTTGTTATCGTACAAGCTGGGTTGTACACACATTTGCTGCATATGACGCTAAAGATGCTGTTTGAACCGCAAACTACGACGTATGAGAAATAATTCCAATAAACAAACAATGATTATGCGATAATGAAACTCTCACAACCTCGTGCCGTGAATCACATACACATTGGCAGAAAGGTAACTACCCTACTTTAAACTCCTAAAAATTTGAATTTTTGGAATTTCTAATATATCAGTGGGACAACGTCGAGTGCAAAAAGCACGAGTCTTGGTCTGAGATAAAACCTACAAACAGATAAAAATATACCACATATCTGAAATACTTAGTCGAACGGATGTCACTTCTGTCAACAAGTTAAAGCTGGGAAAAGCAAAACATTTCTTCCTTTTTATTGTAATTAGAATGATAGCAGAACCATCGATGCTAGAGAGATGTTATTCGAGCGGGAATTTTTTTTCCTAAAAGACAGAGAAACCAACTATTGTTTAATACGGTATTTTGATAACCTTTTTTTATAATCTTTGTAATGTCAGATTATCTGCACACTGTAAAATAAAATAAGTCTGTGGTGTTATTAAATAATATGCAACATCATTCTTTAAATGTCCAAATTATTGTACATGTACCTATTTTAGTACAATCTTCAATGTTCCAATATATATTCCCTTACATTTACGGTCCTCAAATGGATTTGTACTAGTCACGCTATGACTGCGTGAAGTCACGCGATTAAAATAATACAATCATACAATGCATCAGACAACTTTCCTAAGCATGTTTTAGATGTCTGAACCGCTTATAATTAAAACCAGATGTCGCTAATCGTCTCATAGCTTCGTTATAAAAATACTTCCAGCGCCCTGTGGCAAGTAGTTTCCCAGGATCATATTCAGTCTATTTAGTGCATATTGGCTGGTCGGTCATCTCGCCAGCGTGCTGCCCATGTTTATTGTCATTTGTTCGATTCAAGATCTATCAGTAAAAGAAAAGATGAGCATAACTTGTAAATAGCTACTAACAACTTTTCAGCCCTAGATACTCGGGTACTTCATTAATCTCTTGTCAAGAGTGCCTTGGTCATCAGATACATGTACTGTTTAGTCTAATTGTAGTCAGGTTTTTTTTTCACATCGGTTTAACAAATCAACAACTTGAAACAGCTATGTGAAGGGGCATTGATCAGTAAAATAACTCGCACACGCATACCTCTTCATAATCTGACACGAAATATTTATCCAGGCTGTTTATATCACTCGATAGCAGACTCCATGATCCTGAACGTCACACAATAAAAGTTCAAAATCGTAGCTCATTGATAAACTCATCCGTAACTCGTTTACCGACTTCGTGTTTTTGTCTTTTGGTTTTTCACGTTCGACAGATAGCCTTGCTTGCCGGAGACGTGCTATGCTCGGATCATCTACTTGTTTTTTTTTTGTTGACAAATCACAGTATTCGTGCCTTTTTATACCACAGCTTCCTGATGAACAGATAATATTTCCGTTGGCAGTAAGCCGACTCTTCACTTAGTTTGTATACCTTAACAAGGGTTTGCATGACGCTCCCCTGCTGAACTTGCGTGGTGATTTGGATCAAACGAATTCCTTTGTAGAGGAGAGGAGAAACCGTACTTGTTAATTCAGCGAGGAAAAGCTGTGACAAATTAATCAAAATACTGATTGCGAAGAAGTTCACAGTGTATCTCAGAAGAAGAGAATTTTAGAGTCCAACTTTGTGTTCATGAGCGAACAAGCGGCTTTTTTCAGAACCCTGAGATCAGTGTATACAATATGATATTAAAAGAAATTTCTTGCCATATCTGCTCTCCGTGTTGCACGATTTTCAATACCATAACTCTCATAGTCTACAGGTTCTGCGTTTTAAAACAATAACGTTAACCAGAACATGACTTGAGCCAAAGAAACACAACCAGGAAATAACCAATAAAAGTGAAATCAGTAAGGTGAGTTCATGCGTTTTCTTCTTCCAGTATGTATGTGAAATTTTCAAGTATGCTTCACATAAGTATTGACGTCAGAGTTTTATTTGCCTTTCTCTTAACATTGAAAATAAGTTGCGTCATAACATGGTAAGAGGTTGCGACGTCCAAAACGTGGGTGCATCCATTACATATGTTATGATGACGATATTGAACGTGAAAGCGAGCAGAACTTTGTTGAACAGCGTCAGAGCAAACTTCACCTGACAGTCCTTTTGTTGATGTTCAAATGAACTTGTGAATTGTAAAGAGAGAGAGCTGGCAGTCGGCCGGGTCATGCCGTCCTATGCCCCCCCCCCCCCCACCCCTCTCCCTCCCCCAAGCTCATCTTAAATGTTTGACATTTGTAGAAAGATTTACTGACAACTGACAAAAGGCTTCAGCCATTGTTATTCGTTTAAAATCCATCGAAAATAACTTTTTGCGGTTGAAATATTACTAATTTCATATTTTTTATAAGGTAATATTCATGCCGTTTAAATTGTGTTTAGACCGATACCACCATACTGAGTTTTGTATTAACTCTGTAAATATTCAGTAATTATTTACAATTGAACACCCATACTAAACTTGGTCTTTAATTTAAGACCACGCACTTCAGGCCATAAGGATAATGAATCGTCTGGCAATGTGTGCAGCTATCCGATCGATGTCAGTGTATTGAATCGACTTCCAGTTGTAACAAAATGACCTGAAGCGAAACGTCTTTGTATTCCCTTCAGTCAGATGCAGAAAGCAATCTGTTATCAATGGGAGCCCTGAGCACAACAATGTACTAAGACTACAATATACATGTACACATTGCACTGGTACTAATAATTTTATAAATAGAAAACTATGTACAAATAAAAAAAAAGTTAAATAAATACAAAATTCCATTAAGATAGTTCGTTAAAAAGAGCGCGACCGTAATACATGTAATAAAAAGATCTTTTTGCGATCTCGGTCCTAACAGCAGGCGGATGTAAACGATTGCTTTGTCTAGTAGCGCCTTGGACCCCTTTTTCTTTGTAATTGTTTGCCGCTACAGGTTTTTCCTGATGAAACCCGGCAAAGTCAAGTGAAGTGTTGGGAAGAAAACAGCAACAAGCTTTAGGACACGTCCATACTACCCCAGAGGAATTTGAAAACGAAGGTTTCACTCTGAAAACACAATGTTTTGCGTCCACACTACACCGGAAGAATTTAAAAACGCAACAATCACCGGTCACTTTGGATTTGTGTTTGAGGAAAACTCGAGCAGGGAAATCACATGATTATCGTGACGTCATCGTTTTCGAAAAGCTCCGTTTTCAAAATGCTTTTCGTCCACAGTAAAGCAAACAGCCGGCATTCTAAACCCGTCCGGTTTGATGAGCGTTTCCGAAAAGCTTTGCTTTCGTGATGAATTAGTGTGGACGGCACACGTAACCTCAAAAATAAGCTGCCTTTTCAAATGTCTTCGGCCTAGTACGGACCCTACCTTATTTGCATGGCCACAAATCACATTGCAAAGTATTTTTAAAGGCTATCATAGGTCATAAACATGTCAAAAAGTTGAACAACAATAACCACATTTAAAGAAAAAAACGAAAAGAGGTAAGGAAAACGCAAAGAAAGTTCAGTGGAAGATTTATAAAACTTGTTTATGTACTCGACCACATAATCAATTGTGACCGGGAAGAGAAAACGCCGTACACTTTCGCTTTACCGTTTTAAACGAAAAAGCATTTACTTTCCGTTTAGTGTCTGTTTACTATCTGTTTGAAACGGGTCATGAAAACCGTTAATTGGTTATTTGATAAACCTGAAAGGCTTCATTACCTAACTATGTGCATGATTAAGCTAATGAACTAGATTCGTAAGTGTGCCGGATAAAGAACAAAGTAAATCTTCACGCGCGTCGTCGGTTACATCGCTGTCACATATCCATTACTGAAACACTTAAAGCTACTTTACTGAACAAGTGGAGCGAATTAACCGCCTGTATGTTTTTTTTTTTATGTCTGTAATGAAACTTTGGCACACACTGAATTTCTTGGAATTGCATTTGATGATTTTATCTCTAAAAGCTTGTTCCAGCTGTGCGCCTCTCAACTAAAATGAAATGATCTTAAAGACCTAATAAGTATAATGGCAAAAACTACAGGCCCCATTTGTTCGAAAGGTGGATAACACTATCCACCGGATAAATCACTATCCAGTGGATAGCGTGGTTTGTTTTGTCAACACTTATTCACTGGATAGTGATTTATCCGGCGGATAGCGTTATCCACCTTTCGAGCGACCGGGGCCTGATTAACAACATTTCGTTGTTCATTCGGAAAGCAGACTGCACATCCTACCTCCTCCGGTTTGGTGGCTTTTAAGAGTTGTTTGTATTTAGGTGAAGATTCACTTTCGGCTGCAATATCAATTGCAGACTGCAGACTAATAAGTTTTTATTTCTAGCGCAGCTGCTTCTAGCAGTTTGCTTTCAGGAATGAAGTTAGTTGATATTATTGATACTCCCAGTAACTCGTCAGGCCATGCGAGAAGTCAGTATCAGGGAGTCTATAGCTATCAAGCGCAATCATCTTCAAGCTAACTCCCTTAGATACCCAATCGATAGGCCTGTGTGAGATCACGGGCCGACTGACCTTGGAGGATTAAACATCTTTCTCAGTTAGAACAATAACTGACCAAAACATTTTGCATGCGACTTTCGCAAATGGAATAACAAAGCACTTGAGATCCGCGAGTGCAACACGCAACCTTTGGGAACTGACGCTAAAACAGGAACTTCAGTGGAGGACCTAAGCAAAGCCAAACATGACCGGCATCGACTGGAAGCTATTGTTAAAATCTCAACCACCTCAACAAAACCTTGAATAATTTACAGCCGAACCTTTTTTTCAAGTAACACAAATTTGGCATCTTAACAACATGGCTAAGACAAGGGATTTTAGAGTTGAGGTTAAAAGCAAAACGTCGGTCTACTTAGCTTAAGTTAATTTCAAAGACATCCGGAGTTTTGTCTGTTGTTTTCGTCATAAAACCTGCTGCTTTGGCCAAGGCTTACTGTGTAGCCACTGAGCGCTGATTGCGTGAAATACTAAAACGTTGTTGTGTGATACAAAAATAATACTTTCATGTCAACCAAAAATGAACAACTCCACCGTGGCCACTGAACTGTTCACGGAAACCTACGTTCTTGAATCTGTATGTGACTGGATTGACAAAGCACAGCAGAGGGAAACAAAACAGCTTTTTACATGGTATCTTGCCACGGCTGTCGTAAATATCGTTCTCTCGATCACTACATCGTGTAGTAACATGCTTATCCTGTTTGCCCTTCAGAAGGAGTACACTCTATCGGCCAGCTCCAGAATCCTGTTTCGCTCCTTGGCGGCCAGTGATCTTTGTGTTGGTCTTGTTTCGCAGCCGCTCTTCGTCATCTCCATACTACTTATAAGTAACGGACATTGGGAAGTTTGTCAGCTGATGAGATACGTAACATACGTTGCGAGCACGACTTTGTGTGGGGTATCTTTGTTGACGGTGACTGCTATAAGCATGGACAGGTTACTAGTGCTGTTATTGAAATCGAAATATAGTCTGACTGTGACTTACACTAGGGTTAAAGTAGTTGTAGTCTTCGTCTGGATATTCAGCCTGTCAGTATCCACAGCATATCTAGTAAGCAGACGCATTTTCTTCACAATGTCTTGCGTGGTGATAATGCTGAGTATTTTCATCTCTGCCTACAGCTACTCCAGTATTTTTATCCTTCTTCGCCGTCGGCAACGACTTAAAATACAGGCTAATTGTCGAGGTCAAATAAACAGCTTTCAGCTGCAAAGAGAACGGAGATATCAATCGACAGTGTTTAGTGCACTCTGGTTCCATTTCGCCCTTTTTATTTGCTATCTTCCGTTTTCTGTACTCGAAG
>OZ026595.1:30497753-30500253 GCA_964020085.1 Micromussa lordhowensis
AATATATAAATGGTGAATATTGTAAGGTTCTTAACTAGCTGCAACCTTTATCACTGCTCCTGAGGGAAACAGCTAGTATCTATGATTCTCTCAACTTCATTAAAAAATCTCAGGATTCAAAGTAAAAAGAAAGCTACAGTCAATCATTACTACTTGCAGTGTATGACATTTGCAGACTGCAGACTACATTTTATAGGCCTGAATATCACTCAGTTTAGCCTGAATAGGACATGGGCTAGCCTGTTTACTGTCAGCTATCGATAATGGAAATGGGAAATATATGATTTATTCTGCAATCTGCAGTCTCCAGTCTGCAAATATTATATACTGGACTACTTGTACATGCAAGTGTACTTTTTCAAGCACAGAGATGGTTCCTACATAAAACAATTGGCATTGTACCCTGTACTGCATGGAGGAATGTCATCAATCATATGATAAACAACCAATAAGACTCTGGGCTTTAACGAATCCAGTAAGATGTCAATACTCGGGGGGATGGGCTCCCATACAGAAAGGACGTGGGTGGTCGACAGGAAATTGTGAAAAGAAGCCCTAAGAGGTACCAAGATCCTGTTTTGTGAGCGCGAGTTTTATTTCACCTCTTAAAGGCACCAATTCTAAAACAAAACATTATGTGCTGTCATATTGCTTCGGCTGTACCGCAAAAATAATGTCCTGCTGTGGACCTGTTGAGGCTGAAAACCTTAAGAGCAGAGGTACCAACACCGCATTTTTAACCCCTTTAAAGGTACAACTAGCACCCAGTCCTTTTCATATGGGAGTCCCCCCCTCCCTGGTGATCTAGATTATGTTCTTTCTGTTATTGCTCTAGATTCCCCCCCCCCCCCCCCCTGGGGTCATGATCAACAAAGCCAACAAAACTGTGCCATACTTACTATTTGACGTAACTTGCATAACACTAAGAATTATCAACATCACGGTTTAATGTGTACATTTTAATAAATCACCTTCTGTAGGCAGCCTTGTGGCCCTTTGGTGAATGGTCCAAACCACCTAGTCAGCCTGATGAAGTTATGAAGGGTCACAATTTCTGATCTCACTTTAGCTAAAGAAGATTGAAAGATATCCTATGATTTTCATACCAGCTGAAAATATTTCAGAAAATATTTCCATGCAGTTTTGTTATAACAGGGCTTAAATAGGCCCTTTGCAGGATCCGGGATCTGGGACGCAAATGACGCAGTGGGACTTCCAAAACAAAGGACTTGTACCAGTCCAGCCCGATTTTCCTTTGTTTTGGAAGTCCCACTGCGTCATTTGCGTCCCAGCGTAATTTATTCCGTACCATGTGACCAGATCCTGCAAAGGGCCTATTACATAATTTATGACTAAAACATCTAAATTTTATCTCTTGCCCCACTTTTCTCTTCAAAGTATTTACCTCACACAGTACTGTATTTTCAGTAAATTACTGATAGTTATAATCCATCATATATACACTGTATTTTTTGTTCGCACACGATTGGTGTAAATACATAACATGACTGAATATGCCCCAGCTAAAAATGGGGAATATCCGAGTGATATTTCCCTATTTTCAAAAGATCCTTTGTGTTGCTGAACATATTTGAAGGATTATAGACACAATAACCTACTTTTGACTTAAAAAAATAAAAGCAAAAGGGTTTGCCTCTTGGAACAGAAAATGTCCGCAGACAAATATCCCAGAATATTTTCTAGCCAAATGGATCCCATTGGTCATCCATATAACCCACTGTGTATTAGAGGAAAATTATGTTGCTTCATGAATCTTTTAAAAGATTGGAAAATATCACCTTGTATGCTTTCCATGCAAGAAATCATCTTCAAAGAAAGTGAAAATACATGTATGGTTACCAGTACCTCTTTTTGACTTAACTCTTACCAAAGTTCTCAGTCAGGACATATACCAGGAATTTTATCAGTGCAGTCCCTCCAAGTTTAAGATCATCAGGATACGCTTTCCTGACTGCGTCCAAAAAATCTGACAATTTCTGTGTAGGTAAATATAGCAACTAATTAAGGTGGCTCAAAACAGTAATATTTCCATAAGAAGCATGGGCTCTAACGCACACTTCAGCGCGAGGAATGACGCAATCACCCGAGGGGTCGCGAGATGACTCACAACAAACATGGTGGCACGCCCTAGGCTTACTTCGTAAAACTTTGCTTCGCCAAATTTAATGAGCTGTTTACGATATCTCTTGTTTTTACCTTCGAAAAGATCCATCCTTCAGGTAATTTCAAATGAGAAAAAACATTCTTTTAAACTGCTGTGCTGGAACATGAACGAAAAGTTCAAGATCGATCGTGCCAGCTATCAATCTAAACAACAGCAGGAATAAAATACTCTTCAAGTTTTCTTCATTCTTTTTACTAGGCCACCTTCACCTTCGGGTATTTGTGGTGCTCTTCCTCTACCGCTTGTGCTGCTAACGACAATAGCGAAAAAGATAACACTATTCGCGGGTATTCACATCTCTTTGCGTGGAATTGC
>OZ026595.1:30502753-30525253 GCA_964020085.1 Micromussa lordhowensis
TACAAATATGAGGCCAAGGAACATACAAGTTATGTAAAAAGCAAACTGGTTCTAGCTACATGTATTACTTTAAAATTATTATCAAATAAAAAAAATTACCTTCATCCAAAGTACTGGTTGTGGATGAATTATCATCAGCATCATCATGAGCTGCATCATCTTTGTAACTTTTGTCTGCATATAATTGTAGTTCAGGAAAATGAAGCTCCAAAGATTGACCAGCAATATGTTTTTTCAATTTTTTTTCAGCTTCAAGACGTCTTTTTCTCTCCGTATCAGCAACAATGCGAAGGCTTTGCTGTAAGAAGGTGTTTTCCAATTTTTTAACGTGCTTGATTACAGGATCTGATAAACTGCGAGGACGCTGCTCAACACCTTCAAAAAGTTGGTCAACTATAAAAATGCATAAGATTGTAAGAGCAAGGAATAACTTTGATATAATTCAAAGTGCTGGCTAACAATTTTCCCTTTGAGCATTTAGCAAATGGCAGACTAGACAAGGCAAAGAGAACATCCTTGTCCCCACAGTTCAAGCCCATGACCTACAGATTAGATTACAGTATGAGACTCTTGTAGGCCAGATGGAAGTTAACTTGCATGATTAAATATGGCTTAGTTAACTTATTATTATAGTTTCCTTTCATGTCATTACCCACTTGATTAACAGAGTTTCATCATGAATCATGAAATGGAATGGAAAAACTTGGTACCTTTTCTTTTTGTCATCATCAGCTCCAAACAAACATCACGATACATATTCTTGTCCAGTTCTACAGTTAATTTTATTTCCTGGCCTGCTGATAACTCTCTAAGCTCATCTGTGATCAAGATTTCTTCCAAAGCTTCTTGAAGCTTACCACTCTCATATCTCTGCCACAGCTCTTTTAGACCCTGCAGGTCATTTGCTTCTAGAACACAAATAACGGATCCTTCACAGAGGTATTTAATAAGAATTCCCGATGGTAGGACAACAGATGCAAACAAGCAAACAAGAGTTTTAGGTTCGTTGATGTACCTCTTCAGTATAAAGGCAGTTCCTGCAACCCAAGCACCTTTAGTGCCCAGCTCAAGGGCAATTTGTAGGTAAATTTCTGCAATTTGACATATGAGAATTTGAGACAACAGTCAAATAAAGTGGTTATCCCAGGTTAAATGTACCAGTAGTTAGATGTACTATGTCTACAGGGATTAAGGAGAGGGAACAAGACACTTCTCACAATGGCACTTCACTGACAATACGAAGGGAGTGTGTTGGGAGGTGTGGTTGCCTCATGGTTAGTGCACTCGACTCTGGAGTGAGCAGTCCGGGTTGAAGCCCTTACCGGGGACATTATGTTGTGTTCTTGGGCAAGACACTTTACTCTGACAGTGCCTCTCTCTACCCAAGTGTTTGAATGGGTACAGGCGAATTAATGCTGGGAGGTAACCCTGTGATGGACTAGCATCCCATCCAGGAGGAAGTAGAAATACTCATAGTCGCTTCATGCTTCTGAAACCGGGATAATTGTAAGCTCCAGCGTGATGAGCCACTTGGCTCCTATGCAGACTTTACTTTAAGGGCAATTTGTAGGTAAACTTCTGCAATTTGACATATGAGAATTTGAGACAACAGTCAAATAAAGTGGTTATCCTACATGTAGGTAAAATGTAGTTGGATGTACTATATCTACAAGGATTAAGGGGAGGAAACAAGACACTTCTCACAATGACACTTTACTGACAATAGGTGGACAGGTGTAATTAACAGTTTTAATCAGTGATCTTACAAGGGGGGGGGTGGATTGGGTAGCTACAGTAGCCACCCACGTTTTGAAGAAGCAAAACAATAAAAAAAATTGAAATAAATTGTCAATTTTATAGCAGAAATGAAGGTAAAAACTCTGGACAGTTACCTCTCAATGTTATTTCTACTTTGTGACATTGCTGGTATTTCTGGTGTAACAGTTTTGGATTATTGAAACATTTTTGGGGCAATTTGCTCCATTAGTTCTACAAACGGAAGGTACCATCCACCCTCACTTGAAAAATTGCAGCCTGCCAGTCTCATTCTGTCCCATTCATTCATGTGTACAGTAAACAACTAACATTTAATGACTGGTCCCTTGGGGAACAGTGAATTTTGTTTTCCTCGAATCTCAATGTTTCCTGAGACGAAGTCTAGGAAAACATTGAGATTCTCTGAGTGAATTTTGTGTCACGAGAATCTCAATGTTTCCGTAGACTTTGTCTCGGGAAACATTGAGATTCGAGGGACAAACTTCACTGTCCCCCAAGGGACCAGTCATTAAATGATTTGTAATATAGCAAAACAAATGAGTCGAACCAGTGGAAAAAAGCACTGAGATTCCAGGGACGAGATCAGGCCACATTCAACTGCATGCTCTGATCACGTGCAACAGCGGTCAACATTTTGCGGGTAACAGTGAACTGTTTCCCATTTGATGTCATACCAGTAGTTTTCACTCATTCCCAGAGATCTGGATTACATTTCACAGGTAATAGTGAACTGTTTCCTGTTTCACATCATAGTTTTTGCAATGTTGCTCATTCATGGCATTTGGCGGTAAACAGTTTCATTGTTAGACTGATGTCATGTGACCATGAACTAGCCAATGAATGGGCATGCTGTAGCAGGAAAAACACCAGCTATATAACAATCTAGCTAAGTTAAGCAAATATGTTTACCTCCTGCTTTTCTCTTATTAGGAGATTGATGAATGCAACAAGAGCTCCCAGGGTGCACCTCAGTAATCTTTTCACCATGTTTTCCATCTGTAACACTGCAACCTGTGAAGTACAGTATTACTGTAAGAGTGTCAAGATTTTCTTTTCAAATCCTTACTATATTTGAAAATATTGATGTTTCTGTATTATGACTGGCAAGATGTGTATAAATGGGATTTTTTTCAGTCGTTTCAATTAACATTTACATATTGATGTGAACGAGATGTAAAGGATTGAATTTGCCAAAACTAAAACAAAAACAACTCTTACACAACAGTTATACTTATGGCTATCACACCATGAATGTTTATATTTTTCTTCATCTAACATGTACCGATGGGAAGTGAGGCATACAGTACTTGTAAATTAAACCTAAGTGCAGTCTCAAATGTACGTGTTGGGGTATAATGGATTTCACCCTTGATCAATTTTCATTTTTCTTTGTTTTATGGTGATTATCAGTCATATCACCAAAAATTATGAAATGTATGGTAATGTATGTACCGAAGATTATATGTTTAATACCATAATTCTACAGGGGTATATGTGGCAAAATGGTCAGACACTTATCTTGCTTGAAGCCGATCAAGGTGTGTTATAAAACATAATTATGAGAAGTGTTAACTTTACCAGCACTGACATTTCACACTAACTTGTTATGACTGCAGCTGCCTCTTGACTAGAGTCAAGAAAGTGATTCCTTCTGCCCCCAGCCATCGATATTCCTTTCATTTCTCGGACTTCGCCTCTGCAATTGACTTGACGACGTTGTTTCTCTAAGCACAACAAGTGAACCTCTTGTCTTAGGGTAAATTCGTCAACTTTAGTCGCCAACTGAAAGTACGTTACGTCCTCTAACAGTTTTTTCAAAAATGATAAGTTGTCGATTCTTATCATCTGACGCCTTTCCAGGTCTCTAAAGAGGTCCAGGGGAGAACTGATCTTTTCTAAATCTCCTTCTGGGATGTCATCCGAACAGAGGTACTTCAGCTGTTTCAATTTTTCCTCAGTGATGTGATCTGATATTCGAAGAAGGAACGTTCTGAAGTCGGTGGTTTCCATGAATCCGTCGTAGATATCCCTATTACTGTAATGCCAGGTAACGTCTTCAGCGTGATTGCTTGCGTTTCATGGAATCAAAATCACATTACCAGCCGGAAAGACAGCGATCATTGACAGTGCATGTTCACAATATCGCTGAACGACAAACAGGGAAGCACGGCAAAATGACTCGTACTCATTATAATAAGGGTATTCCCCTCGATCTATGTTTTAGCCAAGTGCATGCGACCACCTGATGTGAGCCAAACAACATGGATTGCTTTGTGCTCGTCGACTTCCTTGTAAAGAGCTTATCAAATGAACAGATAATCAAGTACAAACCGCTCGGAGCTTGTCAGGAAATAACAATACAAATGGCCTGAGAAATGGCCTGAGAAAACCATCCTCGGCCATTCCGAAATTGCGCAGGAGACTGGGGCGAGTTTCAAATTTTAACTAATCGATAACCTAACACCACCACATGAAAGATCGCGTTGAGAGTAGTCATTTGAACGAGTTTGATGCTTTTAGGGTGAACAGAGACCAAGTTATGGACCATGAAAGACGGTTCAAAATCCATACAAACGTCTCTAATGTTGAGACAGCGTCCCCCAAAACCATAGAGATTCTTAAACTTTTTTACAAGTTTTGTGACAACTGAAAAATCCCGTCATTCAACTTCCATTTGAATGAAGCTGAGATGAAAATCCCCTATGTTTGCCGATTCATAGAAATCATAAAAAATTTTAAGAGTTTATATGGTTTTGGGGGACGCCGAAAAGAACTGGACACTACAACTACTTCCCATGGGTCTTTGCGTGTTAGATCATTTTTTACGTGCCTCTAGAACCCAGATCTCCCACAGGCAGGCTGAAATCGCATTACCTGGTGATGGGCTCCTACCCCAGAGTAATGCTAAACGTGTAATAGTCTGAGTCCACATTGAGATCCATTTTACCAATCATCAACAGATCATGTAACTCATTTACCATTCGTACGAGTCGTCAGACTGATTTACCACTCAGTAGAAACTCATACTTAAGGTGGGGGTAAACCCGAATTTTGGCTGGGTATTATGTTTTTAATGCAAATATCTCGTTCACGTTTCAAGCAATCAAGAATCTCTATGCTCATCTCACATATCTATGTTTTGGGTTGTTTTGTAAATTTTTGGTGATTTTTAGGTATATTTGGAGAGAAATAGTTTTTCTCAAAGGATTAGTAAAATTGATGGAAATAGGAAATTTTGAAGATTTGTTGTTGTTTTAAAATTAGAGTTTGAAATTAAAAATTGGTACATACACTCCAAACAGTTGCCCAACAACCTGGGGTGCCATTGTGCGGTCGGGTAACTGTCTGGTGGTGTTCCATAACCCTATTTTTCCCTTTCAACCTCTCTTTAAACTTACCAAAATTTCACTTAAATTCACCTTTACCCCCGCCTGAACGTGAAAATAGTCTGAATCCTGATATTGAGAAGCATTTTACCGCATTCGTCAACGAAGATCGTCCAAGGCATTTACCATTCGTACGAGTCGTCAGACTGAATTACCACACAGTAGAAACTTACACTTAACATGAAAATGGTCTGAATCCCGATGTTTAAGTGCACTTTACCGATCGTCAACAGATCGTCCAAGGCATTTGCTATTCGTACGAGTGGTCAGACTGATTTACCCGTGACACAGTAGAAACTCGTACCTCATACCGATATTTGAGATGCACTCAACTTATTGCCAATTACAGTTATTTTGAGTAGGGTTTTAGAGCGATTGGCGCACTTAACAGTTTCAGATCTACGTAGAAAGTTACGAAATTCGAAGATAAAATATAAATTCATTTTTTACTGGGTTTCGTCCATGGCGTCGCCGTCGTCGTTGCTTATGCTCCCTAAAGCCTCCTATGAACAGAGAGACATGATTATGAGTGGCAAAAAGCTTATTGTTTAATATTCCATTTGTATTCTTTAGAGCCAGCTAAGGTTCGTGTCGCTTCCTCTCTAAATACTGTTATTTTTTAAGAGCAATTCAAACATAAAACATTTATGTAAAGCCGCTATCGACTAACCGACGGAATGTGAAAAGTTGAGTAATAGCCTATAATATATAGATTTTAATCTGGAGCACGCTTTTTTGATTACCAATAGCTAATTTCACTTTGTTACTTGACTACAGAATATCTTTAAATACTAAAAGACAATTATATTTACACATCCTAGATTTAGTGCTATACTCAAATCTTAGCTTTGAAAATTGGTTGTGTAGGTAAAGCATCTGATTCTTCAAAGCATGTATGTAAATGCCTCTTTCATGTCGTGAGTTGAGTTTAGATTACCTTTTTAATGTTAGTTAAAATACAGCAACAGAAACTGCTACAAAAACAGTTTTGTAGTGCCAGCATCCACAGCCACAACAAAGCAAATACATTTAATTTAATGGAAAATAAAATAAACGGCTTTGCGATCAGTCAACTGGTCATAACCGAAATACCGCTTACTTCAAAAGTCCTCTATGGTTTCACACTTTTTCCTTCATTATTTACTGTATATGACACTTTCAAATCATGGAAAAAGAGCCAATCACGAAAGACTTATCGATGTATTTCATAACTTTATTGTTTCCGTGCAACCCTATCATGTTTGTCCGCAACAGTTACATTCAAATCAGTTCGACTGAAAACATTTAACATTAATAATAAATCAACTTCTTTTTATTTTGAGCATCATTATGCGTTCTTTATCTATTAATGATTGGCTGATTAGTGAAACAAGTATAACTGTTTTGAGAGCCATGAGATTATCAGTTTAACTACTGTCAATAAATGACGTCTTACTTATTTACTTAGTTACATAGTTACTTACTTACCTAATTAATTAATCAGTTAGTTACTTAGTTATAATTACTCAATTACACGAGTTAGTTAGTCGCAGAATATATCACTGAGATTCATTTGCCGCTGATTTATGCTGCGGAGGCATGGAACTAGACAGAAGACGAACTTGGCTCATCTGCATTTCCTGGTAAATGAGAAACAACCTAAAGAGGATAGTTGGTTGTGTCTTCCAAATATGTTAGTTTATATTCATCCTATATTAGACAATCATAAACATTAATTAAAATATCGCTTTTCTATTAATGCAGTAGACCAGCTTCTCTTTTTTTGTTATACCTCCCAACAAAAATACATTTTTTTCTGATTGGAGGAGAATGTGTCACGTGTTGTGGGTCAAGAATCACTAACACCCTTGGGCGATCAAAACTTGCTTACTCCCCAGGGAAACAATAACTTGAACTTTCGACTCTCACGTGATCAGGTCGAGCATCTTGAAAACGCGGCCAACTTCTTTTGCCAGCTAGCGTCAAGCAAATAATTTAACGCAGTTGTTTAGATTTTTGATTAAGGAGGTACATCCTTAATGACTGGATTCACGGAAACAGTGAATTTTTTTCCCCTTGACCTCAGTATTGAACATTGAGGGTCTCGAGAAAACAAAACTCGCTGTTTCACTTGCGGCCGGTCATTATGTTCTTTAAAAACCGGTCTCAGACTTAGAAGATATTAGACTGGTAATATGAAGTTTATTATTATAGCGGTTGATACACTAAGCTTTGAGTAACAATGAACTAACTTTCTGGTTTAGCAAGTCATGTAGCAAACGTTATTATATCTAAGGAGAAACAGAAGTAGATGGAAAGATAATTGAACCAACAAATTTCCATGCTTTTTAGTTCTACTTCTTTTCCACCGTGAATGCCCAACGTCACTCCTGTCAACATTCTGAAGGAATGCATTTTAGGAAGAAATATTACGATCGTATTTACCATAATAGACGGTATTACGGAGCACATTATGAAAAACTGTCATTGTAATGAACCAAAACATTTCCACGCTTGTTGCTTCGACTTCCTTTCCATCGTGAACGATAACGTCATTTCCGGAATTAAAAATGAATATGAACCATGATTGGATAAATATTTCCTTGTTTCAAGAGCGTTGCTGGTGGAACACGGCCCAAAAGCACTCCAAGGTAAGGTAAATATAGTTTTTTAAACCAATGCTTCCTTCGTGGTTGATAATAATAATATCAAATGTAACTTCTATTCTCTTTGTCTTACCATTGATCTATTTTGTTACATTTTGGGCCAGTTCTATGGATATTTCAATGATGCGATTTTTGTTTCGCTGTTCATGGCTGTTGTTCGAAGTACTTTTGCACTATGCTCACCGTTCAGACGTAGTAAGTTACTAAATGTAGGCTACTGTGCGGGCAAACACATGAAAACATGACATAAAATCAATCATTCTGAGTAAAGTCTTGCATGGCAAGTGCTGTTATTCCTAGCTTGTTTTTCCATTTCGGCACAGTTTGTTTGGAGTTACTGGTAGACATATTGTTTAACTCATTGCGATTTTACAAGGGGTTATGTATCAACAATTACTTGCTAATCTTTCCAGCTACAAAGTTTCCTTTCGAGGGTCTGCGTTTGTAACTTGCACAAATACTCTATTGCAATAAGATAACGTTGAAGCAGCTGCAAACTAAATTATCCACTTATTCCTGAACCTGCAAACTTTAATTTGTTTTTGTACATTGAGCAAAATAGCGCCCTTTTGGCATCTGTTCGATCTTTCTACAGACTCTGGTCATGATAATTTATATTGTTGAATATGAACAGTGAGCTGGACGCTTGCGGAGAAACAAGACTGATCCTAATCTACATCGTGCGGTGATACGGGCACAGGAGCAAGAGTAACTCGGAAAGCATGACTACTTCAATCCACTGGTTATGCTTGAAACATGTCATGCTTTTTCAAAGGAAATTTGAATTAAGTTGCCCCTTTCAAACATGAATATTTGTTATTCTAGATGAAAATAAATTACAGCGAATTATCTCAAAGACGGACATCCTTGTGACCAGTTTTAGCTTAGTAATGAAGCTGCAGTTGTTAAACTTTGTCAGTGACTTTTCCTACAAACCATGATAAAGATATAAATGTCTATTGGGTTCGTTCTCCTGGCACTGGGGTACCCCTGTTGTTGGTGTATAGGATTTTACTCAGCAAAACTTCGCGTCACAACTTTATGTTTCCAAAAAAAGCAAAAGAACTTTTTCTTCCATCTTTTCGGTTACTATCAATTTTTCTGCTACTCTTCATTTTGCAATTTTAGCTATTTACTGAGGTATGTATTTTAACTCCGGCTCGTAAACCGAACTGTATTAACAACAGCATCCTTATGGAATGCATTTTAGGAAGTAACTATAGATCAATGTATTTATTAAAAAAAATTGAAATTACAGAACGTTTAATGGAAAGCACAAATTATATCTAACAAGATACAGAAGAAGAAGGCAGGAAAACTGAACTGCTAGGTTTCCACGCTTGTTGCTTCGACTTCCTTTCCATCGTGAACAGCAACGTTATTTCTCACAACAGCATTCTGAGGGAGTATAATATCAAGGAGAATTATTACGGAAATTTATACTAAAAGACAGCAATTAATTGCTGCCGCAGCGAGTGAGCCTGAAGCGAACGAGCGAGGCAGCTCTCTAATCAGCAGAAGATTACTTTATAGGGGCTTGCAATCACTTTTTCTTACCAAACGCAAGGAATTGTGGTTATGCGCAAATGGGAGATTTAGGATGCGCAGTGGTATGCGCAAGGAATTGTGGTTATGCGCGAACGGAAACATTTTAGGATGCGCAGTGAGCCATGTGCTTTCTTGTCACGATATTATCACGTTTTTCTTATATTCTTCAGAACCTTACTAGGGTATCTAAAAGATTGTAATGTTGCGGCACATTCTGTTGATAGTGACATATTTTACATAGTCATCAATCTTTCTGTGGGTTCCAAGTCTTACATTATAACCTTAGCGTCAAATTGTGGTGTGTGGATTAAAATCTGTCCTTGTATGCATCAATTTCATGCATCATGACGCGTCGATGGCGAAGTGTGACAGCGGTTACCGGCCAGGGATTAATCTAATTAAACATTAAACCACAAGCCGAAGAGACTGAAGTTCGTTCTACCTTGTTTAGTTGTGTTTTCACCGGGACAATTTTGGCTAGATAAAGCCGGAAAAGTCCGGAAATACAGTGAAAACAGTTCGTATTGAGTTTAGCAAGTTAAAAATGCACGCTGTTTTCACCAGAAAAAAACAAGCAATTTTCTCGCCAATATGACCGGAAATTCACGCCAAGTTATACTACCTCGCGAGATGGTATAACTTGTCTTGGTAAATGCCGCAGCCAATCACATTCCGCGTAGTGACAGATGCGTGCCAAAATATTTGGGAATAGTATTTACCAGACGCACGTATCGCGGCTCAGTGTGCGAAACTGAACTTTTAAAACGGCAGACGAGTTCAGTCCTTCTCATTTATTTCGGTTTACCATTTCAACGGTCCTGTTCGATTCTCCAGTTCCTCGGCCAGGATCCTTTCTATGACACGGCGTCGCCGTGTTAAACGAGTTTTTGCATTACGGCATTTCGTCGCATCTTCCTTATTTCTGGGGAAATTAACGGCATCCTGCGGAACAAATGCCTTCTCCTTTGCATAAATCTAGGTAGAAAAGCACTTCCTCCCTCAGTCATTTTTGAAAGTTGCGCGTTTTCGTAATTTGAATCTTCTGGGTTAAATTTCCAGTGAACTAGCAAATGTTGTTCTGTAAACAAACACCTAGAAAGAATGTTCAGCTTTTTATTCGGCCCAGTGAAAACGCAGCCCTTAAAACACTCATACAGTTCGTGTTACGTCGAACGATGTGCTGCACCGTTGTAGCCCTAAGATATCAGCTTACTTTGTACAAATAGCTTAGTTGTGTCATTTATTTAAACGACTCCAAAATAAATAAATACTAAATTAACAAACAATCAGCTACGAAGGCAATGCAAAAGACTACTGCACAATCACAACAAGAAAGTCAGAAAACAAGAGCGCGACTTGTGTTGTTTTGAAAACCATTCTACAAAAAAAAAGAACATGCGCACATTTAATGTCGCTCGCCCAAGACAACGGAACAAATATCACATATAAACGTCACCAACAACATGTAATTTGCATGCGTATAGACAAGCAAGCGAACTTTGTTTGAATAGCTTTTTCATCTCGACTACTTTACTTTCGTTCGAACTGCTAATTCACCTCCACTGCTTTATTTGGCGGCGAGTTGGTTGGTGGCGTGATGGTTTCCTGGTGGCGAAACTCCCTGGTGGCGAGATGACCGGATACCGTGACAAGGGATCGACACAATAAAGCACAGACACATACACATACGATAAGATGTGAAAATTGTAGCAGCAGAAATCTCACTTATAAATTCTGTACCTGTACGCATTAAATTCTCTAGAGTGTTGACATTGTCGAAGACGCGTCCATCGTCGGATGTATGAAATTGCAAAAATGCTAAAACTTAAGTTTAAATTCATGTTTGGATGAAAAGGAAGAGATCGTAGCATATATGAAATAAGTATGTTCTACAGTTTCCGTTTGATTTAATTATTCTACAAGTTTCATTAACGACTATTTCTCTTCATCTGATTTAAGAATTCGACCACAGAGGCGACGGACTGCTAAGAAATGACATACTAAGTTTAAAATGAGATGTCACAACTACTGATCCAGATTTAAAAACTTTCACGTACTGCATGTAAAACAAAAGCAAGAGTTATGAAAGTCAAATCACAATTTGAATGCAATGCATTCTGGTAAAAGTGATGAATTCTAGAACTTGTAGCCTCTTTAATATATTCTTTTTAAATCCTGATTATGTTACTGCTCCCTCGCTACGCTCATCTCCGCAGCAATTAACATTTGCCTTTCCTTTATTTTAGGGTCAAATTGCTGCTTGCAAAACGTGTATTAAGTTCAAATTCTGGTGAATAAAGGGGCACTTGCTCGTAATATCTATTCAATCCCAAAAAGCACCCAACCCAATAACAGTTTCAATTCATTTCCTATCATAACGATTCAAATATGTCTTGTGTAAATCAATTCTTCACAGTTCAGTTCATAGGGTAACTGTTAGCATACTTAATATTGTTCTCCCCTTCGGCAGCATTATTACCATTTAGGTATACTAGTATAAAACTAGACCGGCATTACAGAATTCACAAAGTCATTTCCGACCGTACAGCATTCTGAAGGAATAAACTTCAAGAAGAAACATCAAGAGAACATTTCCATAATATTTAATAATAAAATATTATATTTAATAATAAAAAAGAACAGACCGGCATTACCGAACAAATATGGCAAGATTTCCGTACAACGCTTCACATTCATTATGAATGTAGGTCTTTGCTCAACGAAACAATAGTGAAAACAATAGATCGCCTTTGAGGATTAGGCAAAAACTATTTCAGGCTTGACCAAACTTTATTTTTGACACTTTACCGTATCTTTTAGTTTAGTACAGGCGTGATCTAAAATAACTTGGAAGGGATTACCTGGTGAATATCAAATGCCCTAGATATTAGTAGTCGTAAAAATGAATCATAAAATTTAACTGTTATGAATGTAATCCAAGAGCTACAAGCACAGGGTATTAAGTTCGTTAAGTGTTTCTGTTTATTTGTCTGCTACTGAATTGGATGAAGCAAAAATACGTTTCATTAAAATGCAAAACCGATTGACATTCTACTCAGTGCGGTTTCGCCGTTTTAGACTGCTTCACCGCTTCGGGCTTGTTTCACTGGTGTCGGTAAACATCTTTAATTTCATTCAGATATCCACTAAAGTGTTGACTGTCAACTGATACGAAAAGAGAACGTTCCTTCTATTATGCTTCCTTCAGCTAGCCACGAACAAATAACGTGCCTGCGTAAAAATTCTACGCCTGAATAGATCTATCTATTTTTATGATTAAAACCGGCAGAGATGTCCTAAGAAACTTAAGCTAGTCTCAGACTTAAAAGATATTGGACCGGTAATAAGTTTCGACGGGCGGATATTACCAAATGGCCCTCTTATGGAGTGAAAATGAAATACATAATTAAGAAACTGAATACACTAAGCTTTGAGAAAACAATGAACTAACGTTCTTGTTTTAGTAAGACATGCAGCAACCCTAAGATAATCACATCTAAGAAGATGACAAGTAGATGGAAAGAAAATTGAAACAACAAATTTCCACAGTAGTTGCTTCGACTTCCTTTCCATCGTGAACGACAACGTCATTTCCGGAGTTACCACTGAATATGAGCCACGATTGGATGAATATTTTCCTTGTTTCAAGAGCTCGGTCAATTAAATGGCGTGACGTTTTTTTAATCAAGGCAAAAAGTTGATGGTGGAGCACAGTACAAAATCACTTCAGTATAAGGTTAATAGAGTCATTTTTTTAAGGACCCATGAGATGTAAGTCATTTGGATTCTCTCCAGGGTTTCTATTTGTAACTTGCACAGATACTCCACTGCAATGAGATAACTTTGAAGCATTTACAAACTAAATTATGTCTTAGTCCTGATCTTGTCATTACTCCGGCTATACAAGCTTGAATCTGTTTGGTTGTTCGATCTTTCTAGAGACTGTGGTCATGATCATTTATTTAACAAATAAAGAAGCCTAAGCCGTGTATTACACTGTGATAAAACAGGACGGGCATTTGAGAACTCGAGGGAAATTTAGAAAACACGAGCCGTAGGCGAGTGTTTTCTACATTTCTCGAGTGTTCTCAAATGTCCGGAGTGTTTTATCACAGTGTAATACACGGATAAGGCTTCTTCATTTGCTTTATGATATAGATTTTACGCGCGCAAAACAATAAAACACGCCTTTTCTATGTTTTATACTCTGATAAAGCATGGGTTTTTGACCAATCAGAGTGCGCGGAGTTTCCTATCTATGTTATAAATTGTAATATACCTGGCGTTTTTCCCGCTACATCGCGCCCATTCATTGGCTAGGTCATGGTCACATGACATCTAACAATGAAACTGTTTACCGCCAAATGCAATGAGCGGGCAACAACTATGACGTCAAACGGGAAACAGTTCACTATTACCCGCGAAATGTAATCTGGAAACCAGATCTCCGGGAACGAGACTAGATCTCAGACAGCACATCGTGATACATTGACCATAAGGACCCATGAGATGTAAGTCATTTGGATTCTTTTTAACTCTTTAACAATAGGTAAGGAAAGCGAAACTCAGGTTTTTAATACAGTTTCCCTAAAAGGCCCTTGCAGATACGGTTTAAATACACAGCGTGCCTATTCGTAAACCTCCACGATTTCCGGTTTGACCCTTTGCTGCTGGATGTTGAATAAGCCTTTCTATCGTCCCAGTGCGACATTTGTGAGTTGGTCCAACTTGTTAATCGTCAATGACATATTGACAAAACTGTGTAGATGTATAACTGAAGTCATTTGCATGTTTACACTTCGGCAATTCAGAATATTCCACAGAAGCGTTCTCCTGGTTATATTGGCTTTAATACGCTAGCTGGGCAGATAGCAACTCTTACATGTAAGTCCCTTTTAAAAAAAATTATAGTTTCTGTTATCTAGTCAAGGTTTCTGAACTGCGGCAATTAATTTAGGACATTTCTCAAGAAAATAGTGACAGTACGTGCACGGAAAATGTCTCAGATTTGTTGTCTTCCATTATGATGGTCCCTTGTCACGTTTCATTGGGCTAATTAACATGTAAATGATGCAACAAACACAGTTTCACATGTTTATTCTTGCTTCTGTTTAATGGTGATGAATGCAGCATTTCTGAGTAATATATAGTTGTACCTACAGCCTCGACTAGGAGAGGGCAGCTCGGGACAAGCTGTTTTGACGTCGACAATTTCTAATTTCGTCTATGAACCTCCAATCTCTTGTTCACAGCGTTGATTTTATTCGCGTATTTTCACTAATCTCTACTCCGCAAACACGTCAAATACAAATGCTTTATTAGAATACTCCCCTGAGGGCACATAATGATGTGTGGTTTGTCGTTGGTTATTGTTCTTGTTCTAACTTCTATTGTAAATTATATGGTGTTGTAAATTGTATTATATGGTCTTTCATATATTCGTTTGTATTGTGTTGTATTTTGTCGTGTCGTGTTGTGTCTTGTCTATTGGAGTGTATATTACATCTTTTTAAAAACGTTTCACATATGAAGAAGAAAGGCCCTGAAAGCAAACACGCATTTACGGACATTAAGACAAACTGGCAGCCATTCTTCTAATATGAGGCACATGCTGATACTTACTTTGCCAGAACTCATGCCAGTTTATCCAGCAAATTCTCTCTTTAGAAATGTTTGCCCTCACGGAAGAACAGTCATAATAATAATGAATAACCTTTATGGAGGAAGCTCCCGTCACATCGTGCTGGTTTTCAGAGAGGTCCTCAGTTACTAAAGTAAAATAGAGTAATGCAGTAATTCATCTTGAATTGCAAGACCAAAGCATTGATAAAAGTAGCCATGGTTTGCTTACCTAAAGATAGCTCTATTTATCTGATAGAGTCTACCTGTACGTGAAGAAGCTTCATTGGTCACGTTTTACTAAATCCTTAGTAGACATCACTGGATGCACCTGTTTTCCGACAAGTGTTACACTGAAATCATCCGGGGCTCCGCTCAGCATCTAACGTGTGCCCAATCTTGCAGATCTTCGGTCACTCGAAAACAAAATTTACGTCATACCCAATTTGGTACCGTTCCAACGGCAATTGTGACATCGTCAAGTTTAATCAGTAATTGAAAGATTAAAAGATAAGTTTATTGGAGAAAATTTATAGGAGCGGTCAGCAAATGCAATGGACTCTACGGCACTTGCTTTAATTTGAGTTGCTTTTCCCTCAGAAAGCCACAGTGGTCAAGAAGGATGCAGTCATTATCGGGTGAGTCTTTTTAGGAACTCAATTCACTGTGAACGTCTGCCGGACGCGTTAAATTACAATCTTTAGAGAGGAAGCCATATCAGCCTTAGCTGGTTTTCGCGGCGGTCCTTTATCCTGGTCGGAGAACCCGGGAAAAAAAGCCTTGGAGCAAGGCGAGAACCAACAACAAACTCAACCAAGATACGGCATGCACTGGGCCGTAATCGAATCCGGCGAGGGCTAGCCCTCTCACCACTGCGCCATCCCAGCCCCCCCCCCCCCCCCCCCACCAAAAAAAGCGATTACATCCTACCTTTTTAATAAATAGAAATAGTAGACGTCTGCACGCAGGCTACAGGCCCAGTTCAATCAAACAAGTGATAGCAAACTCGATGACAGTTTATTAGTGAGAAAAAGGCGCCTGTTGGCAAGCAATAGTTCGGACGTTTACAGACTTGTCGTTTCCTGAGTCTTGTTGTTTCTAAATAATTGCTAGACTTCGAGAAGAATGTGAACAAGAAATTGGCGTCTGATGACTTTGATGACATAGCAGAAGCCATCACACCTAAAACGCTTGGAGCGTGCAGCACGAATACTCTTCTGAAGGCATTTGAGGTATGTGGACATTATATTGAGCTTATGTGTGCTACGTATTTCGATGTAGAAACTGTAAAGTGTATTTGAAACAATAAGTGGTAAGGGATTTGTATGAAAATTGTAGAGTAAGATGATTTAGACTACACCGGTATGGTATTGCTTGCACTGAACCGCACCCACCGAACCACACCACACCGCACCACATAGCACCACACAGCATCACACCGCACCGCACCGCACCACACCGCACCACAACGCACCACACCGCGCTGCATGGCACCGTATCACACCTCACTCGGATCCGCACTGCACCGTGCCACACGTCATCTGGCACTGGACCAGACCACACCATTTCTCACCTCAATTGCACCGTACGTAGTAAATGTCTCTTTACTCATTTTAATTTTGTGTGATTCTGTAACAAAAGGTTAGTGGCTACTTGAAATACCAAGCTCACAAGGACAGGCCAGATGTGGAAGAACTAGAAAAATTGGCCAATTCTGTAGAGGAATTTACGACTTGTCTGATAGATCCCCTCAAGTCAGATACAAAAGACAGGGAAGCTTTTGGTGATTCGCTAGACTTAATCATTGACAAAGCCATTGAATATAATCAAGGAAAGGTAACTGTTTACCCAAATTTATACCATGATTTGTAATTATCAAAAGCCCCGTCTTTACAAACTAGTTGAGAATTAGGAAATACGAAGCAAACTCTTCTCGTGAAAATTGTACAACAAAGTTTAGCTGTTCAAAAGAATCGTGTTGTTTGTCGATCACAATCATCTTTTCCAATTCGGATTAGTAAAGATGACGCGATTGTTTTTCCAATGCGTCCATCGCTTTATAAGTGTCATCTTTTGGATTGACTGTTTCACGGCGAGACGCAAAGGAAAAACGATGGTCATATTTTGATAATATATTTTCAATCCTTCAAATTCTTTTTCAGTTCCACGAGGAGGCTTTGGATTTTTATACCGTATCCTTCAATATCACAGACGTGCATGAAGCCGAACAAAATTGGTTAAACGTCACGCTGAGAAAAATTTGTTATATGTAAATTTAGGATGTATAGAGACTGTACCAATTGTCAACCTTCGCTCTCGACGTTCACTTTCTTAGTGCTGGCTGCTACGAGAAGTTTGTAAACTTCAGAAGCTTGCTACCTTACAATTTGTTCACTGAATACGTTTTATATGCGTTAACGTGCTAAAAAGTGATATCAAAATTAGACTTCTTTTTGGCCTCGCTTTCCGAAAAGAGACATTTGGATGGAACTCGTCAGTTTCGTGGAGCCCAGGGCCTGATGTGAAGGGCCAGCTTTATCTTGCTTGGCTGACCCAGTTCAGTTTATTATTTGTTAATTTGGTTGCAGGATCGTTTATAATAATGTATCGCCGTGATACATTATATAATGCCGTGATTGTTTTGTTTTTATTTTCTCCTCCAGTTTCTCTCCCACCCAGTTGTTTATAACTTGCTTGAAAAAGTTTGGAGAGGACGCTTTGCTGGTTTGAGATCAAAGTACAGATGGAAATGGACATTGCTGAAGCTTTATAGTCTACTGGATATCATTTTATTCCCGTTCGTGTTCGCTTTTTTGTTTGTTAGCCATTCCATCAATGCATGGAGAAGAAAGTCTAAAGGTTTGTAATTGATTAATTGATCTGGCCAATCAACTCTGTGATCTGAGCTAGACTTGAATTTAACCCAAATCGAGATTTTTTTCGTCTCCTTGTCTCTGAGACTTTGGATTTTCTGAAATGGGTACTGTCAAAGGGCAAGCTTGTCAATGTCCATGACTACCTTTGAACATCATCCCGTCACGTCTCTTTATCAGCTAAATTTACGCCCATATAATATTCTACTATTATTCCTGCTACTATTCTAATATTCTGTAATATTCTACGAATAATAGGACGGCATGTTTGGCATTGAGATGGTCAGCCTTGTGCATGAGCATACACGGAAAAAATGAAGTTTGTAGACATTCCTGCGTCATCAAATTCTTCTCACATCTGCAGATCTGGAACTTTGCTTCATTCTTAATGCCACTGGGAAGAAAGGAAAAGATGACTTTAAGAAGATGATAGGCTGCATCAAATATATGATACAACGGATTGGCGTCCAATCTGCCAACTACTGCCTGATAAGTTTCAAGAAGGGAAAAGCCTTTGAACACGTTAAGTTCGACGCCAATTCGTTATTTAAAGATGACAAAGACCTTCTGTTTAAAAAGCTTGATGCCTTAAATCCACCCGTTAATTGTTGTCCAGCCCTGCATGATGACTTTGACCAAGCAGCGGAGGCCTTCAAGACTGAAGCAATAAGGATAACTTCAAAGAAGGTAATGTTGGGCACGTTTATATTCCCCAAGTTGGGAAGTTGCAATGAAAATCTCTGGCGCTACCATGGAACGCAAATTAAGCCATTATGAGTTTACAAGAAGTTAACCAGGATTCATTCTTGTCATAGCTTTTTCACTTTGAACGATCGAGAGTTTTTCTTTGATAAAAAAAGCACCTCCTTAAGATTTGTACTGGATTAGTAGACATGGACATAGACAAAGGTGCAATGAGGTTAACTCTATGTGAAGCACCATTCCGTGACACAAGGCCATGCCCTCCGTGCCCTACTCTTTGCGCCCCATGCTAACCATGTAACACTAAAGATGCAGGAGACGGGGCCTTTGGTTTATAGTTCTTATCAGGTAAGACTTAAACGTCTAACCATTTGCAGACGTATTTACAAAGGTAGCACATTCGCCTCAGTTATTTGATGCTGAGAGTTGTTACGGCCTCAGAATCGAACCCTCAACCTCCCGCACAACAGTCTGTTGCTCTATCACAGCTGAACTTACCAAGCAGCTGTTAGCTTCAGAATACGTGACAAATTGGTTTCATCCTTTCGTATAGATTATCATTCTCTTCACAAATGACACAACTGGATCGTTTGGTCCTCAAAAAGGACGATTACTTCTCAAGACAAAATATCTAACCGAGTCTGTTGGAGTGAAAATTGTACCTGTTGCTGTTGGAGAACGTCCCATTGTGGAGGACCTCGAGCTAATTTCATCAGGAAAAAAAGTCATCCGTTGTCCATTGGAAGATCAGGCAAAACTTGGCAATAGACTGTTAAGAGGTAAGCTAGTGTACGTAATATTCAAATGATAATGAGTGCGTAGAAATTTCTTAATGCCGAAAGTGTCGTGGGGACGTTTTACTGGAGTATCAAACTTTGTATACAAGTAAAGTTATTAACGGACACAAAAGAATAAACGACAATAATGTGCTGTCGTCAATAGCAAACGACTTGTTACATGTTTTATACAATTTGATTGAACTTTATATGTATTTGTTGGAATGGCATTCAATGTGTAAGTGCGCTTCTACACCTGGTACCTGGGCCGTATTTTTAATTGTTATGCTTTGTGTTAAAATCTACGTCTTAATCTTTTGTTTTTTAGAGGTTTACGAAGAGGATCTTTATGGTAAGATTATAAACAATTATTGGATGAGGCTTTTGTGATATTCAGAATAATCAAGGTCGAGGTAGGGGTTATCAGTCGAAGCCGAAGGCTTAGGCTAATAACCCTTACCGAGATGCACCGCGTTCATACATGACATGATTACCCGTGACCTTGAGTGTCCTTGACATGATTATTGTATAATCTGCAGCTAGATGACGTCACAGGCGCTTATTTCGAAAATTCACTGAACGCTTTCGGCAAATCAGAAAAGAGATAGTGATTCAATGAATAATATAGTACCTTTAAACATGCCAGTCCTTCAGCCCAGTTTGCTTTCTGGGGATCTTGAGGCATTGCCGATTTCGTACGACGTATCGTACACTGAAAAGTTTCCATTTGTTAACACAGAACGCCACTGTTCAGTCTCTGTTTCAATATGGAGAGAGAATATAACTAAATATAGCGCTGAATACCTTAACGCGTACCTTCTTGTATAGCCTACATACCAGGCGTTGTGTGAGATGGCCTAACGGTTAGTCCGTTGGACCTCATTTCGAACGGTTCATGCTGCAACTCTTTTAAAATACACGTAATGGAACAGTTTTACCTGCATTAAACAGAAAGCCCATCCAGGAAGTAGATATACTGGTACACAAACCGAAATTTAAATGCACCATTACTGGTGAGGTATATGGCTACTGTACCTAGTATCACTTGAATTCGAAGGGACTGTAACAATACAGCATCAAATAATTATGTTTACGACGTTCTAAATGCATGGAATTCTTACGTTTTAAACACATTTTCTGTTACAGATCGGTACCTGGATTATTTCACCACACCATACTTCATATTTTTTAGAGATACGCTTAGCTACCTGTTGCTCTTGGGTTTTCACATCGCAATCTGCCTCTCGTCATCAGTTGTTCCTTTCTCAGCTGTGGAATGGGTTATCGCTGTGTTTTCTGTTGGACGCTTCCTCTCGGAATTCAAACAATACAACAACAGAAAGACATCGAAGAGACTAGAAAAGCGAAAAAGTTTTTCTGGAAAACATGGAAAATATGTTTATCAGCAATCTGGGAGTAGCCATGACGACAACCTAGATTTGCCCATTGAAGTGGAAGATTACCACTCGCGATTAGTTTTCAGCACGATGGGGAAATACTTCATGTGAGTGGGTTTTTAACAAAAAAAAGTATCTCTTTTATGGTTATCGGTATGTATAGTGTAACAGCTTGTCAAATTGAGCTCTGATGACCATAGTCTAGACTAGGTAACAACAACAAGAATAGCAACGACAAATGTCTCTAATGCATTTTTTTATTTGTCCTTACTCGACTATCATTTACTGTCAACCATCATATCGTCTTCCACCGGAGCCATTTCAGTTTGTTGGACGTGACTATTTCATTTTCTAAGGGAAGGGGCCTGCAATAATATGATACTAAGTCAGAGTTTCGGCTGTGCTACAAAAAGTTGACGTTTTAGATGAATCAGTTTTTTTTCTCAATTAAGACAAATCATAAATCACAAAAATACATTTCAAGTCCATCTTATCGTTTTCCTTGCAATTTATATTTCTATATTCTAAAAAACGATTGCTTATGATCTACAATACTATAGTTCATTTCTTTTCTTCAGAGATCGTTGGAACGTTTTGGACTTCATTATGCTCGTCATTTATGTAGTCACGTTCATGTTGCGCATGGTAACTTGGGGTGTGTCCACTTCTACAACTGGGAGTCGAGCTTTGGTTGTCGCTGGCTACTGTTATGGCCTTAACACCATGATCCTGACTCTGCGGGTCTTTGGCCATATGATGGAATCGAGTGCTGCAACGGGCACAACGCATATTGCTCTTATAAGCATCATTGAGGACGTGGCGATAATCTTTCTTCAGTTCCTTGTAGGAATACTTGCATTTTCTCTGGCAATAACCAAAATCTATGTTGCTGAAGGATCGTTTATCTCAAGTGAGGAGAGATTGTTACGTGAGAAAAGGTCAGTATTCTTTTCACGTACTACCGCAATTCTAAATCAGTAATTATGATGTTAGGCGTTGTTTAGCAAAGTTCGTCAACTTGGGTTAAACGTTCTATTTTCTTTTTCGTTTGAATACTAGCTATTTTGTTTTGCCCTTGTAGAAATAACGCAGATTGTAACAGCTCTGGATTGCCGTGGTAAGTTTTTATTTAACAATTAGATTATGAGCTCGAGATTTCTATCGCGTGATAGTTGACGAGGGCGCAGCCCGAGTCAACTATCGCGCGATGAATCGAGAGCGTTCAAAACTTAATCTAAACTTAATCTTAGTCAACTATCGCGCGATAGAAATCGAGAGCGTTCAAAACTTAATCTGAATCCTCTTCTTAACACTTCGAAAACGCCAAGAAATTTTAAACGGCCGTCATTTTGTTAACAAGTGCACACTGTTACGCTACTCACTATCTATCACAGAATAGAACATGAGCCAATCAGAGGACGTCATTCGTGATAGAACGCTAGTAGATTTATACTAATACACAGATATATTTCATCCTTCTATTTTGCTATATATTTGAAAATAATCTTTCGGAGTTCTTCCAACAGCGCCTTTGGACCCATGGAGAAGGGCGCTTTATAAATGTCTTATAAAAAAAAAAACATTTATAACTTAATGATAGCTACATACATACATCACTTTTATTTACCCTCGGATTTTTTAGAGTAGCTTATGCAGCTAATATCTCCGAGCATTTAACCATCAGACGAGAGATAGACCACCACACCGGGAACTACGTCCCCTACTCTTTTCGAACAGTGTGTGGGTTCTTTTACGTCCCACAGAATTAATTATGAAGA
>OZ026595.1:30527753-30600253 GCA_964020085.1 Micromussa lordhowensis
TACGATTTTACATCCCTGTTTTCTTCCTAAGTTCAAACTGGATTGAGAAGGAAATTTTAGAACACCTGGAAGTTCGCCAAATATTCTCTGCTTCGCGTTGTCTTTTCCACTTTTTTACAGGTGTTTCGTGTTCGATACGTTGCCTGAGAAATCTCTTGCCTTTTGCAGATGAAAGTAAAATCAATAGCATGTTATCTGAGACGGACAGAAACCGGGAAATGTGTAATCAGATTGTCAGACGAGTGTTTACCGATCCTGTACAAACGAATGCCGATTTAGTCCGCCCGGTTGGTCGTTTAGTAAGTATCACTAGAGGTTGACTTCACGATCGTTATAATTGTTGTTCAATATTTCTGATGTTTTGTGCACAGGTGCGCCTCTTGTGCAGATACCGACATTAAAATAATGTAGTGCATTAGGGCAGCGGTGGTACCGACATGTACATGTACATCCGGGAATTTAGTGAGCGTTTGTGAGCAGGAGACAGCGAGCGACTGTGTGCTCCGATGAAAGGATATGTTTTAGCCTTCGTGGCGTCACAAGACTACATAGAAGTATTTGCCGTCCTTTGTTGCTCAAAGAGAGTAATAAATCAGATGTTGACTTATCGCCATTGTGGAAAATTGATATAATCAAGAAGAGCATACTCAGACATGACGTAACTTATTTGCTGATAGTGTTGTTTAAGACACACACACAAACAACAACAACAACAACAACATCTTATTTTTTATTTCCCGGGAAAAGCAACTCTAAATCTTGGTTTATTTTGCTCGTTGTCTTCTTAACTCCAAAGCCACTAAGTTACTTATTCGTTTGATCGATTCATTAGGCGTGGAAGAGCCAGGGAATCCACATTGAAGATTATATGTTAACGTACATCGGACCTACACTTTGCAGCAGTTGCAAAATATCGCGAAAGGAATTCCATGGAGCCAGATACATACAACCATTCTCGCAAGAGTCGCCTAGATTTGAGGTAAGTAGATAACAGCACCAGCTACGTTGGCAATGGAAAATGTATAGTATAAGGAATTATAAAAAAATTGAGCCACTACGCGCGCTCTCATTGGTCGATAGGTGTGTTTAGATAAGAGTATGTAAACACGGTTGTGACGTTTTAGATTCGCGCGTATTTTTGAGAATTACTTTATAAAAACAATGGAGCACTTTTTCCGTGTCTACATAGCCTCATCTAAACACTCGGAGGGTTGGGAGAATTCTCGAAAATTATGCAAACACTCGACTACGTCTCGGGTTTGCATAGCTGTCTCGATTTCTCCCAACCCTCCTTGTGTTTAGATGTTTAGGCTATGTAAACACAGAAAAAGTGCTCTGTTGCTTAACTAACGCGAGAATCAATATACGACAATTAGGCTCAATCAGGTCTATCATTATAGCAACAAAACAAATTATACTTAAGAATTTGAAAACATATTCCGTTACGTTTTTCTGTCGAGTTTTAGTATAAATCTACTAGCGCTCTATCACGAATGCCGTTCGCTGATTTGCAGCGCTGCTCGCTATCTATTAAGTTGTAGATAGTGAGTAGCCTACCAGTGTGCGGTTGTTATCAAATTGACGGCTTATTCTTGGCGTTTTCGAAGTGCCTGTGAAGGCACTATAACAACTGGATTAATTACTCTCGATAGAAATCTCGAGCTCAAAATCTAATAGTTTAATAAAACTGCACGAGTGGAAGTTTCGGAGAACGATAAATGTTGCGAGAACACGAGCAGATAGGCGAGTGTTTCCACAGCTTTATTGAATTCTCCCAAGCTTACACGAGTGTTTCTATGTAACTTGACAGAAGCATGGAGAACATGTTTTCTATTTCTTTTTAGAAAATTCCGCGACGACAGAAAAGAAAACAACTTTTTTTACTTTGATCATCAAAATGTAAATTTCATTTGCTCCCGCCATCATTACGTCAACATTTCGTGCTAGTTCTGTATTTCTATCGAGTTTTAATATAAATTCACGAATGGTGTTCTCTGATTGGCTACGCTACTCACTATCTATTCTGTTGTAGATAGTGAGTAGAGTAGAAGTGTGCGCTTGGTAACAAAATGGCAGCCGCTTCCTTTCGTTTTCGAGGTGTCTGTGAGGAGGACTTAAAACATAGTTTTGAACGACTAGTAGATTTATACTAAAATAATTAGATTATTTGCTCTCGATTTCTATGCGTGATAGAATCACGCGATAGAAATCGCGAACTCATGATCTAATTGTTAAATAGAAACACGATTTTTAACGAATCAGCGCGCGTATTTTCTTTGGGTATTTTCTAATCAAATGTATTGTTATAGGTGATAGTTCAAGAGGGTGGTATGAATAGGGATTTAGTTGTTGGTGTGGTTCGGGCAAAGCATGATGTTCACAAAGCCGCTGGAGAAGTACGCCATACTGTTGGTTATCATGCGTCCAATGGTCATGTTGTTTACTGCGATGCCTCTGGGAAACAAAATTTCATAGAAGGTAGTTTTATATAGATTTCATCTAATTGTATGACAAAGTGTATAATATTATCATAGTTTTGCATCTTAAATCATACAAAACTGGTTGTCTTCAGCCTTGGAAGACTTCTAAGACTTATTATTTATTATTTTATCATACACTCTTTTTTTGATAAGAATATTTTTTTTTCGGCCGAGGCTCACTTTTCTGCCGATTTTAGCCGAAAATACTCATGTGAATATTCTTAGATTATTTTAAAGGATTACAAAGTGGACAATGCGAACGCCACGTCAAATTTATCTGTCCTATCATAGCTTTGATGGCTTTAACAGCAAAAACAGCGACAACTTTTATTCGCTCTTGTACTTACGATTTGATATATATAACACACACACACATACTAAAACAATACAAACATTGAGCCTGGAGGCTAAATAACTGGGGAGTTTACGACTTAGCCTCCGGTTGCAGTGAGTTATATTACAGAGAACAGAACTAAAATAGATGTTAGGACAAGGTTTCGAAGTGTTGTTCTGAGAGCAAATAAAGTTTTAACTTTTTAGGAAAATTGGAGGCATTTAGGTTTGGTAGGATATTATCCCAGAGAACAGTTGCTGAAAAGGCAACTTTTTGTTTCCAGAGTTAGTTCGCACTTTAATATAATTTAGGTTTATATAAATTTTGTTTGGAAGCCTATCTGGTGTTATACCATGAATACTACTTGCATATTAAAAATGATTTTTAAGCAAATCGGGTAAGAGACCTCCATGCCAAAGATGGGTGAATTTTAGATTATGCAGTTGATACATATTATTTGCGGTTACAACATCAAGAAGATTGAGCAAAGAGAGGGCACTCTCTTTTAGGTCACAAAATGTACGTGCAAAAAATATAAGCCTTATAGCGTGCTTCTGTTTAGTTTGTATTTTCTTTATATGAATTTTGTACACACTTTCCCATGCTTATATTGAGTAAGAGATGTAAGGGTAGATAATATGTTATTAGCATCCAACAGACGACTAGTGCTGAGTTTGTTGCTTTTTGGCTAGTTTTTCCGCTTAGAGAAAAGAAGAATTTTATACGGGTTAGTTAAAAACATATAACTGTATGGTAGTTACTAATTTTCCATACACTACTGAAATTATATTCTTTTCAAAATCTCAGCTTCGGGTTTATTACCTCGATATCCATATAAATTATATTCTTATAAAGAAAAAAGTGTGTACTCTGAAAACTGTGTGATAGATGTGATTGAAGATGCCTGATTTACTGTAAAATGCATTTGTCAATCCATCTCTTTTAGGTCCAGTGGTGTATCGGGGTGATTTGATTTGCTGTAGAGCCGGTTTTGATGAAGTGGACGAGGGAAAAATTCCAATTTTTTTCTCTCTTAATGGTGAAGTAGTTGCTCGGGTTTCAGTGAAGTTAGGATCCGAAAAGCCAGACATTTTTCCTTTTATCGGAATGAAGCATAAAGGGATTCGAGTGCTAGCAAAGGTTTGTAGAAATCAAATTTATGATTTTTAAGAAATACCATATTGTAGTCGCTTTTGTGGCTTTAACTGTGTTATTTATGAAAAGTAAGCCCCCTATGTAACACTATGCCAATATCTTTATCGTTCAAGGGTACTTCCAGGTAGCTTGCGAGATAGAGGTTCTCTTCTCTTTGTGCTCGGTGAGAGACGAGAGAGTAACCTCTGCTCACAATCGCTCGATTTCCTAACGTACATGTGGGAACTACGTCAGCATGTGTCGTGCTTTGTCATGCGAAACGTTTGCACGAAATCGATTTTTTGTACTTGTATGAACTGCGAATTTTCCACCGTTTGTTTAGTAGACAAACTACAGAAAGTTCTACGAAGTACTGAACGACAAATGAAACAGACGAATTAAACCAAAATTGGCTTTATTCAGTCCAGCGCGTGAGCTTATTCCAACTGTTTTTGAATAAATGAAAATTTATACTTGATAACCTGCCTATCAACCCTCGCATTGTGCTCTTTTGACAATGAAAAGCTTGTTAAGGTGAGTTAATGCACAGCGATTGTTTCTGGAACTGTGCAGACAGCAAAAAATCGGCTTTAACTCGGTGTAAAAACCCTCACAACTGACGTCACATTTACACCACAATAAAAATAAATAGTCTCCTAATTCCCGTAATACGCGAGATTCTCTGATTCTCTGATTCTCTGATTCTCTGGTTCTCTGGTTCTCTGGTTCTCTGGTTCTCTGGTTCTCTGGTTCTCTGGTTCTCTGGTTCTCTGGTTCTCTGGTTCTCTGGTTCTCTGGTTCTCTGGTTCTCTGGTTCTCTGGTTCTCTGGTTCTCTGGTTCTCTGGTTCTCTGGTTCTCTGGTTCTCTGGTTCTCTGGTTCTCTGGTTCTCTGGTTCTCTGGTTCTCTGGTTCTCTGGTTCTCTGGTTCTCTGGTTCTCTGGTTCTCTGGTTTTCTGGTTATTTTACTTCATGTTTTTAATTTGGTTCTGTGCTTCTCTGCTTCTCTGCTTCTCTGCTCCTTAGATTTCTTCACGTTCTCTCGTTCTCTGGCCCTCTGGTTCTTGTGGTTCTTGTCGTTCGTTGGTTCTCGTGGTTCTCTATAGTTCGTGCCTCTCGTGCTTTTCGTGGTTGTCGTAGTTCTCGTTGTTCTATGGTTCTTGTAGGTCTCTGGTTCTAGGGTTCTTGTGGCTCTCTGGTTCTTGTACTTCTCTGGTTCTTGTGGTTCTTGTCGTTCTTTGGTTCTCGTTGTTCTCTGGGTTTCTTGTTCTCTGTTTCTCTGGTTTTGTGGTTCTCTGGTTCTTTGGTTCTCTTGTTCTCGTGGTTCTCTAGCTCCTGTGCTTCTCGTGGTACTTTGGTTTCTGTAGTACCATGGTTCCTGTTATTCTCTGGTATTTGTGTTCTCTGCTTCCTGTGGTCTTCTTTGTCGCTGGTTCTTGTTGTTTTTTTTCTCGTGGTTCTCTGGTTCTTGTAGTTATATGGCTCTCTCTGGTTGTCTGGTTCTTTTGGCTCTTGTCATTAATTTGGTTCTCTGGTTCTCTGGTCAGTCTGGCTGTCTGGTTCTCTGGTTCTCCTGTTTCTCGTGGACCTCGTGATTCTTGTGGTTGTTGTAGTTTTTTTGGTTCTCTGGCCTTCCAGTTCTCGTGGTTCTCAGGTTGTCAAGTTCTCATGGTTCTTCTGGTTCTCAGGTTATCAGGTTCTAGTGATTCTTTGGTTCTTGTGGTTCTCTTGTTCTGCTGGTTCTCTGGTTCTTGTTGTTCTCGTGGTTCTTTAGGTTCTCTGGTTGTTTTGTGTACTGGTTCTTCTTATTCTCTTTTTCTTGTGGTTCTTTGGTCGTCGTAGTTCTCGTGGTTATATGGTTGCCCAGTTCTCTGGTTTTTGTGGTTCTCGTGGTTCTTGCAGTTCTCTGGTTCTTGTGGCTGTCTGGTTCTATTGGTTCTCTGGGTCTCTAGTTCTTATTGTTCTTTGGTTCTAGTGGTTCTAATGGTTCTCGTATTTTGCGTGGTTTTCTGGGGTTTTTTTTGTGAAGAGAGAACCACGAGAACCATAAGAACCTCGAGAACCACGAGATCCGCGAGAGCCCTATGAACTACAATAGACAATACAAAATATTATTGTGAATGAATTAAAGTAATGTTAGTAATGTATTAATACAGCACTGTAGTAATGTAGTAATGTAATGTGGTAATGCAGTAATGAAGTAATGTAGTAAGGTAGTTATGTAGTAATGTTGTAATGTAGTATAATGTGGCAATGTAGCAATATAGTAACGTACTTCAAGGTAAAAAAAAAGAAAAGAAAAAAAAAAACTACAATTACCACAAGAACCAGGAGAATCACGGAAATTAGACGATTATTTGCATTAACATTTTTTATTGTGACGAACCCATGTCAGTGCAAGGTTGCCATGCCAATTATAATTTTTTAGCTAATCACAGCGCAGTAGTTATTGTTTTTTATTGTTACGACCATTCTTAACCGAAAATTAAATTTCTAAAACTATACGATTTTTGGCAGCATAAAGCTTTCTATTTTACTGAATTATTACCCTTCCTAGAAAAACAATGTAACAAATAAACCAGAGACTGACTTAAGAGGGACAGTATGGTTAAGCAAATTCCGGGGGGACAGCAAAAAAAAATAATTTACGATATCACGAAATTATGATAATCATAGCAAAGAACAGTTTTCGGCATTTTACTCCTCAAGTCAAGGCCTTTCCGATGACATAACTTTCACCATGAGACTTTTTTGGTGACGTCATCGATTATTTCAGAATAAAAACCAGCGATAAAAAACGACGTTTCGATCTCTCTGAGATCATTTTCAAGTTATAGAAAAAGCGAATGAAATTTACATATATAAGTACAGATTAAGGCGTGAGAAAGTGAATTATAAAATATGTAAATACAAGCGCTAAAATGTGAGTGTTAAAATAATAAAATACTCATATAAATAACTTTGCACGGATTGAATCTGACTGTTTGTTCAAAGTTGGTTTAAGCTCCTTTATAAAGAGCATTTCGTAGGTCAGGCAGTCGAATTTACTTTAGCACTTTCTCAAGATCTTAAAACGTCATAATCTAACATTTTGTCGCAACTTCTAAATTTAAATGAACTGGAGAACATTGAAAGCTAAAGTTGGTTCAGAAACATGTAAATGAAGCAAATGTATCCGTCCTGAGACATTAGGGGGTGGTTTCGCCCTACGTGTTCAAGCTCTAACGTTCAAGACCGCTCACTTCTGTTTCGTTCTTCTTTGCGTTCTTCCCCACGGATTTTCGAGCAAAGGTTAGACTGCTCGCAGTCTAGTTCTCCCACCAACCAATCTGTATATCCTACTATCTAACTAAAGATTAATTAACTGATTGACTAACGGACGGAGGGTTTCACTGACTGACTGACCCTAAGTACTTCATGTATCCCTTCCAGATATTATAGTGTATCTAATACACTATAATAAGGATAAATTTATTATGCTACGTTCTAAATACACTATGATAAGGGATACACCAAGTACTTACCTGACTGACTCACTGACTGACTCCCTGATTCACTAACGTACTGACAGACTGACCGACTGAAAATTATATAACTACCAATCTTGCTTCCCTTCCTTCTTTTCTTAAATAAAACATCAGTACTTTTCTTTAAGATGTGTCCAGGTGAGCCAAAGGACCCAAATGGTCAACGACCTTCAGGTAACTATGAAGATGGATTTGGTTCAATGTTCAACGAAACCGAGCAGACCATGATTCTATACCAAACATTTGATTCAGTGGAGGAAATGAAGGAGACGAGTGACGTCCTGTCGCAGTACATGCAAAAACAAATTGAGAAGATAACAGATGATGTCAACTTACAGAAGCAAAATATCAGGAAGATCGAAAATACTATGGAAATTCAAAATAAGAAGATAGAAGGCATTAACAGTACTTTGTCTGAGATTCTGAACATCCTGAAGGATGGAAAGAGCACACAGTGAGGGAGTTACTCGAGGTAGTTTTGTAGGAGTAGGAGAGGTTCAGGCCTATTTGTGACTTGATGACTGGTTCTAGTTAACTAGTCCTGATTCTTGATGTGGAGATCTTCGCATCATTCAACAGGGCCCGCTCGTTTACCCTGTTAAGTTAAAAATTTCAGTTTTAGTTTTTATAAAAATCGTGGCTACTGCCATGTGTAGGCTAGATAATTATGTATATTGCTTTTATCCTCAAAAGAATAGTCGTATTGGTTTGAAGTGATCGGGCCTGAAGAGGATCCGTTACTGGGCCGGGTTGTTCGAAAGCCAATTAACGCTAACCCAGGATTAAAAGTTACCCGAAGTAATAAGTTTTCTTGTATAAATATGTCTTCCGCTGCTTATGTTTTGTGTAGCTTGAGATTATTCAAACTCAAAACTGAAGGACAAACAATACAAACAGAAAAACTCACCAAAAAGTTGCAAGTTCACAATCAAAATTCGCGCTAACCCTGTGTTAGCTTAACCGGGCTTTGAACAACCCGGCCCAGATAATAAACCCATTTTTAACCACACAGAAATGCGTTATTTGGGCAAAGCGTGTAGAAAAAAGAGTTTATGACTTATTTCCGGGACAAACAGAGTCAGTTCAAGAATGCACAAAACAAGGAAATAAATCTTCTACATCACATACCTATCTAAATTTGAGTGAGCCGAAATAAGAGCACAATCTCTCTCCTAAGTTATCACACTCTTTCGACAAGAGAAAAAAACAAGTGCAACTAGTAGCTGGTAAAAGTTTGATATATGTAGTAATAATAATAATATAAGTTCTAAACAGTTATAAAAATATTTCACTCCAGCAGTCCTGCTAGGATGCTGTATTGTTTAATGAAGGTTTTATATGTTATGAATGATCATTGCCGGATTTATACCGTTAGGGCCTGAGTCCGTCTATTTTGGGATTAACAACACAAGACCCATATATTCAGAAAGAGCACACAAAGGTTTACAAAATCCTTAAGTTTCGTGTTAATTGGACCAATATTGAACAAGATACAGCCATTCAAAAATTTAGTAACAAATGTATGGATTGTACATTTCTTTGCAAATTTCGAAGTTTTTGAACGGCTGTATCTTGTTCAATATTGGCCCAATTAACACGAAACTTAAGGATTTTGTAAAGCTTAGTGTGCTCTTTCTGAATATATGGGTCTTGTGTTGTTAATCCCATAATACACGGACTCGTACCCAGGCCTCCACCGTATGAAATCCGGCAATTGAACGCTCATAATTAGCACGTTCTCGATAGGTAAGGAATATGTCATGCTTGATAGAATGTTGAACAACAGGTTTATAGCACAGCTACTTTTTTTTATGAAACAGCAATTCTATAACTCTCGAACTAATGACACTTTCACTGTGAAAGTGTAATATTGCTGTGGCTACAGCACAGAGACTCACTTTGTACTCCATAGTGTTTTGTGTTTGTTCGGCATAGAACCCAAATTATGAAAGTTAATTAATTTCATTTTTTTTTTCATTTTTTCATTTTTTATTCATAATTTTAAAATTAAACCATCTGCCTCGGTTTTTTGAAGCAACATCTTCAATATGAAGAACTATTGTGATTACTTTAGAAATTTGTTTTTGTAAAATGCTACTGATCCATGCATGCACGACCATTTGCTATTTAAAAGTAAACTGTAATTAAAGTTGCATTAAAACTGATGAAAACGATGAAGTATCATGGCTTGTACAGCATTACGCTTCTTTCAATTTTAGGCTTAGTTTAATTTTTCAAAAGCTATTCAACAATTGGTAAAGTTCTAATTATTCCTTACAAGATCAACGTCTCTTTAGCCAACCGCGTTTCTCTAAAGGAAACACCCTGCGAATGAGGTTGCTCTTTGGCACGCTGTGAAAAAAAAATCGTTTAGCATTAATAAGTTAAGTGCATACTTTTCTTGCAGCACTGTATGGCAAAATGATGATTCTCTCAGAGCAGAACATATTCTACCTGGTATGAATTTCAAATAGGTATTCAAGTCTTCAAATTAACTGCACTAAACCTGAGCGTACGTGGATCTGATCATCTAAAGAAAAAAGAAACATAATCTTTGAAATTTACAGAAACAGTTGATCCCGTGAGTGTATTTTACCTATGATGCCAAATTGCTTAAAGAAAGCAATCTTATTGAAAGGCTGGATCTTATCATTAGAGAACTTAAGCAAAGACGTTTTTGAGCGACGTACGGCAACCGGAAGTGGACGTTTCTCATTTTTGGGCAGTGGATGCGCTCTAATTTTCAAGTAAATCGTCTCTATAGGAGTAACGACACTTAGTATTACAAATATGGTAGCGCCAAGGCGCGTAAAAGAGAAAATGTCTCATTTCCGGTTGCCGTACGTCGCTCAAAAACGCCTTAATTGCTTAAGGTATTATTTGGTCGTCAGTGGGGTCTTTCTAAAACGGGAGAGAGAGAGCGAGAACCCGGATGGAGAAAAGGGGGAAGTCTCCCCTTCTTCCTCGCGTTTTTCTCCTCGCCATCCCCTCCCTCGCTTACGCTTACAACCCCGAGCCTGCAACGTAGGACCATGAAGCTACCAATACATGCACGCATTGCGTATCTATACCAAGTTACATTCACCGCCCCTGCCCCACCCACAACGTATTCATCGTCGATCCAAATATGGGACAGATTTGTCACGTGATATCTCTAAAGGTTCTCTCTTTTTAACCCAACATTCGTAGACTTCGTAGAAGAAAGAGCACTTTATACAACAGCACGAACACGGTCCGTTTCGGGTGGAGAAGAAAATGGCTAACCGTACAAAGGCATCGGAGCAACTTGCCGTATTTTCCCAGTGCAAGAAGGTAGGAATTGGTTGAAGATGATTGGGTTTTTTTCTCGCACGAGCTCGCCATGAGTTCATCAGCTGAGCTCGTGCACTCGGACAGCTGTCACAGCTACTGTCCCACATTCTTACATGTATGTGCTTTGTCAAAAATAGTCGAATGCGTTGTTTATTTTTATGAATCGATTAGGATTTGTTCGTATTTATTGATTGCGAGGGTAAAGTAACGTATGTGCGATCGTTGTGTCATGTACTTTGATTGTATATACGGGTCTCGTTTGTTTTGTCTCCATACTTTTTGCTGGAAAAATGAGGTTCGACTAATTTGTAATTTACACGTCAGACAGTAGATTGTAGCATTTAGTTTACTAAGTAAACTTGAAAGTCTTATATTCCAATTTTACTTGTGTCACGGTGTGTGTGTATGTGAGATCGTGCGTGTACGTGCACTAAATCCGAAGAGAGTAAAATCCCTGCTACCAGTATACGTGCACATAGTCAGAACCATGACTCAACTAGGATTCATGCATAGTCTTGAAATTTTGTGGTCTTGATTTAGTCTTTTTTCTACATAATTTTACTTCTGTTTGAGATAAAAACGAAATAGGATTACTTCATGTTTTGCTTTGTAGAGTCGTGATCATAATTGAAGCGGGACTAATCATTTAGTCGCGTCACTGTTCGCTTTGTTATGTTATGTTACGTTATGCGCCTCTTTTTCCGTCGTTTTGTGATAGTGTCACGTACTTGTGACGTTCTGACATCAGTCAGTTTTTTTCCTGTTGTAATTTATTGATCACGTCGAAAATTTGCATGATAAAGCCAGCACTAATTTGTTTTGTGATTGCTTAATTATTAACTTAGTTATGATCATCAGGAGATAAAGTACAACCAGTACAGTACATTCCAAGAGCTATCTTTGAAAAAATCTGTTTAATTCCCAAAAGGCTTTTCATTTGTGAAAGAAAACTCCAACTAAACACACAGGCAGACTCAATTCATGCAAAAGTATTAATCGGGTAAGACTAATCTATGGAACCGCGGAACTTGCGGAACCTAGAGGAACAATTGCCTTTCAAGGTATAAGATTAAAGATTAAAAAAAATATGTAACACAATTAGTTACAAGCAGAAAAAAATGGATGCTCTCACAGGCTAACTCCAAACCATAATAAAAGGGGTAAGTTTCTACAGAAACTGTGGTGCTGCATTGGTGGGGAGTATTACAAGATAATTTGGTTTTATCAACTGAGTTGATAATGTGAATTGGCTTCCATAAAGAGATTGAAACATTTCCATTTGTTGCGCTTGCGTTTACTTTTGACATTGGCCTATAGAGACTTCTTTTAGCTCATCACGCGATCTGTAAAACCATTCACCACAGACATCTTTAGTCTTGCCAATCAAAATTCAGTGATAAACGTTTTCCCTGTTTTAATTCTCACAAAGTATACAGGCCTTCTGATATTACGCGATGGTGCGATTTCGCACAATTGACCTCAGACCGCATCCGATCGCACAATTCACAAAAAATCGCATAATTCACAAAAGATCGCACATTATTCACAAAATCAACCATAAATAAACAATTTTCTTAAAAAGTCCCGCATAAACACGCCTTTTTTAAGATCATAAACCTTGAAAAAAGTACCAAAAATGTCTGTCACCTACGATTTCGTAAACATTCGAAGTTCAAGGCGTTATTTTGCATGTCGGGGACCTGGTACGAGTCTCATTCTTAAAGAGTTGCCTATTGGTGAAATGCAAACCATCTCTTTCTTTGCTTCGACCAATCAGAAAATTGCCAGTATATATCGACCACGCAGTGATCCAAGCGATGTTCAGTATTGCATTCCGATGGCAAAATGTAATTTCTTTCGTGAAATTTGAAACAAACGTCCCTCGTTGATAAGTTTGTAGTGATTTCTTTGACTGAAAAGGTTAAATCAGTCCTTCTGCCAAATTTAACTGCCAAAGATAGAGCAAGAGAATACTGTTTTTACGTAGACGATAGGCTTGAAGATGCAACGCTACGATCGATGATTTTTTGCAGCCGGAAGTCTGTGATGGGCAAGCACCTCAAGTCTTTTTTATCGCAATTTATCCGTAGATGTTTAATTTTTGTCCCTTGATGTTCAATTTGTCTTTGGAGCAGCCCCAAAGTGGTTTTTCTTCCTCTAAAACCTAATAAAATATGCTCAAAATAGCTGAGGAAAAAATCGCACAATTTGCATAATTTATCGCATAATAGCCCATTCTTATCGCATATTATTATATAAACACCAGTGAAATACCAAGTGAGCTTTCCCGCGAAAACTTCATATCTTCACACGTGAAGATAATATGTTATCTTCACACGTGAAGAGATCACCCTCGTTATGGCTACATAATAAATCGCGCCTTTTTCACAGGAATTTTATCCGGTGTTTATATAATAAACAGAATATTACATGCCCGCTTGTGGATATGAATTTTATCCTCTCGTGTTCGACTCGATATCTCACTCGTTCGCTGCGCTCACTCATGAGATATCGAGTTGAACACTCGAAGATAAAATTCATATCCACACGCGGTCATGTAATATTCTCTATATCTGCCCCGAAAATATCGCGTAATTTCTGTTTTTTTTATCGCACCCTGTCAGAAGGCCTGAGTATAGTAATTTCTTTGATTAGCACTCCAATTATATATGAAACCAAAACGTTGTTTCACGTCACCCGTCCGCCATGTTGTATCAATCCCAAAGTGCATTGCATGGTATTGTGCAATACAGTGTGGAACAGATTTAAGATGGCGGACGAACAGCTGAGCTGCAATTTTTGGTTTTCATCCCAGCAATCTGTTTACATGGCAAGAAGGAGTACAAAAGTTGACTCTATATGATTAAAAAACCTTTGGGAAGAAGTAATTTTGTACTGTTCTCGAACTGTTTTCCAATTTCGGAGAACGTACATCGCGTGGTTTATAAGCTTGAACATTAAGATTCATGCCACTAACTACGTGCAAGCTTATATCTATAGTGTTTCATTTTCATACTATTTCTGTTTTCTTTTATTCGTGTCTAAAATGAACATGATATTTTGTCACAAAAATTTTCTGTTACCGATTGTTTCCCACGATCACCGGACATGTAACTGAAAAAGTGTTACTAATGAAATTTTAAATCCTAGGGCTTGACACAGTTTAATTGTGTCAACAGTTAAATGCGCGCAATAAACTTAGATGAATACGGGTAAGACTAATCTATGGAGACCAGGGAACTGGGGAACCTGCAGAACTTGTAGAACCTAGAGAAATGACTGTTTTTATTGCAACTAGTCGACTCAATTTGAATAATCACTAGTAGTGATTACATCAATGGTGACAATCTGGTGATTTCCATGTTTCTGGTTAAGCTTCTGGTGATTTTCAATTTCTGGTGGACTGCTTGGCAACCTGAGTCGTATGCTATTGCCGCCAAAGTGGCTTACTGGCGATCGACTCTCCATACAAGGTAACCACAAAAGTTTCTTTGCTGTGTTATGGTGTAGCATTTTTTTAGACGTCAAATCAATGCCTTGGTTTGCCTTTCTTGTGACAGGACGAAAAAGATGGTAATACAATGATGTAGATCTAACCAAGGAAGATGACCTTCATGTTAATAAATAAATGTTGCGTGTACGGTTATGTTGCAAGCGTATGTTACTGCAAAAACATAGATTAGTCTTTTAAAACCGTATTCATCTAAGTTTATTGAAAGGTCAGTTTACTTTTCTTTCTTTTTGTAATCAATTGTATTTCAAAATGTTCTCTTATCAAAATACAATCCTACCCCAAAATAGTTTTAACACTGTCTGATGGGTTTTTTGTTTTGTTTTGTTGTTGTTTTTTTATCTAGAGACCTGATGTCCTCACCACTGGAACTGGGTGTCCCATTGACACAAAGACATCCACCATGACAGCTGGACCCAGGGGACCTGTCCTGCTACAGGACGTCCAGTTTCTGGATGAGATGAGTCATTTTGACAGGGAAAGAATCCCAGAGAGAGTGGTACATGCCAAGGGAGGTGGAGCATTTGGATACTTTGAGGTCACTCATGACATCACCAAGTACTGCAAGGCAGCCATTTTTAACAGAATTGGCAAAAGAACTCCTTGTGTTGCACGGTTCTCCACAGTTGGTAAGCATAATGTAATACTTAGATTTAGTGTTGCATCCAAGATTAGTAATGGTTTCTAAGCATACAAAGAGGGAGCAACTGCTGTCAGTAATGTAGGCTGACACCTTCTGATTTTGCCCAGAGGTCCTGATTCTTCTATGGTGCTGACCAATAAGGTCTTGACTTTAAGGCACAAAATTGACTTAGAATTGCATTAAGCTTGAACATACATGCAGGTATCTAGCAGTTTCTTGGGTAACTTACATCTAGGTCAATTTTCATTTACCTAAGGTATCCACTAATTGGGGTAAACTGAGATTTGTTTATCATACCACAAAAGTCTCTTCATGTATCCACCATCTGCAGCATTTCATGCAGTAGTGTTCATGATGCAAATTTCAGTGTTCAGCCAATGAAATCTCACATTCAAATTTAACCACTGACTGAAAATGTTCCCTGTTGTACGTTTCACATAAAAAAATCAATGGTTTGGTCTGTAATGTTGCTGAAAATGTTGCGACCATGTAACCACATCAAGTAAAGAATGCTGCACGCAATGTTGCACCGTGTATCCGGGCCTTTAGAGAAATGAAATTGTCACATATTTGTAAAACTACAGTAATCTTAAGACCCCTATATTCAGTAGTTCCAAAATTTCTTTGTTGTATTACATTGTATATAATTTTTCGCTCTTTGTTCTTTGTAATTTAGGTGGCGAGTCTGGTAGTGCTGACACTGCCCGTGACCCACGTGGCTTTGCAATGAAGTTCTATACTGAAGAAGGAAACTGGGATCTTGTTGGGAACAACACTCCAATCTTCTTTATCAGGGATCCAATCCTGGTAAAGTTTTGATTCACTTTCAACTATACTACGTGTAGAAGTTTTATCAAGACCGATATGTCATTTAGTAACTTACTAGCCATGATATATGTCACTTAGTACATGCATCTTGTGTTGGTTTTATTGCTGTCTCTATTCTCAGTGCTATTTTTAGTTTCTTTAATTTAATGTGTCCAAGTCCAAGTCAAGTCAAAATTTTGATGCAAAAATTTTATGACTTCATCTAGATTTACTTTTAGACTATGAGTAGTTTGTCTTTTTGTTGGACTACAGGAAATGTACATGCACATGCACTGAAAACAATATTGCACCCTCATGCATGATTACTGTATGTTAAATGTACATGGCTGTATTATCAGGGTAGTATTTGTTGAATATCTGGTCCTGATAAATCGCTATCCAGTGGAGAACCTCATTCAGGTACATTGTATTTTTGTCAACATCTGTCCGCTGAATCGCAATATTACCTGGTGGATATATGGAAATCCAGCTTTGAGCAGCAGAACCTTGTAGAACAAGTTTGAACGTCAAGACCTGTTTTTGTTTCAGTTCCCAAGCTTTATTCACACTCAGAAGAGAAATCCCACCACTCATCTAAAGGTAATCAGAGCAGTGAAATGATCTAGTGATGAACCTATTACTTGATTTGGATGATAAAAGGCTTAAAAGGGCTGTTTTCAATTGAGTGTCCAAAGTACATGTAACCAGACGATAACTTTAGTTTCAAATGGTTTTTGTTTCACTATGCTTCGATATTGGCTGAGTAGTCTATTTGGAAAGTAATTGGTTTGGTTTAGGTTTTATGACACTTAGTTGAAAACCGCTCTATTGTATTTGTTGGTTTAGGTTCTGAATTGGTGTGACTTTTCTTGTACATATAGGATCCTGACATGTTCTGGGATTTCATCACACTGCGTCCTGAGACCACCCATCAAGTGTGCTTTTTGTTCAGTGATCGCGGCATTCCTGATGGCTATCAGCACATGAATGGATATGGAAGTCACACCTTTAAAATGGTTAATGACAAAGGAGAGGCGATCTACTGCAAGTTCCATGTCAAGGTAACTTAAAGGAAAAGTACATGTAACTTTAATACTATAACACCAAATTATGCAATACTAATGGAGAGAAATTGTTTTAATTATTATTACCACGTACATGTATGAGTTCACAGAGTTCATTTTAATTTCTGACCCACCCTGAGGGGCATTTTTCTACTGTTTTAATTTTTTACCTTGCACACAATTTACTGTTGTGTGATAAAAGTTTCATACAATTGTTAGCAATTTTCTTAATTTATACTCATGACCTGTTTTATTTCTCGCATTCTAGACTGATCAAGGAGTTAAGTGTGTTCCTGTAGATAAAGCAGAGCAGCTGGCAGGTGTTGATCCAGACTATAACAACAGGACACTGTTCAATGCCATTGCCAATGGTAGCCCAGTAAGTTTACCAGTGGGCCTAGTATACAATGTACAATGTTATTAAATAATTATGTTACCTTATGTGAAATTAGTGATTACAGTATGTTAATTTTGTAAGTATATGATTCCATAATTTTAGTGTAACTTTTAAAAATGATGGGCCTGATCAAATTGGTAAATAAATCATGTACTCTATCTAAGTTGAATAAAATTATTATACATGTACTCTGTGAACCAGGCTTTGCTGTAGAAATGACAAGAACATCAATCAAGCAATTATTCTTTCATTCACCTCTTTGCTCTTACCACTCAAACAAAACAGGCCCAAAGTTGTGTGACTTTGTTTAACTAATATAAAAATCTTGTGCATATCAGCCTTCGTGGACCATGTACATTCAAGTGATGACCTTTGACGAGGCTGAAAAGTTCCGATGGAACCCGTTCGATCTCACCAAGGTAAATTGTGCCAAAGTTTCTCAACATGTTTACATATGTTTTTTTTAATCCTGGTGAAAGATTGTAGTTATACTTTTTATAATAAAGGTTTTTCTCCAGTAACAAATTTTTCAGTACACTGTATGTCTGTGCCACTAAAAAGAGAGCTTTTACTACATGTGGTGTACATGTACATTGTTGAAATGTACATGTATTATTTGCAGAATTTGAAAACAATCGCGCAATATTTTCCTTTGCCAAATAATATTGATTCATTAGTAGCAATATGTATATTTTTACACCCTAGATCTGGCCACATTCTGAGTATCCACTCATTCAAGTTGGCAAGATGGTTCTCAATCGCAACCCTAAGAATTACTTTGCAGAGATAGAGCAGAGTGCCTTTAATCCTGCAAGCATGGTTCCTGGTATTGAACCTTCCCCAGACAAAATGCTTCAGGTAAAGACACAAAATTATCACTACATATGTGCATGTACATGTATATAGACGTACATGTTCTTCACCAAGTCTCCTTTTCTTACCAGGGCCGCCTTTTCTCATATCATGACACTCACCTCCACCGACTGGGAACCAACTACCTACAGCTGCCTGTGAACTGTCCTTACAGGACCAGAGTCACTAACTACCAGAGGGATGGACCACAAACCTTTGATAACCAGGGTAACATATACAAAATGTACATGTACGGCTTTTCAACCCTTTACCCTTACCAATTACCAGTAGCTCTGGTTTTCATAACATCAACTGAATCATGATCAAGTCTGATAAGCATTGTACATTCTTCTGGCCTTATATGTACAAAATTACCACAGTACAACATTTTCATTTTTGGTGGCTCTTTAGTGAGTTTTTAAAAGATTGCTTCTTGCATGATAATGCACTAAAATGAACTGCTGCTAAACTCAATTGTTGCAGAATTGATGGAGCTAAATGGTTGATGTTTATCATCTTATCACAAATCATTTAATGTTTGACAAAATTTGCCACAGTTTCATTTCATGAAATCGTGTTCTTGTGTTCTGAAACTTACACAAAATCTTCAAATTAATTAAAAGTGTCACTAAGTGAACTGAGTTTTCAAGATCGCTAGACTAATGTGACAACAAAAGTTCGTGTGACAAGGCAAAAATAGGAGCCAAAATACAATGTATGAAAGATAAGAAAAAAAAAGTGAAGCCTTGGAGCCAGGGCTGGCTCATAACTGCCGGAGCTTATCCCGGTTTCTGTAGCATGAAGCGGCTAGAAGTATTTCTTCTTCCCCTGGACGGGATGCTACATGTACATGTAGTCCACCGCAGGTCACTCCCCCGCAATTTTGTTAGGTTTTCCCAACAAATAGCAGGTACCCATTTATACAGCTGGGTGGTGAGAGTAAAGTGTCTTGCCCAAGAACACAACACGCTGTCCCCGGCCAGGGCTCGAACCCGGACCGCTCGCTCCAGAGTCGAGCGCACTAACCATGAGGCTACCGCGCCTCCCACCATAAAGATAAATGAAAGATAAGAGGAATGATAATTTCTCTGAAGCTGGCATTTCTGGCAAAGTGCAAATATGTAATTGAAGAAACTGTTTCCTTCTTTTTCTGTCAGAGGGTGCACCAAACTACTTCCCAAACAGTTTCACTGGGCCTTTGGACAACTTGAAATATTCACCACAGACAGTGAAGGTAAATGAGGCTTCCGGTGTTATTCATCGCTGAAACAATTTGTGATGTACACTACTGGGCCGGGTTGTTCGAAAGCCGGTTAACGCTAACCCAGGATTAAAAGTTAACCGAAGTATTGATTTTTCTTGTATAAAAATGTTTTTCACTTCCTATTTTTTGTGTAGTTTGAGATTATTCAAATTCAAAAGAGAAGGCCAAACAATATAAACAGAAAATCTCTCTGAAAAGTTGCAAAACTGAAATCAAAATTCTCGCTAACCCTGGGTTAGCTTAATCAGGCTTTGAAAAAAACCGGCCCTGTAGACTTTGGGACAGCAACTAAGAATTAATTTTCTTTAAATGATCAGACATGCGTGTAAGCTAGTAACAGCTGTATGTTCTTGTACATCAGCTGAGGTCACAGCTTAATGAGCTTAGGTGAAAACTGGCCAGCTTATTGATTGACAGTTTCTTTTCTGGGCTGTTGAAATACTGGCCAGAGTTATTAGTTGATGTACATGTAGCTCACTTATGGGTATTTTTGTGCTTAATTCTTAGTACAGTATTTGAAAATTGAGAAACTTCTTTTCTCAAACTCATTAATAATTCATCAAGTTAAAACAAAGGAAATCATGACCGTGACGGAGGTTTGGATACCCGGTCTTAATTAGCATAGATTTTGACGATTTTACTTCTCCGTTTACTCCCTAGTTTTTGTTTCGATTGAGAAGATATATCAAACACTCAGTCCAGTGTTTCATCGGCTATCCAAACACCTCGAATTTTGTCAAAAAATTATACTCCGCTGCACATCGTATTTTCAACTCTCTTCTCGGTGTTTGGATATCCCGATGAAACACTGTCACTCGTGTTTGATATATACAAATTTATGTGTAAGCTAACTTGAATTTGCACATTGTTTGGTGATGAATACCGGTAATAAAATGTACTAAACTTCATGTCATTAATGAAAGCATTCACTCAGATAATTAAGTTCTTTTTGTTGTTGTTTTGGTTCAGATAAGTGGTGATGTGGCTCGATTTAACTCTGCAGATGACGACAATTTTTCACAGGTTGGTTATACCTTGGTGTTGTGTCATTTAAAGTACTGCACAATTTTGAGCTCTGGTTAGACTGGATTTCTAAACATCTCTTGCCGAGTGCCATAAATTACTGTATATTGAGTTTTACTGTTATTGATAATTACACACACTTTCTCGGAATTTGTGGTACATGAAGATGGTACCACGCAGTGATGTATTTCCTTCATTTGACTCCTTTGCCTGTAAAGGAAGATAGTCTAGTCTATTGTATACCACAGGACTTATTGTCTATAATTTTGAAAAAAAGATGCAATCAAGGGTTGATGAAAATTAAATTTGACTTTATGTACTGATTATTTGGTTACAGGTCACAAATTTCTGGAACAATGTTTTGAATGAGGCAGAAAAAACAAGGCTAGTGAACAACATTGCAGGACATCTGAAAGATGCCAAAGAGTTTCTTCAGAAACGAGCTGTGAGTATAGACAGTATGCCAGACATTCACTGTACATGTGTGCAAGTAGTTCATTTGCGACAAGTTTGTTCAATACTGTGGAGAAATCTGGCAAAATCATTTATGGTCTCATGATTTTCTTAGACTATGTACATTGTAATTTAATGTTGCTGTTTTTTTTTTATTTTTTTAGGTGAGTAATTTCAGTCAAGTTTCGTCTGATTTTGGTCGGAGATTGACCGAGGCCTTAGCCAAATACCACATGGTGAGTATCTTCTAAATTGCCAGCTAACAGGAAACTATTACTATTTTAAAAGTAGATATTTTAAGTCCAACTGGTTCATAACTCTGGGTGCTTGACTCCAATTTCTGAAGAATCAAGGAGTATTGCTACCCCCCCCCCCCCCCCCAACCTGGATGGGATGCTCGTCCGTCGCAGGTTTCTCCTTAGCAGTTTGTCTTTACAATTCACCTTTAGCCAGTTATACTCATTGGTGGATGGACTTGCCCAACAACGTAATTAATACAATATGATCTTGCCAAGGTTCCAACCTGGACCTCTTAGTCTTGTTGAACAGGGTACTTACCATTAGCCAAAGACCACTGTCTCCCACAACAAAGAATACCAGTATTCATTTATTATAATTCAACAACTAAGCCCCCTGGTCGGCATACAAAGTCTCCTTACTGAACACTTCATTTAGTTCCTCTGGTTAAGAGAATAGAGTTATTTTCTCTTTAGTGATCACTTGTTGTTGCGACCTTATTTATTGTTACATAATACTGTGAGAAGAAAACTATTAACGATGCTGATCACTTTGCAGCTTTCATGTTAAGAGATAATATACATTGACATGTTACTGATATTATCAGTGTTGTTTGCTATTTTTCGTTTTTTGCTGTTTTGTTTTGTTTTATTGTGGTTTTTTTTTTTCATATAGCCCAAGGGAGCTTCTGCTCAGGCTAGCCTTTAAAAGCTATCATGGATTAAGAAGCTAGATGGGAACTACATGTGCAACGTTTCGGATACAAACTGTAACTGGGAACGGTCAAACTCTATACGTGATTCTCAAATTCTGTGAAATGATTCTACAAACATTTAAGGAAAATTGTAGAGCTGGAGCTTATTGGGAGTTGATACCCTGAGACAATTTCTTACTGAGGTTAAGGGTCGGAGCACTGTCACTCTGAACCTGGTCCAAATTGTAAAAGGTCAAGTAATATGTATTCAGTTCTATGGAATAAGATATGTATGGACTCTGATAAAAATAATGGAGAGCGGTTTCAAAATGTGAGCCTTGCGTTTACGTTTTGAAGTTTTTCCATTTTCCAATAAACTCATTTAATAATCACCATCGTTTATCATACCACTACTTAACGAGCAATTAATTTGTTCGGTTTCTTAAGATGCCTGTTTTCGTAGCCATTGTTACAATGTACGACAGTGCCCGTCTAAAGGGGTAAGGTAATTCCGGGGTACGGTAATTTTGGTGTAGATTTTTTTTACCATTAACAATAGTGCATGGGATGTGGCTGGTGATCTTTTCGGTATGGGAAAGTTAAACCCTGGTTGTTATTTTTTATATGTAAATCGTGGGTGATTTGCGTAACGTTTGTATTAAGTGTTTGCCGGCTTACATTAGAAATTGCCAATTACTTTAGGAGATACCAATAAAGTTGGATTTGTCAACTTGGGCTACGTATCCTATGTTTGTTTAATATCCTATGCCATTGATAAATGCAATTACTGAACAGTGAAATGGCGTCCGTACATTCTCCCATATTATGTCTGGTAAGGGACTATACACGAATTTGGGGGAGAGGAAGGACTGTTTGCTTTGGTTCTATGAACGGCAAAAGCCAATGTAACTTGTCTGTCAAGTGAATAGAGTTTGACCGCGCGAAACTTCTTGGACGTTATGTAAACAAAAAATAAAGAACTTGCTCTTCCAACTTTTAAAGAACGAGCGGGAGGACCGAGAATGAAGCACTCTTCTCTAAACACCTTTCTCGTGTTCTTTTCAAGTCGCGCGTGCTCATATAACTCAACTATAAACTCGGGCGCGTTAAGTAGTTAACGTAACACGGGATGTCTCGCACAATTTGCCCGTGGGAAAAAAAAATGGCGAAACATTTCAAGAACGCTTGTTGTGTCTTCTGTAAATACAAATCTTCATTTGATGGTATCAATTTCCTTGTTTTCTTCCCCCGTATTTGCAGTATCAAGACAAACCCGCTAACTGGTTTTCACTAGCACATAAGGTTAAGCAACACACTCGGACGCTGTAAGGTGCTTTCAAATGGTGCTATAGTTTTAAACATCTTAATGAGTCTGTGTATGTTGTTCAGGCTTATGAGAAAGTGAAAACCAGTCAACCTGTGATTTGTTACTCATTACCATTTGATCACCAAAATATTTCTGTAAAGAATGTAAATGGTAGCAGTAATTATACCCGAATTATATTTGGTACGCCATACGACTTCCGAGTGAATAAACTGAATAGTCGTCTAGTAAAATAAACTTGATCTGAGACCAAATTCTCCTAAACAGCATGCAACAAAATGGATGAAGAACAGTAGGGAGATTTTAACTACTGGTAAAAAATACTGTTAAAGCGGCTTCTAGCTAAGAATTAAGATAAAAAATCTACCAAAGAGCGTTTGATAGCAATTTTGATTGGAAATTTGTAACCTTGATTACTATTTCTGCGGAAATGTATTGTTGATAATGGGCTAAAAGGTTAGCCATGTTTGGTAATAAGCGTGAATAGCCGTGAATAGCGCACCATGTTACCCAACAGGTCTCTTGCAACCCGCTTTCGAACCCCCCAAACACACAGCCTTGGGCTACACGAGTTTTTGTTCGTGTGGTTCTAAAAACTTATTAACGAGGAACGAAAAGATGACTTGTTCATTAAGTTGAAGAGATAAAGGAAGATCAAGACTAGACTAAGAGAGATGAGAGTACCGCAAAGTTAAAAGCACGTCAGGTGGGTGTTTTCCTTTTGATTAAATTTATTTCAACAATAGCTGATAACCAGTTTGCTAGAAAAAGGCTTTATTGATTCATCTCGGATACAATGGAATTAACATAGTTTCAAATAGTTTAATCTAGTTATCTAGATTAATCGTATACACTCCAGTTCGTATAACCACTAGATATTTAACCGCAGCTTTGAAATGTGACCACTGATAAGTTTAAATATATCGCGGCAATCAATCGCGTTTTGCTCTTTCTCTTCAGCAAATCAAAGTTCAATACAACACAGTTAAACTGATTTTTTTCCAATTGTATTAAATACTGTTCGTATTTTTCTAACGAAGTGGTATCTATGTTTCTCGCGGCATGAAAAATGGAGCTTTGAAAGACCACCAACTATTTACCTTTTATGTCTAACGTCACCTGGTATGTTATACCCGTCTTTCAAAAAACATTCATTCATCATCACGCGTTTGAATGAAGACAAATCGCTCTTCTCGGATAACTGCTTGTGAAGCGCTTCAAAGTAATAATACTATTTTTACTAGGCGTCGCCCTTGGTGTCGCCTTCCACATTGCCTAAGCTCCCTAATTGCGCTGATAAGACAGACGTAAAAACCTGACATGAAGTTACAAAACAATTTTGACTAAACAAGGCTTGTTTCTTCATTAGACATAACTTCTTCAACAGTATAAACTGGAGCTTCCAGCGTAGCACGATCTTTCTTATTCTCTCAGCCGAGAACCGAGGACCGAGAACCGATGTTGATCAGCTTACTTCTTTCAAGCTCAGGCTCCAGTTGTTCGAAGGCTGGATAACGCTACCGAATAAATCACTATCCAGCGGATAGCGTGGTTTGTTTTCCCCACACTTATCCACTGGATAGCGATTTATTCGGTGGATAGCGTTTAACGCTATCCACCGGATAAATCGATAATCGATAATATTTAGCCTTTGAACAACAGTACTTTACAAGAACATCCCTTAGTGTCTGTGGTTCATCTTTCTCCAGATTTCACCCAACCTCGTAGTCTTTTTTAACATTTAGAAAACAGATCATGAAAGCGATATTGATACTAACCGTGTTTGCATTTGATTGAAGGAACTGCACATGGCAAAGGAATGACCCTTGTACAGAAAGTCAAGCTCAGCATGTCAGTTGGAATCCTCCTGGGATCACTTGTTCTGCTGGCGACATGTGAGTTAACATAGTCGAGATAAAAGGACTTCAATGACCTTACTTTAATTTTTATCTCTTCAGAAAAGTCAAATTTAATATTCTTATAGAGCGGTTTTCAATTGAGTGTCGTAAAACCGAACCCAAAGCAATTACTTCCCAAATAGACCACTCAGCCAATCTTTAACCGTAGTGAAACAAAAACTAAAACTAAAGTAATAGTCTAATTACGTTCGACACTCAATTGAAACCCGATCTATCCTAAGAGCTTACTTTAGATTTTTCGCTTGTTCTTTAGATTCAGACGCTGCCAAGATAAAGAAAAAGGATCACGATAAGCGCCAGATTTCCACCCCGTTATATTATCAACTTCCTCAAAGTAGATTTCAGAATAGACGTCCATCAACAAGAACATATTTCCCGCCTCGAAGATATCAGTACCATTCAGCCTTTAGAAATGTTGCACCAATCCGACCAACCAAGCAGCTACAATCTGCCTATGCAGGTTCACCGAAGGTATTAAATGCACAGGCTCAAAGCCGATACACGTCTTATTACTATCCTCATCAGACACACTATAGGGATTGGTCTCGAAAGCTAGTTGAGGCGAGTGCGTATGCACGAAAAGTGCAAGATATCAGAAAAAAAGAACTCCTTCAAAAACAGAAGTCCGATCCATCAAGTGCAGGGATCAAGTTGTTTGTTGCCGGTGTAAATCGTAATGGAAAAGTCCTGGGACAGTGGATTGACCATAGCAAACTCCAGAAACCGAATGGCCGCCAAAACCAAGAATTGCTAAGAAATAAACCCTCGCAGGAAAAGGTCGTTACTAAAATTCCTAATGTTGAGTTTCTGGGATCATCAAGAACCATGCAACAAAGTCCAGCTTCCACAGTAACCATGGCCAGCAGACCACCCACTGACGCTGCTTTGGCTCTCAAACACAATCCACAGCTTCAACTAAGTCGGCCTTTAAACACCAAGACCAGTGCAACGTCCCCCACTCAGACGAATTTGGGAGGGGCTGCGATTGGAGATATAAATAGGAATCTTCAATCTCAAACACAAGCTAATTCTTTCCTTGACAAGGGATCAACGACAATACCAAATGTAAATGAAGCAATTTTGAGTGACAATTTGGGTGGTGCGGCTTTGGGACCACACGCTCATTCACTACTTCAGCCGACCATCGCGCAACAGGCAAGTCAGGTTGCAATTGGTGCTCTTAGGAATGCTCCGGGACGCCAGAGTGAAACTAGGCAATCCAATCCCAATCCTAAACCAAAGGCTAATTCAATTCAGAGTTATGGTTCTCTGAACCCTGGAGACATTGTGAATAAAGTTTTGCCCAGTAATGCTAATATTCCAAGACAGGGGCAAGAAAAGACTGTACTCTCTAAAAACAATCAGCATCCCCTGGTTAACACGGCTACTTATAATATGCAGGCTAATACAGCTCCTAACTTATCGACAGTACCAGGGCCACCACCACAAACTAAGGCGGATCTATCAAGCGGTATCACTAAAGGAATACAAATATCGTCTGTTGTATCTGTAGCCAGAAATATGCGACCTCCTAATGCCGTTGCTTTAGATGCTACTACTATTGATAAAAACACTGCCCAAAAGCTCAATGTTGGACTGGCATCTACATCAGCTTCGAGGCCGCAGGCGACAGTGCTAGCGCGACCTTCAATTCCAAATGCTGTGTCTGCTTCAAGAAATAGTGTACCTGGAAATGTAAATCGTGTCCAAACCCAACTAGATAAAGAGTTGGCTTTGAAAAACATCCTGTTTCCACCGCCAGCTGCATCCAGCAATCAAGTTTACGGGACTGCTTCTAATGCCTTTCAAAAGCAGCAACAGTTATCTCAGGGACAAGTTGACAACATGACACCCACTTTCCCGGCTTTCCGTTATAATGTAAATCTTCCTGCGACTGGACAAACTGGCTTTAATAGCTATCGAAGAAATAACGTCCCACGCGCCCCTTCTGCAGCTAATAGTAAACAATTAATCCTGCTTCAACGTAATACCGTTCCGTATAAGAGTTCTTTTCCACTTATGTTACATAAGATTTCACCGTACTTCAAGATGAAACGAAACCTCAAGCAAGCTGCAAGCGAGCAGGCCAAGGCCAGAAGAAGACTCCTTGAACTACAACGTAAGTGCTGTAAGCAAACATCATCTTTTACACAAATAATTAAGGTTTTGTTCCAAAGGAAAGGGGCGGGGACAACAAATCTAGGTCACTACTTATTTTAGATTTTTTAAAGCGACGACTAATTTCCTGCTTTAACTTTAGCTTTTACACCATTGTTACAATGGCCCATTAGTCGTCCTTATTTAACAGACATCTCTCTTTACGAGCCTAATCCTCGCCCCTTCCATTCAACGCAAAGACTGTTTCTCGCTCTGAATTTTGCAAAACCAGTTTGACACAGTATGCAATTTCTTATTCCAAACTTCTTACCATACCCAGTGTAGATATCCTTCGAATGAAAATGATGAACAAATCTTAAATGAGCATATTAATTGTCATTCTCATTCCAAGGAAACATCCAGTGTACTTGTTCGCCTATAAATTCAAACATCCTTAGTTTATCTTCCTGCGTTTTATCTAATATGTTCATGCATCTTTCTCCTCAGCTATCAAGTGATGTGTAAGAATCTGATTGAACTTGCTGATCAACATATTACATGGATGAACGCTTAGCAAGGTCTTTGTGGATATAATGAACACTTGGAGGAATCCTGGTATTCCATATGAGTTTTGCTTTATAAATAGATATACAAATGAAGTGCATCTACTCTATCTACCTCATCAAAATAAGCTTTTTAAACTTAGCTTGCAGCATTTGGACGTGGGTGAAGATGAGTGATATTTCAAATTTACCTAGCTAGCGTAACATAAATAGAATTTAGTAAAAAATAAACTAAATAAGGCATGTAGTTCATACGTCGTTCGTTCGTTTAATTCAAAGTTGAAGGTTACAATTACGACGTTATGATCACAGAGTGCAATTATTATCCATCAGTCCAAATTTACTAACCATATTTAACGACTCTTGAGTCCAGACTGGCTGATCAGTTATCACCTTTTTTGGCAACGGCAATAACTAATGTACAGTTATCTTCAAGGTATCTTTTTCGATAAGGTTTTTCACAACTATCCTTTAGTTTAAATGAGACCACTTTTTACATAAACTCAAAAGAAAGTAAAGTATATTCAGTATTAAAATTTGCCCTGGCTTTCGTTTAAGACTCGTAGAAATGTATACGTGATTTACAACGGGCCAAATCAAGATCAAAAAATGTAAAGCTCGTGTTATAAACCGTGAACAGCTTTAATAGTGTGGCTTCCAGTTTGAACACGTTGAAATAACAAAACCATGACTAAAAAAAATTAAAGTACAAATAGAGGAAAATGATTTTCTTCGTGGCCTCGGTAAGGTTATATCTGGGAAGATACGTTCAGACCATTCACCCTGAGCATAGTTATTAGAGAGAAATGGTTATGAAACCCGACAAAGTTCTTTGTTGTTTGTCAGTTTGTTCACTTTCTTGGCCTTGACCCTGCACAAGATACATTAGCTGTTTACTTTGATTCTGACAGAGGAACTAACCAATTCATGCATATTGTATGACGTGAAACAAACCATGGTGCATGGTCGTGGACCTTCCAGCATAAATCTAGCTATCTTCTATCTTTGCTGGCTCCTTTGATGTTTGCTGGGCTACATAACTATACATTTCCCTCTGTTAACTATGGTCTGAGTGACACCACCTTATACTATTCTAAAACCAGAGAGATGACAGTCATGCAAAACCCGCGCATATCAAACGGTTAACTCGCAGTTTGAGTGCATAATCATTGTCCTGAGAGATTTAACACATCTTGTCAAAGCAAGTGGATTCACCTCCACAGAGGCAAAATTCCTTTTATGGTAGATATGGTTGGTATGCAAAACGTTTTGTAAAACAAAAAAAAAAAGAATTCCAAAGGAAGTCGAAGTTCTCGCTACATTTGCACGTGTCCTAAAATTGGGCATGTGCACAGCTCAACGATTTGCATCTTCACACTTGGGCCGTTGCCAGTTGAGAGCAGTTTCGTAGACAGATAGTTTCAAAGTCAATCGACAGTTTAAGGAACAGTGGGACAGCATCATTGAGTCACCTTTACACTGAAGAAAAGTGCGCAGGGCATTAGGGGGCTTTTCATTGGAAACGAGAGGGTACAGAGGAACGTTCAAGACAAGAAGGCCTTGATTCAGTCGCCATGGAAGGTATGTTCGAAATTTTCTTCTAGCAACAAAGCCTTATATCCAGACGCGAATTTGGTGTTGTGACCAACACTGCCCGAAAAGAGAGAAGATCAGCAAACTTCTCGCTACGCAAAGCGAAGCTTGAATACAAACTTAATCTTGCACTTGAGGAATAAACGTGGTACGGGTTTTGTTCTTTTTCCTCAAAGACTGCACCTCACAGTAATCCTTTCCACAGTTAAATTTGCTCATTTGCATCACAACATAATGTAGCATGCATGTGAGGCAATGGACCAATAGCTGTTGTTGCTCAAATATTATTTTGTTTAGAAATGCATACAAACGAGGCGGTAAGGTCAATACAAAGCAGAATAGACCAATTTCGATATATTAAAATTCAGCTTAAAACAGTAAACCTCAGTACGAGGCTCTGGGAATAACTACAGAGTTTGTGGGGTTTATTCTCCAGAGCCTCGTGCTGAGGTCTATTGTGTTAGGCTGAATTTTAATTCGCGAACTTGGTCTATTTCGGGCTATTTTGTAATTTTAGCCCGAAATTGCCTCGCACACCCGTTTCATAACATTGTAATGCAAATGAGAAGAACTGAACGTGAAAAAGGCTGTTGGTTTGCAATGGTTGTTATATACCGTGTCATTAGTTCCCCAGGGGGTGGGTGATATTAATATTGTGTCTATGATCGTGATTGTTGTGTCTTCAGGTTACCAAGCCTTCCGTTACAGACTAACCGAATTTAGTAAATTCTCGGCTCCGACTATTGCATTTCTAGCTTTTTGATAGGCTAAAAAACGCCGACTATGAGCCAATAGTCGGAGTTTTACGTCATATGGAAAATAGTGCGCCAAGTTTAAAAATTTTCCGCGCGAAGTTTTCAACTTCAGCCCTCTATAATGGCCGAAATAAAAATCGGCGGCAAAACCCGGTTTGAGAATTTACTAAAACAATTATTCCATTCGCCCCTGTTGGATATGAAGTGATTATAACCAACTCGCGCTACGCGCTCGTTGGTTATTTTATCACTTCATATCCAACTCGGGCTCATGGAATAATTGTTATTTATTTCTCTTGAGGATTTTAAAATTTTGTTATTTGTTGTGAAATAATAATCTATTTTACACTATTTATGATGTTGTTGGTTTAATTCAGCTAGTCTTCAAATGTCGACAATATCGCGGACGGCCCCGGGTTACGGAGCGTAACATGAAACAATTAACTTATTAACCAAACAAACAAATGAACTTTCAAGCAATCAAAGGAAAGGATATAGCATTGTAGCTACTTGGATCTTCGTGAAGTTTTCAAAATTAAAGAAAAATCCAACGCAAAAATTGAGATTTGAAAATCAAAGTCATCATCTTACTGGCTAATATCCAGTTGCAAGAAGTTTTCACCAAAATCCTCTTTGGGATTTTTGCAATTACAAAAGAAAAGGATCAAGTTACAATCAAGTGACTCATTATTTAGCCTAGCGCTAGTCACCAGGAAATGGTTTTAGTTGATTTCCAGAATACAACCATTTTTTTTATCAGATGTTAAAATGCTGTTTGGCTAACACGTTCAGTTTGTTTACAAAATGACATCATTTGTTGAAGCAGTTTTGTGTGTAAAAGTTATCACAACAATGGGTAGACCTGTTTTAACTGGTAAATGTTGACACAAATCAACAACTGTATAACAAAACAAGTTCAGTTAATTCAACACACTCTAAAAATCAAATTAACAGAACCATCCGCTGATCCTAAGATTCAACAAGTCCGTTAAACTGATCCACTTTATTCAAAGATTTTTATACTCACCAACAATGGAAAGTTTCCATACTCTGGATGACTTGTTTTGTTTTTCACTGCCTACCAGTTAAATTAAGGGTCGGAAAATTGTTGTATTGTTTTGGATTCACTCCTGAACAGACCAAATGAAAGTATAAAAATCTTAGAGACTGTTGTAGACATACCTTTACGTGAAGTTCACATACATGTTGCCGATGCAAAAGAAGATAAATACTTGTGCAAATATACGTTTCTAGAACGCTGACAGCAAAACCTTATTAATTCAAATCTCCTTTCGATATTAGTCCTTTTAAGCTTACTGAGAAATTTACTGGCAGCAACATGTTGACAAACCTTGTGTTTGTTTGCTTTACACCCGGTAATCACACACCAAAGATGGCTGCCAATCAGCGATCGCTCCTCCCCAGGGAGCCGTCATGTTTGGCGCGAGCGATAGGCCCGCGTCTTTGCGCGTTTTTTCCGCTGTGTTTGTGTTGTTCAAACACCAGCTTGTGGTCGTTTGTTGGGACATTCTGCGATGTTTAGGTAACCTTTGCATTATTAACGAGCACCGGAAACAAAATTTGGAGAGAGAGAGGAACGGTTTTTGCAAGGGATAAATGTGAATTTAACAACGGCTTGAGGTTAGTAGCGGACAAGAAGTTTCCTAAATTGTGTGAAGTACAGCACAGCGAGCAGAACTCTTTATGTTTTGCGCAAAACCCACAATCTTAATTCAGCCCCTACTGCATTTTTGTTTTTTACGTAATTAAAAAAAATGGCACTATACTAAAACGAGAAGACTTCTCAGCAATATTTTTTTTTACCGCCATGTTGAGTAAGGATATTTTTTCTTGGTTCTTTTTTCGAATGTGAATTAATTGGTCCCGGGAAATTGATCTTGGTGGAAAAACCATAAGAGGTGTCAAGAACACAATCGAAGTTTCACGCTCGGTAAATTATTCACATGACCTGTGATTTTGGGAAACAAAATGACATAATCAAATGCAAATGTGATGTTGTAATGACGGCTGACCTAGGAAATCTGCAATCTGTTCCAGAATCGCTTGCGATTACAAAACTAAGTCGAATTACTTGCCGAATTTCCCTAGAAAAGCGAAAAGACAAAATTCGCTCATGTGGTAAAACAGGGGAAAACCACATGTATTTTTAGCACGAGAGCTGTGCCTCAGGATTTAAAACCCGTATCAAGCTTGAATTATCAAACGGGTAAGTGTTGGGACTTTTCCTATGTTTTACATCTTGATAAGCCGTATGTCATGCAAGGTTGATATCATATAACTCGACTACATAGATAACTTGAATATACCATTTAACGCTTCCTGCTCGTAATATTGGTCGATTTTGCATTTGTTTAAACTACTGCTGGATTACGCAAAGATAATTTTCGCAAGTGTGGTAAGGTCAACTTAGTTTGTTGTGCACTTGGCCTTGGCGGGTAAAAGTATTAAATTTCAGTTTTTAAAATTTAGAAACAAGATAAAACTTGGATATAAAGTTGGTGTACTCCATCAACTCACTTATAAACTTATCTTTGACTTATCTTGTTTAGTTGTTAGTGACGATACCCACCGAGTATTTTGATTTTGTTCTAATCTTTAATTATAAAGCTTAGAGCAAGATCGCCATTTAAAACAAATTTTCATTGATATATTCCACTTGATTCGTCAATATTTGATTGTGCTTCTTGCGAAACTTTCCTTTTTTCTTGACGGATTTGGCAATACACATGCAGCCCATCTCACCAGGAAGAGAAGGCTTAACCGAAGGAGCTAATAGTCGCGCAAAGAAAATGATTGATGCAAACACAAACTTGATTATGCACGTGCAGAGCCAGTCTCGTTGCTGTGTAAAAAGGAAACCATTTTGCAAATGCTAATTAGTGCAAATAAAACTATACCTAGTCATTAATGGACTGCCAAAGCTATTGAATTAAACTTTATAGCTACCAATGTTCACATTAATTGCGACATTGTTCTGCCCCATGATATTTTGTTAAACTTTGTTACACACCAGCAAAATGGAAATATCAATATATGTCTGGCAAAAGGGAAATTGGAATGCCCTTAGTGCTGTTATGTGTAAATTGATTACTTTTAGACTTCTTTAAAAGACTGTAAATATCAAGACGAACTCTTATAATCATCTTCTTCTTTGGAAGTTGCGACCTCCTGTGATGTCACAAGCAGAAAATATATTTTATTGCTTCCATTTTTTCTGAAGAATTGTCTCTGACCACTCTCAGCATACTTTCTTTTCTATGGTTGTTATTTTTTCTTTTTTATTTCAAGAAGCTCAGCGACGTTTGACAGTTTGCTAGAAAGTAGCCCGGCCAAAGGCCAAATTGAGATCACATTTTGATAATTGGATCTCCTATCACCTTTTTGGATTGGATTTGAGGGTACTTTCCTTTTACGCACGTGACGACAGAACTGGTAGTAAATCACTGTGCTACATAATTGGATGATATTTTTACGTATTTGCTCACAAGACAGTACATCTAACAAAATGTAGAAGGCTTCGTTTTATAAAATCTTCCTTGAGTCCCGTGGAAATGCCTTTAGCCTTCTTTGTCTCTACTGAACATAAAGTGGTAAAACAGTGTTTTGGAATAGTTTAGTCACCTTGCTTTAGGTAAAGGAACGAGAACGTTTTGACGATGATTGAATGAGATGTGCCATATAATCCTCCTAAACCTTAAAATAATCCAATGATTTCTCAAAGAAAGTGACTATAATTCCCCGTTTTCTATATGGTAATTCGTATCACGATTCCTGAATCGAGTCGAAAGCATTCGATATTTCCCTCTGTATGTTTTAAACTTTTTGAAAAACTGTCTTTCGTCGCCTTCAGTCAAAATGGCGGCCTCGCTGTAGTGTGAATGATTGCTTGCAACCAACTTTCTTTGTTTACTTCCTTAGGTTACCACCAACTCAATTATGGGTTTTGGTTTTTTACTTTTAATAATATCATTAGTACCACTATCAAGAGCGAAAGGTAAGCGAAAACTGATAGAAACTTATGTTTTAACCATTTATATTATAACTGCATGAGATAGATTATTTCAGTTCTGCATCTCTACAGGCAGGCCTTAAAAATAATCATATTTAGGAAAGTAGCTAATTAAAGCCCTTTTCAGAAACTTTCACCTGCACTTAAACTATCAGAAACAAAGTCTGTGAATGGATTGTCAATTAAATATCAGCTTAACTATGTCCAGGCTGGGATAATGGATCGCGCAGCAGGTTACGAGTATTTTAGCTTGCAGAAACTGCAAAGATCTCTATGAGCTTATACAGGAGGAAAGGGCAAGAGATAGAAAACTATTTGAGTATCTGCAGGGTTAAAAATACACTTGTATGCGAGTTTCCGTGCATGCTTACGTTTACAAGAATAAAAAAAAAGTCTTCATCCGTCTAGATGGTGTAATACTAACGTAATTAAACATATTTCAAGTAGTTTAGTTTATACCGACGATGTTAGGAAATGATCAAAATCCAGCGTACTTTCTCAAGTATTTGGTATCTACAAGTCCACGGACAGTTTTCGTTCATACCATGTATGTTAAACGTTCACGAGCTAGCGGTAAAATTACCCGCAGCATATATCTAAGAAAATAGCTACAAGAAACCCATTACTGCCACAAAGATAATTCCTTTCCCTCTTTCCTTAATGACAATCAAATTGTTTGCATGTGCTTATAATGCTGTTTACTCTATAACCGATAGCAACCCTAACCCCAGAATTTCATGTTCACCCTATTACCTTAACAAAGCCATTATTAACGCTCATCAGTGTTACTAACAAAAGCGCTGCTAAACTAACTTTCAGACCTGCGATCTCCAACGTCTGCTGTTGACCGTCGAAGCGCTCCTGATGCTCTTCTCGGCGAGATCTTTAACGATCCAAGTGCAACAAGTCTAACAAAACTCAACCTCGAGGATAGTGACAGTGACAATGACGACTTTTCCGGTTCGGGTTCGGAACTGTGGTCGGGTTCGGGTGAGTTGCCGAAGCCTTCCGAAGACAGTAGCACACCGAGTGAAGCCGTGACGACAGACAACCAACAGGGACAAGCGACACAGACGTCGACACAAACAGACGCGACTTCCAATACGACACCAAGCGAAAACACTAACAACTCTAATAATATCAGCAGTTCTGACATAAAAAACAATACAGACAGCTCAGAAACGCCCGCTACTACCCCTGATAGTACTAACACGGTAAATCCTTCTACCGCAGCACAAACTGCTCCTCAACAAAGTTCGACGGAAGCGCCCTTGACGTCACCAGCGGTGACGCCACAGGGCGCCGACGCAAAGTTACCCTCTACTGAGGATCAGAGCCAAAATAAAGTTGTGCAGACAGAAGAGAGCGACAAATCCGCCAGTGATCAGTCGACTCCCAATGCTGATTTTCTCCCTGCACAAACACAAAATCCCTTGGAAACTATTCCTGATAATCCTGCCGCTGCACTTGTGGCGCAGCAGTCTCCTGGATTCGACGACAACTCATTATATGACCCCACAATAGTAAAGAAGGGAGATATTCCTGATACCGCAGATATGTTCTCCAATCCTTTAGGTAAGTGTGTCAAGGATGGGATTACATATCGTGATGACTTCTAACTTATATATCCACGGCAATGCTGAGTGCAACATAAACTGCCCATAAAAGCGAGAGAGAAGCTTTTTGGAATCCAGTATTTTATCTTAAAGTAATAGATCAGCCTTCTCGCTTAATAGAGTTGAAATAAGTAATCCTGAGACGAGATTGAAGGTTTTGTTTGATACGAAAAAAGATTTAAAAAAATGAAAAAAAAATTATCATATCATTATCTTTCTAAAACAAATTATGCTAAAGAGTAACTTTGGATGTATTACCATCCTGTCCAATGATGAGACACACGGATCCACTAATCTCTTTGGACGCACTTGAACCTTTAACCTTGAACTTCATCGCCGATCTTCTGGTTTCTGGCATTTACTATCACTTTATGGACTTTCCTTCTTTTCTCCAGCAGTTAACAATACAATGGACATTCCAGGAACTGCTCGTTCAGCAATTCCACAGGCACCTATGCTTACCCCGCAGGCACCAGCCGTTCGTAAGGCAGCCATCCCGTACAGGGGTTCCTTTCCATTGCAGCTTCATAAATACTCACCATATTCAAAGCTGATGAAAAAGAACATGATCGCAAACGCGGGTTAGTAGAAAGTTGGCCGATTTTGTATTGGAGAAACGAAATGTTACCGACTTACTCAATCAGCTGTGTCAACCAAGGCAGTGTTTAGTCCCTTTGCACGACCTGCTCACATCATTGGTACAAAATCAGTCATGTTGGATACGCATCGAGACATCCAAATAAAACGAAGGCCACGCTTGACTCAATATGACTAATTATGTAACATGCGACCGTTTCGTCAAAAGGGCCAATTCCTTACTGAAGCAACATTCAGGCTACCTGTATGACATAAAGGTATTGTCATGCTCACGTCTAGTGTAACACAATGAGTTGACCTTGCAACTTCTGTTTCTTTTCAATACTTCAGGATTAAACCAGGAAGCTGCAAAGAAGTCTGTGATACCGCTTAATGCTGCCGGCGGCCTGCAGCCGCTGACAGTGAATTTGCCTCAACAGCAACAGCCACAACCGCAACAAGATTCAACAAACCCTCAAGGCTATCCTCAGCCCCAAGCTCCAGCCCTCGATGTCAACCCAGCTCAAATGCCTTTTGGAGACCAAGCCCAAGCCCCGCCTGCTGCACAACCATTTGCCTCAGTCCCTACTCCATCGCAGCCTCTCGCCCAAGCTCCAGCTGAGGCTCCACTGCAGAACCCTCAGCAGGCACTTGACCAAGCTCAAGGAGGTGTTCCCCAGTCTTCGGAACAAGCCTTTGCTCCTCAGGTGGCTGCTCCATCTAATATGCAAATGCCGGGTCCAGAAAATGTCGCTGCTGCATTTCCAATGAGTGAGAAATATATTTTTGTAATTTTGTGTAGGGCAATAAAGAAAAATTAACGTAGGCTAAGTCAGTGCCGTATTAACAGCAAACAACACTGTTATGAAACATGTAGATAAATCATCATTCATCAGTCGGTCTATAGCTGTTGATAAACTCCTAAATAGGTAGCTCTCTGGCACTCTTTGTTCAGCCAAATGAACAAAACAGCACTTAGATTAAATGCCTAGAAAATGAGGGAAGTTCGCTGGAAACGTGATGCTTCACTAGTCGTCTTTGTTTCTGCCTTTGTTGTGCTGAATCGTTAATCCACTTCTGTTTAACAGATACAACCATGAATGATGCTATGGCTGGAGCCATACCTCAAGAGACAACAGGAATTCCAGCCCAGGGCCTGCAGGCTGTGCCAGTCTATCAGGGATTGAAACCCAAAAAGCCTGTCATAGAGGAAGGTACTTATAAATTATCCATTTAGCTACCAAATTACTTTTTATGCTGCAATTGAGTGTTAAAAAATGATGGACAAGAATGAGAGGACAGTACTTTCACTTTATTAGAAATTGATCAGAAGCATAAACAACTGTTGTGACATTTACTTCTTATTGATTCTCTTATTATTTACTGATTTAAGCACTATCCTTATATTTTTCTTACTCTAGATCAATGTGATGATCAGTTTGATACTTGTCCTGAAATGGCTAAGAATGACTACTGTACTAAATATCCTGATCTAATGAAGATTCAGTGCAAGAAGTCATGCAAATTTTGTGGTAGGAATCCTTTATGTTATAAACATTGTCATAGGGATTGAAATATTCGCTTACCTTATGGAAACTGCAAATTCGCCCATTGTTCGAATTCCTGGTGAAAATGTCCATACAAGGCAACTGATAGGTAAAACACCTGACTCTATCACCCAAAAGGATGAATGAGTGGGTACAAAACAACAAACTGCTGGGAGGTTACATGCGATTAACTGCCATCTCATACAGAGGAATTCGAAGTAGTCTTGCTTCAATTTATACTACAGAAACCTTGATAAGCTTCAGAGCTGTGGGCCACCTAACATGAATTATTGTTCTTTTGCTTTGTCGACATAATTTAAAGGAAAATTGTAACGTAATAAGTAATTACGAAACGACCATTTCGTTGAGGAAAACATATTACATGTTTTCCCCTTTAGAGATGAAGAAGAGGATCTTCTTGATAGATTTCTTTTATCAGCGTCATTAACATTCACTTAACTAATGACATTCATTCACCATCCTTCTTACACAGAGCTCAAGCACGATGAAGAGTCTGGGTCCGGATATGACGAGTATGATTCAAGTTCAGCAAGTTTGTATTATGCTGATGAAGCTTCCGGTTCCGGGTCCGGTAACTGGGATGATGACAACGATGAAGGTGAATGCAGAACTCTGGCTATATTGTATGGGTCTTTTATTGATCAGAACTAAAGCTTTCTAAAGAAAATGCCCCATATTGTTCAAGGCTGCAAGACGAAGGGGAAACGTAGAAAAGATATGGCTTTTACCAAAAGCTTGGAAACAGAGTTAGATATTTCCAAAAACACCAAGTGTTTTGGCAAAAACGTAATATTTTTCGATTTTTTCATTTACAGATGACGAGCCAGAATATAAAAAGTCTGGGATTCCTCAACCAATCCACAAAGTCCTGATGGCAAAATTTGCAGGAGCCGATTCTGGCTCGGCTTCGGGCGCGTCCGGAATGGACGAATCATCAGCCTCAGATGATGACACCGTACAGACTTCTGGTAGCGGTGAAGCAGCATCTGGTTATCAGAAGAAAGATGAAGTCAAAGCGATAGCATCAGGATCTGGTGAGGCAGCTGCCGCGTCCGTCACCGCGCCACCAACTGTTGGGGCGGCTGAGATTGGCTCAGGGTCTGGGAGTCTGGCTGAAGGTTAGTTTTCTTTTAATGCATGAAATCTCATACAAGCCAGTAGATTAACTGTTTATTCCTCGCACTCGGAAAATCCGTGAAACTCTTTCACAACATAATGGCTATTTTTGCAGTTAACAGCGTTTTGACAACTGGGCGAAAGGGTCAATTTGCTTTGTATTGACCGTGTTGCCTTGTTTGTAGGTCTTTTAAGCAAAAGAAATAGCATTAACATAACATCACATAAGTTTATTATTAATATAGCGCAAAATACATTGGTATATGATCTAATGCGCTTTACATTAAGATAACTATATTACAACAGTGAAATAGATAAGAGATATTATAGCTTTCCTAAATAGTTAATAAGTGGATACTAGGTAAAAATATTATATTTGACTGAAGAATCAACTATACTAGCACCTATTCTTGACAAAACAACATACTCATTTAAAGAATTCTATCTCAAGATCCTTCGTCCGATCGCATAGTTAGTTTTTAATGGTGACTGCTTTTTCAATTTTAAATACCATTGAAGTACGATTTGCATAAATTCCACTTTAAAAATGAAGTGGTTTCTTTTAATTTAGTTAAACTAGAAAAATAGTACGTGCACAATCTTGTGAAATACTCAACAATGATTCAGTTTATCAAGCATGGTCACCATTCATCCAGCTGCAACCCTTTACTTCCTTAATAGTCCCTTTTTCGTATGACTGAAAGAAAACATCACAGTCTTCTTCGGATTTCCTATTCTATTCTCTTTTATCAATGAAGCCAGTATTTTTGTACACTAACTACAACTTGCACACTCCACTTGTTACTTTCTGACGATTGACTTCTCACATATGTTTAATAAATACATCAACAATTTATATGTATCTCTTAACAACAGATCTTGCAACTGGTACTGTAAGCAGAGCTAACGAAAAACACAGCTCCATTCCACGACCACAACCCCCACAAGTATCAGTCTATCCAAAGATTGACCTGAAAGAGATAGCCAAGGCTGTTAATGTGTATCGAGGTGTTGCATTGAAGATGCTTGGCGAGGCGCTTGAAGGAGCAGCAGAAGAAAAAGAGCAGGAACTATCAAAGAAGTCCCACATTCCACTTCCTCCTGCTACCGCCATCTTGCAGCGAATGGGGTTTCCCGTGGGGTACGATGAAAGTGCCAAGAGGAACATGATTCCAAACATGATGCAATATCCTAATATGATGATGGCCCCCAATAATGGAATGATGGGGTTCGGCAACAATGGATACGCATATAATTATCCACAACCTATTGGAAACGAACCTTTGTCCGACTTTTATGGACAGTACCAGCAGCAACCAAACTTTGCGAGGTCGGGCATCATGGCGACACCCGAGGAAGAAGCAGAAGTACACCAAAACGAGGATGAGGGAGCCGCACAAGATGAGCAACCCGAGGAGATTCAACCAATTCAACAAGAAAGCGAGCCGGCAAAACAAGATAACGCAACAGAGACAGCGAAAGAGGTAGAGAATCAGGTAATGTACTGATTGCTTAATTGATGAAGGTAAAGTGGTATTCAGACAATTCGGTTAATGCTGATAAACTGTATCGACTGCCCAGTTCAGTGCGACAGTGGCTGCTCATTTGATACAGGTTAAGCTGTATGACTGTTTACTAGAAACAGGTCTAGTGGTTTGGAAATTTTAGCTGATATAATTCAGTGAAAGGGTATTGACTGTTCTATTTAGTGGGCATGAAAAGACCTGAAAACCATAACCTAATCAATTACGATGAATGTAATGTTCTTGAGAGCGGGAAATATGGGAGACTATGCTCTCCGTTATCATGAAGTAATAGTCATGTTTTCCTTCATTATCTTTTGATTGACAGGATAAACCAGAAGCAGCACAAAACATGACCACTGACGACAAGGACAAAAAGGACAAAATTGTCGATCCATTTGAATACGTGCGAAACATGGGCACCGGAGCATCAATGGAGCCTATTCGCTCGAAGACCGCCTCTAATCTAATATCCTCTCATTCAGATCCTCTTATTTTATGGAAGAATTCTCAAATACAAGCTCTGGCTACCTTAGCAAAAAAGAAAAGCGAAATACCGCAGCCAGGTAAGGGAAATCGATGGAAAACAATCAAAATTTGGTTCATCTGCCTAGTTCACCATTTAACGTTTGCAATGTCACGTAATCGATGTGTAATTTTTCGTTACAACACAGCTCATCATAGCTGTATTTCAAGTCGTTCAGGGTATTCAGTTGTATCACTCACTCATCCCCATAGTGCCGGCAGGCGCAAAGGGCGACAACAAGGCTCTTCCATTCTCACCCTTCTTATGGGGGCCCTCTCAATTGTGATCCACCATAGAGCAATTGTATGCTACCTACCAATTGTTCAACGGACAGAAGCAGTTTCAGAACGATATTTAAAAAAATCCTATGACTAATTTTTCCCTAGGAAGTGAACTTGTAATGCCTGCGGAAACCAGCAATCCAGCTTTCCAGTTCCCTCAGCAGCAGTTTAGATCTGACATTCCACAGCAGAACACCACAATGAGTGGTCTGCCAGATATGACAGGACAAGCCTTCCCTGAGTCCGCACCAGTCTTCCCGCAGTACACTCCCCAAAGTGATTATCTGACACAAAACTCTGGCGATGATCTCGCTGCAAGTGAGTAGATCAGTGGTTTAAAAGCTCAAATGGAAGGTCATTATGAAACGTTTCGAAGAATTAGGCAACAATGAATAATCATTTATCCATTGAACACAAATCACATTTAACAGTAGCGATGCTTACCATTAACTCTCTGATAACCTGCAGTCTACACCTTTAAAACGAATAGTGACAAAAGGAAATAGTCAAAAGAAACCTGGTAATCTAACTTAGAAAAAAAACTCCAACTAAAACGTAAAGATACCCTGATTCTCAAAGCTAGGTGCACACTTGTTTTTCCTTGGTGCACATGATTCGCTTTTCATAAATTTCGCTAAATTTTGCTTTCCCTATTTCATTGTGAACAGGGAGCCAAATCTTACAAAGCCAGGCACCACAATTGCAGCAACAAGGTATGTTTTATTATTCCGTTCTTCTCCTTTTTTCAAGTGTTTATAGGCTTAAGGATTGCACTTATTTGTCAAAAAGTACGTACTCGAGACACAAGTTGAATTTTACCTTACTTTGCTTTATAAACGTTACGTCTTCTACTTATCTAATGCACGACTGACTGGTACGAGTTTGCCAGACTGAACATTAATGCGTTATCAACTGTTGATAAGTAGGATAAAGTGACTTCTTCGATCGACAGTAAAAGCGTGTTCAGAAAAAAAACAACATCAAGTCATGACTTACTCGCGGCTCTGCTTTTAAAATAATGTTCTTTTCTACAATAAATTCAAATCGCTTTAGTCCTTAATCTGCTCTTAATTCTGCTTCGGGCGCTAATCTGCTAAGCCAAGTAAGTCTAACGCGATTTATTTCCTTCGCTGAAATTGTTTCTTTGGCTGATCGTTTCTTGCTACTCTTGGAAAGCAATAGCTGAAGGCACCATTAACACTGCTAACACCCTCAACATTACTACACCGACATCAGCAGTTGTTGTTATTATCCCTTGTTATTCCTTTTGCTGCTTGGTGTCATTCAGTCTGTTTTCTACTAAAGCTATAACTTCTACACGTCTCTACTTTCCTATTATTTCACTGTGACGACTCATACCACACTGGACCTGAAAGTCAATACACATTTAACAAAACCTGCCCTCATTCACTTTATAATATGTAATCTTCATCCCTTGAAGTAATTTTATTTGTCGTAACTCTTTCTCTCATTTTGCTATTTTTTCACTCAGCATCTTCATGGTTTCTTCAAATTTTCCTTCTGCCTTGCAAATATAACTTTTAACTTTTGATTTTCGCGCCGACCGCTTTCTTTGCCATCTATGAAACAAATCCTTCTTCAGATTAATAAAATTACTCGAAATGTGAACATTAAATTAAATTTCTTACACAGTGACATACTGATTACCATTCAAAGTTCGCCTCGTATACTGTAATCTTGGCGAAAGGAGAGCTTGCATACTCGAGAAATAAAGATGTGATCTTATTTGAGATATCCTCTGAGATAGCCTTAGCAATGGCAGCATGAATGAATGAATGAATCGGAGCCTGCACGTTTAAGACCAGCGTCATCATAAAGAGAAAATGCCGCTGACAACGGATGAAGATGAGCCTTGCGACGCTTTACGAACCGCGCCAAAAGCGTTTATAACGATTCGGAGAAGTTCCTTATCCTTCTTATCAACAAACTATCAATAAAAAGAAAGTTTGCATTTCGCGTTTTGTTACGAAAGAACAACGCTTCTAACATCAGATTTGCATTTTTCTAACAACCAATAGGCGGTCAGGAAAGCAGCCTGAGAGAGTTAAGAAGTTACTTTCCTGAGGACGAGTAACTCTGGGTCGAAATGGAGTTAGTCTTAAGATGGCTGAGAATAAAAACAAGCTATGCTAGCAATCCTGCCGTCAGCAATACAGTATACGACGGACTTGTTTCCACACCAACACAACTTGACGAGATCAACAGTTTCTTTACATTATCAACACTAATACTCATAACAAATAAGTGCAAAGAAAGACTGCGGGAATAGGGAATAGAACTTACAGTCTCGAAATTATAATGTAAATTAATTGTTCATGATTTTATCCTGTTACATCTCCCTTTTTATAAAGTAAAATAAAGGAAGCGATATTTCCTACACCCTTTTCTTTGAAGTGGCATTTTCTTTAATGAACCACTGCTAGTTGGCATTTTGCCCGTTTGAAAACGAGATTTGCTATAAAACATTTCATATAAAGAGCTGTACTCACAGAGTTTTTTATGTAAATCAAACTCATTTTTATATGAAATGGTTTGCACCAAACTTCGTTTTTAAACGTAGGCATAAGTTAACTTGGTAACAGTTTATTTTTATAAACTTCCTTGCGAAAAATTGTCATTTTATTATTGATGAGATGACCAAGTAATTCTTGTTCAGAAACTTCCAGTTATACCTGATTTGTTGTTACGGGTAAAGGGATTGTTTGAAAAACAGGATTGAATGGGGCTTACCATCTATTAGAAATTTTACCGAAGAAAATGTCTTACTCTTTTTACACACTTATTATTACACCATGAATTAAGTTGAACCAGCCTATCGACTTCAATCAAAGCCAGAAAAGGACGATCATTCCGTATTCTTGAAAAAAGCTTACCTATGAGAGCTTTATTTCCATATGTAGGTAGTCTTGAGTCTTGTAGGTGAACCACTTCAGAGACTTGCTCCACTGTAAATAAAACTTTAGTTTCATAACTCACGTTTCATTTAATACAAGCAGTTTTCTGACCATATTTTTACAAGTAAAGTTATTTTTAAAATGACGGCACAGAAAATTCAAAAGCAATCACGGAACCAATCACAAGTTCCGAACTACTGCTATAAATAATGAATGTGAATTGTTGATAGGTCTAAAAAAACATTTTTTGTTTTCGGAACTTGTCGTTGAAAACTGACTCTAAATTGAAAATTCTGATTTATTTAAAAGAAATGAAAAACATTTAAAGCGTTGTATCTTTTAAAATAATAGCAACATGGCTATCTTCTGATGAAACGGGAGCTATCTTGCGACATCTTAAAATCGATCCTAAATGATCTTCTACTCCTAAACCAAGAATGGCTGGCAGTAAAAAGGCATTCTAAATAAAATCTTGCAAGTAAAAGCTGTGATTCGCATACACATAAGTTAGCGTTTAAACACAATACAGCCTATGCGTTCCTCTTGAAATAGGCCCTTGTGCAATCTAAAAACAATTCGAACAATTCGCATGGGCTTGCTCATGTGACTCTACGAGAGTTGGGACCTCATCACAATCTTCACATATAAACTGGTTAGGTCTGTGTATGCGAGACTGGGATTCCTTTTGAAGTTCTTTAACATTCCTGAAAAGGTTAGTGGGGTTGTCGGATTCGAGTGTTGATGTGGGGTATCCCTAACCTGCGGTCTTTCCTTGCACTGACTAAGACTAACTACTTACTTAAAGCAAACCACACACGTTTTTGACGAATTAACTGAAGCGGCTGAAAGCGTGCAAGTTTGTCCAAACAATGGATTCGATGATTGAATTGTCATGGCCATTAAACTCGCAAGAGTCGTTTCATTGGCCCAGAATCCAGTTTACTAATTAAACTACACAACAACAAATATTTCTTTGCTGCTTCTTTTTATACTAAAACGAAGCCTAGGAATGCCACATTACATTATCACCAAGCGATTTATGAATATTCACCTTTGGGGGATTAGCTGATGTCCCTTGTTAAATTGTTTTGACAAACAATGACGAGCAAATCGATTTGTAAAAAATAAACACTTATTAGATGTAAATATTTCTCACCTCAGCAATAACAAATCGCGTTTCGCGCTGAATGAAATTGATTTTAGTTCACAAAATTGTTTTAATTCGAAATCCTGGCTATCCAATTGGAAGGCGCAATTGCTAAACATTTTGGTCTTATTTTTTAACTATGTATAGGCAAATGGAACATGCAATTATATAGTTATAGGTATATATTTGGTTATGTAAAAATAAAGCGGTAGGTTTTGTGTTATTGGGTTGAGTGTGTCTTGTTTAATCTTAAGGATAAAAACTATTTACTGTTCAACTGATTAATGAAAACAACAACAAGAATTTAATACCTCTGAATAAAACTATACTTCCATAAATAATTTAAATCTAAAGTGTAACAATAACTCTCCACCTTCTTGGTGTCTTTGACATTTAAATTAACCAATCAGCTTTCAGCACGCAAAAAATCTCACTGGACTGACGTCACAGAAATATTGAAACATTTTTTAGCTATAAGCTTAACCACCATTTAGTGCCAAAACTGTTCCCACGGCACGCAGCTCGTCTACCAGAGAGTCGGCAAGTAGGATAATTGTGTCATTTTGAACAAAATAGTTTGGACTTCGCATAAGAAATAAGCAAAACAAAGCTAATATTTTCGTTTTTTTTACATTAGAGGAAATAGAAATTTATCGCGTCATTTCGACTCGAGTCTGCAAGCGACGATAATAACTATCATGTAGGCCTAAACAAAACGTACCACTGCCAGTTCCATGGCAACGGTTTTGACGCACGTACTGCTGGTGCAGCCGTAGCATCATGGGATTAAAATCACTGATCTATGCCGTGTATGAAGCACGAACGCAACATTGGAAGGAAATAAGCTGGTCTACAGCTACTTCTGTGGCCTGAACGCAGCTTTTTTGCACCTTAATGAAACATGTCTGCCTAAACTTTTCTGTAAAATTGGAAATCATCGTTTCATATCAGATCTAAAACGTGCAGTGAAGTTTTCAAACATTAAAAATTCTAGAAACGATGAAAAATGGAATGGTAGAGTTATCCAGGGTTTGAAAATTGTAAGAAACGCGAAAAGGTTTACCAGAGAAGATTCAAAGTAGTAGCGTTGCTAAAATTTATACGCATTGTTCAAGTCAAATAAAGCAAAAATTAACTTTCTTACGCGGCTGTTATCATCAAAACTACAGATTGTGTTGCTCAGAATCGATCGAGTTTACTAAAGCATAAATAAAGACCCAAATGTTAGATAACAAACTTTAATGGAGAGCTAAACTTAAATTCATGCTGAAAATCTCTTTTCACTAACTGAACGATATTGGGTGGGTTTTGGATATTCCCGTAAATTGTTTGCTACTCTTCATCATTCACTCGCGATTGTTGCACATTTATAGGTCTTTTCGATTAAGCGTTTCTATCAGATTCCACTGAGGTAGTTGAGGTAATTGCGACATTTTATGAATTTCTGTAGTTTGCGGAATTGTATTGCCAATCACTTTCTGTTTATTCGACGTAAAAAGCTTACCAGATCTGCTATATTCAGCCATTTTTTTCCGGCGGACAGAGCTTTCCATAATCCACGAAAATGTTTGAACCAAGCGACCACACGTATTTTCAATATATGGTCAAACACAGGTATTATGACTAGAAAACCGAGATTCACAGAACCAATCAGGAAGCTACAACTGCATTATCGGAGGTTCAAGATTTAAGAAACCACCATATATTTGTTTATTTCACCAATTGCCAAGTCTGGAGCTGTTCTCGTGAAAGTTATGGCTTGATGTTGTTTTTCTGTAATTAAAGAATTAAGGGACGAAGGATCACGAAGTGCGTTAATTGGTCACTAAACCCATGTTCAAGCTTGTCACTATTATTGCTTGCTGTGACCAACTGGAAACAAAAAACTGCGAGCAAAGTGATTTTCACCTTCACAAACGAAACTACGAGCACTTGTGAACTACAAAACGAAGAGAGTTTTCAATGATATGGTTAGAAAATAAAATACAGTTTAACCGTACAAAAGACCGAAGCTGACATGCTTTGTAGAAAGGATACTTCGTGGTTAATAGAATGATATTACCATGTTAGGTTTGCTGTCTGCAGGTGACAAAAGAGCAACAGACAACTGAAAAGTGATCAACTAGTTTACAGAAAAACTTGTGATGTAATGTATATACGAAGAAATTCATATATGAACTGCGGTTGTGGATGCAAAAAAGTGAAGAATGATCATCGCAGTATATTTTCCAATTTAAGCAACCGGAAAGAAGAAGCCTGAAAAAAAATCAGGGCTTCAACGGGATTCGAACCCGTGACCTCCGCGAATACCGGTGCGCTGCTCTACCAACTGAGCTATGAAGCCACACATTGGGAGCGAGGTCAATTTGTTGAGTTCATATCTTCCCGTGAAAAACTTGTGTTGGCTTTTTCCCGCTCTGCGACATTATCAAATGTATCATATGAATTGCAAAAATTAAGCTAAAGCGTTGCAAACAATACTGCTGCTTTAATATATACGATGATTCAAAACCTGATTGTATTAACGAAGTACTGACATAAGTACTTGAAAATATATAACCAAGCGTAAATATTAACACTGTTAACTTGTATGTTTATTTTTTTCCTCTGTGACGGAAAGCTGGAGAATTGCTATGATTTCAGCAATTTTCTTTGTATTTTTCGTCACATTATCTTTACCACTTCACACCGGGCCAACAGAGGGCTTGAAGCTGCACTCTCAGAAAAGCTCTTGGGTCTTTTATCCCGGCGATGTTCAAACTTTAAACAAAGATAGAACTTTTTATCCCCAAGAATCTTATGTTTTTTGTATTCTTGATTTTAACGGTTTTTGGCTGGAAAATGTCACAGTGCTTAAGGCAAATTGTAAATTTCCTGTCATGGCACAAAAATTACATGATTCTGGACGAAATCGTCCAGATAAAGTGAAATGCGAAATCCGTCTCGAAGATATAAGATTAGAAAATTTGAATTTCCCCTGCTTCATCAAACAAAAAGCATACGATTGTTTGGGATAAAAAGTTCTATCATTGTGCAAAGTTTGAGCTCCATCGGATAAAAGACCTAAACGTTTTTCTGAGGGTGCAGTTTCAAGCCATGTGCTGGCCCAGCTTGCTTCAAGAAAGTGAAGCATAAGGTGGAAAAGATTTCCTGAGAGTTACAATGCAATTCACAAAGCCTTAATGCATCTAATATATAATATATATAAATATAGACCTAAGGGGTATTTTTATTAAATGTGGTTATTTACTAAGGGTTCTAACTTAAATGAACTGTTAAATTTAAAGTAACAACAATAACAGTTATTAACATAACGCTTTGATTGATGCATGATGCTCCTGACTTGCTCACAGCATTAGGTTTACTTGCAAGTCTCGAGCCACAGCAAAGCAACTCTACTTCCGCTGATTTTAAAAACGCCATCCCCGGAAGTAGTTTAGGAGTGGTGGTGTCAAATCACAAACCTCTCCCAGGTTCTTTTCCGTTGTCACTGCGCAAGATTGTTCCCGGCATGGCTCAGAAGAAGGATGAACTGTATAAACAAGTACAAGAAGGTTAGGGCATGTTGACGCACAAACAGACCAACACTCAGAGAGACTTTTTAACTTGGTATTCACGTTATTATCTTAAAGCAAATTTGAAATTAGAGAAACTGATTTTTTGCAACACGGTACCCAAATTCGCAATTCACAGTGTCTACTGTCCTGATATATCAAGTCACTGACCCCATATCGTACTTTTTTGTGTACGCTTGGGCGACTTCTAGGGGCTCGTTTGTCGTCGCCGTGGGTATTTTGGCTCGACTTTGTCTCACAAAAATACGAACCATGGTTTGACCAAACTCGCCTGATGTGCCGCCGAAGCGTTCCAAAAATGTATGACAATTACATCATTAGATCTCGACGATAAATGTCACTAAGGGTATTTGACTATTGTCAACTGTTATTGGCAGGACAGAGCGCGTTTTAGTGAAAGTGGTGTTAGCTTTTACTTTTTTTAAGGAGTGCTTTATGAGCTTTTTTGACATTTCTTAAAAAGCAACACTCGAGTGCATTGTTTGGGTAAGATTTGTTAACTGAATGTATCCATTTGCCATAAGTTCATTTCAGTTTGAGTAGAAGGACAAATCCTGAATTACCTTCTTACAAACAAAATTGAGTTGAATTAAGGCAATCAATTTCATAAAATCATGTCAATATTTCCAGACACAGTGCACAAGATCGTTCAGTATCGTAAAACCAATTGTTTTTCTTTGTCACTATCATTAAGTCACGACTTATGCGTTAAGTGTTACTTGGGATTTCGATGCAATATATCCCATCCATCAATGGAAATCTTTTCATTGATTTCACTTCCTGTAACAGAAGTAAAAAGTCTCTCTGAGTAGCAATCTAAATGACGTCGACTTGACTGTTTACTGCACTCTCACAATACATGTTACAAACCCACTTCGGTCGGAAAATAAGCAAATGGGATTTTCTTTAACCACAGGCTGTCGTTGTGTAAACGCCTTTAATTTTAACATTTATTTTTTTCGCTGTTTTAAACCTGCGAGGAGCTTTTAAGGCGGGATTCCAAAACCCTCTGAAGGTGAAATATCACACGGTATTTTAAAGAAACGAGAAATCTTCCTCTGAGAATAGCTTCCCAGAGGTTCAAGATCAAAAGGAACATCCTCTTTGCTTATTATTTTTTCTTTTTTGCTTCTTTTTTGTATCTTGTTTTGTTTTGCTTTTTGCTGTTGTTAATATAGGTAATCAAATGATTTTGAGTGCAATTCGTAATAAATAAGCCCAAGAAAATTTGACTACAAAAAAATTACACGAGCCCGTAAGGCAAGTGCGATTTGTAGTCTTTGAAAAACTTACGAGTTTTTATTTATCGCAAATTGCACAAGAAAAATCACTTGATTACTTGAAAGTAATATACAAGTTACAATTTCTGTCACTCTTCAGTATTCTACGTGACAAATGAAGCGTCAAGCTACTTTTACTTTATTGGATGGAAATTTCAAGCAAAAAAATACATTCACTCTCTCCAAGTCATGTGTGAAAACTGAGCAGTTTCTTTTAACTGTGAAAACAGTCTTTATTTACTGTTGAATTGAAGAACTTGACCACAAATCAAAAGAACAAAGAACAAATCAATCTCACATAATCCTTAAGGGTGAGTTCCTTTGAGGTGATTTGGATTAGGATCCGTGATCCAAGATCTGTCTGGATCACGGTACATCAAAGGAACCGATGAATCCACTCTGGCCACGGATTCATCGGTTCCTTTGATACACAATGATCCATACAGGTTTTGGATCACTGATCCAGATCCAGATCACCCCAAAGGAACGCACCCTAATCTTTGCTCTTTCGCAAAAGTAGAATGCTTGCACCTTTCGTCTTCAAAATTAAGATGTGGCAGGTTCTTAGGACGTCTTGTTGGGTCCTTCTTCGCGTTTTGCTTCGTAGTACTTACGGAATTTAAAAATTTACTTTTTCAACTGGTATTTTGTCATGCCGTCGTGATCGGCTCCGGCATATTACAATTCAGTCAAGGTCAAGTTTTTGTTTTTCTCCTCGCGGCTTCTTTTTGTTTATTTCTTATCCTACACACTTCGTGATAACTAGTTAAGTAATTTTTGCTGAGCTTTGCATTTTGCTTTGTTATGAAGTCTTTGTAGTAAAATTTAGAGTTTCACTCGTCGTCTAATTTTTGTCCGCCATTTTGTCGTAGCTGTCAATCATTTTTAATTTCACCGTTTTGCACTCAGTTTCACCGTTCTGCCATCAATTTCACTTTTTTGAACTGGCGAAATTGCACTGATCACTGATTTGGGATTTTTTTTCTCAGCCCATCAGAGTGCAGAAATTGTTGCTTGTATATTAACCAGTATATAACCTTCGTATGGACGCCTTTATACACGAAATGACATTTCCCACAGTGTACGAGACAATGACAGTTCCCTCAGCCAGTCATTTTCCACATTTGCAAAGAATCCTGATGTCTAATTAATTGGTCAAGTTCTCAAGGTGGCAAAGTTTGTGGCTATATTAGTTCTTTTCCATTGTTTTCTTCTTCTAGATTTGCTTCACACTCACCACTCAGCGTAACGGAACCTTCACTTACTTAACTGGTCATAATGCAATCAATCACTTTATCAAACGTAAAATACTTACTTTATCAAACGTAAAATACTTACGTTAAATCTTGGTCATTACTATTCATCTACATTTTCAAAGAGGATGCATTGTTAAATGGCTCATATTTATACCATTACCAACTCACACTCGTTTGCTTTCCATGTTCACGTATTGCGCACGCATAACTGCCAAGTTGGCCCACTCACCTTCCTCATTTACTGAGATATCCACTCATATCTCTCACTCACTCAATAAATGAGCCACTCAGTCTCTCACTCGTTCAGTCTGAGTCAGTCAGTAAGTATGAATCATTTAAATAGTCATTCACTCCCTCGCCCAGGCTGTACACAAACGTTTCTAAATAGGCAAAACGTCAAAAATTATGTTTCAAATGTTTTTTTTTTTAATTGCTGCTCTGGTTAAGAGAAACATAACCTATATTATTCATCCATCATATATATTCCTTTAATTTAGAAATCAACAAGAGCACCGTCCCCTCTGGTACTGTGAACTTGTTTGCCAGTCAGATAACCAACAACCCTGCGACCAGCAGTCCTGTTCCCCAACCTGCACAGATGACTCCAGGCGTGTCTCGGTCTGATCTCTTACCAGGTAGCCAATCCCATAAAGGGGACAATTACCCAAGGGCCACCAGTGTCAGTTACCGCCTTATTAAGGTAGCCGCACTGCTGGTTCACAAAACAACTGATAACAAGTCACAACTACACTTGAATGTATCTTAGGGGTAACTGAGAATATAGAGGGACCAAGTCGGATGTTTTTATTGTGTTGTACAAGCCTTACTTCCCGAACACAGTAGACTAAATTTAAGAATTCATTTAGATATTCTCGCATTGTTGCAAACCTTAGCTTTGGACTGGTATCCTTCCGTGTATTGTATATCATTGGCGTAGGACCTCTTGTTATGTTGTTCCAATAAGTAATGAGTTTGGCTAGGTAACAATAATGATCTGACTTTGTATTTCATGAAGAGTCTAACAATCAAAGATCCAACAATCCCGCGATCACAAATCCAGTCCCCCAACCCGCACAGATGAACCCAGGCGTGTCCCGTTCAGATCTCTTACCAGGTAATGAATCCCTTTTCGAGTATTTTCACATTATCCAAGCCTGAACGAGCCACTGGACAATAACAGGTCATAATAGCACGTGCAGGTATATATTCTTGGATCAAAGCCAAGAGAAACATGAGTCCAATTACATATTACAGACTTTCCTGCAAGCATATGAAGGAGGTCGTTTGTAAATTGCTATCAACGAGTGCCTACGAAATGTCTTAAAAACGCTTTGCCGCCATTTTCGTTTGTTGATAAAATAAACACTATAATGTTCTAGATTTCGTACTAGTTACGTATTCTACCATCCATGCATTTGGTATAACTTAATTGGCAATTTCCTCAACAGCTGCCAACAGTTTACCAACGGATAGCACGAACACTGACAATGCAGCAGCTTCCATCAACGAGGCATTCACAAGCCCCTCCATACAATCCCAGGACCAGCACTCCTCTGATCCTCTGTTTGGCTCACTGAATTCAAAAATCACCACGTCCCTGGATAGTGCAGAAGAAACGCCAAGCGACGATCCAATGGACAAGTTTTTCTCTCCAGAAGTACAAATTTCGGGGAAAATACCCGGTGGTGATAACATGGATGATGGAATCGCCGCTCCTGGAGCCTTCAGGGGACAGGTTTCTAAACCAAGTGGTAAGGAAAATTAGGTTAGCAATTCGTCACAAATTCAGGTAGAGAACAGTCAGATTTACTTAGAATATACTGGTAGTAGATATTTCATGAAATGACAAAAACGCATGTCTAATTATCACAGTACAACAAGAAGGTCATTCCTGAGCAACTGCGACTGGACTAAGATAAAGACAGAAGTTTCTTGGTCATTTCGATGTGGCTAAAAATGTTTTTCCAATATTGTAACACAATACCATTGATCTAATACTATCATGATTCAGAATAAGGAGAGTGGGTTATGGGAGATAGTTATCGTGGAAATATTTATTAATTTGGCATGCAGGCATTAACCAACAAGAAAAATATTCATTCTGTTTCAGACACAGACACGTCATCCTCCGACACACAGGAAGGAACTGCAAAAGAAAAGATTCAAGCTCCAAGTTCAGCCTCGGTCCTTCCCCCACTCCATCATGACGCAGAACAGGCCCAGAACTTACCACCACTGAATCATGGAATGGAAATGGCTGGTGCTTTACCCCCGCTCAATCATAACATAGAGACAGCCTCGCCTTTGCCTCCACTGAACCATGGAAAGGAAGCAGCGGAGAATTTACCACCCCTAATGCACAGCATTGAGCAGGCGAGCAATCTACCACCGCTCAACCACGGGAATGACGTTCTTCAAAGTTTTCACAGTCTGCCACCTTTAAACCATGCGGAAGAACAGGCCGAAAACCTGCCACCATTGAATCACGGAATCGAAAATAATGTTTTACCACCTTTGAATCATGGAAATAATGAGGCGGCAGTGTTGCCGCCTCTTTTGCATGGCGTGGAGCAGGCTAAACAAGCTCCAAGTGCTAGCTTTGAAAAGCAATCTTCACAAAATGGTGATGCTTTAGCTTCTTTCAAATCACAGGTTGAAAATGCAGCGCCATCAAGTGACAATGGTAAGCAATCTTATCCAAAGTTACCTTTAGACCTAAATGGGGTGGGAAGAGGTTCTCTATTAATGTCAAAAACTCAAAATGCTGACACTGGGAATTCTTATGCACCTCAACGAGTTCTGAACCAATCATTTGCAAACAATGGAGCTCTTTTGCTTAAGAATTACTACAATATGATGATACCAGAAGTTCAAGGCAAGGAGTTTATAGAGCGACCGTTGTCAAATCCTAATGTTAAAAACGAAACAGTCGACCAGTCTGAAAATAGGAAAGAAATTCCACTTCCAGAATGGGTGGAAAATGCACAGTCAAAAGGTTTGGTTCCCTACGCGTATGACGATGCAAGAGAATTTCAAAACCTTCTCAGTGCTGACCAAATATCACAAGGTATGGTCAGCCCAACTGCTGCAGCGAAGTTTGGAATCCCTGGCACATCAGGTATAAATGTTTGTTCTGAATTTCAACTTCTCAGCTATTTTCATTTGCGATAGACTACCCTGTTCATATGGTCTGCATTATTTCTATCAAATTTCGATGCCGCTAACATGGCACAACAAATTTGAGTATCCATCGTCGAGACATCTTGGTTAATACGTGAGATTTTCTTATTTTATATAATAAAAAGTTTATTTTTCAAAATCATTTTGGACGTTTGCATATTTCTATCAAATGTCGATTCCGCTGACATGGCCCAACAAATTTGAATATCTTTCTTCAAGGCATCTTGGTTAAAGTGCCACTATGATCAAATTCTCGCTACCCATTTTTTTACATTTTCGTACACAGCAGGTCTTTCCTAGATATCTTGCCAAATTTCAATCTATTACGAACATTCGAACTCGCGTTTTTTGGACCTTTATTTCCGAGAATTTACGGCCGCCATTAATTTCCCTTGTTCCAAGTCTTGGTGAGAATTGGAGAAAATGACGTCATTTTCTCAAAAATACCACACGGGTTGAAATTATAATAACAATTAGCACAGCAATTCGCATAAAGAATAACAAAAACTTTGGCTCATATTTTCGTGCAATTTTCGACATTAGTTGTTATTATAATTTTAACCCGTGTGGTATTTTTGAGAAAATGACGTCATTTTCTCCAATTCTCAACCAAGACTTGGAACAAGGGAAATTAATGGCGGCCGTAAATTCTCGGAAATAAAGGTCCAAAAACCGCGAGTTCTAATGTTCGCGATAGATTGAAATTTGGCAAGATATCTAGGAAAGACCTGTTGTGTTCGAAAATGTAAAGAACTGGATATCGAAAATTTCATCATAGTAGCACTTTAATACCTGAGGTTGTTTGATTTATAGAATAAATTTTTTTTTTCTTGATAGACACTACCCAACAGTTTGGTTGTAATGCAAAATTATTTTGAGCGTTAACAGACAAAAATAATACCTCGAACCGTTGATAAAATGCCTATTCGGTTTTAATCAAAAAATAGAATTAAGAGCAAACCATTATCATCAACAACAGGAACAGCAAGAGATCCGCTCGCAAATTTTCTGCGCATCTGGCAGACAAATGCCACAAAAGATTCCAGTTCATCCCCATCAAAGAACTGGCTCGATATCACCAACAGGAATTATCCATTTGGTAACACTGTCGCTGCAAAACCGGCTATAAAGAATAAAGATGTTTCAGGTAACAAAAAGAACAGAACATCTCTAAAGCTGGAAATTGCAAAAGAAAAGGCTGAAATTGTGGATTCTTTAGGGAAGCTCGAAAAGGGTTTAGAGGATGCTCTTGCTGAAACAAGAGAAAACGTGCCAACGCCGCAACCACAAGGATACAACTTTGGAAACAGGCATCCGTTCCAAGTTCGAGTTCCTACTCCTGGTCCATCTAACTTTCAAATGGTCGGAGTTGGAAGATTCACTGGATCTGCTTTCCAATTTGACCCAACGTTAAATAACCTAACTAATACCGGGAATCCCCAAATTAATTCACTTAAATCAACTGACGTGTCCCAGACCCCTAGTGTTGGGACTAATTCAATAATTAATCATTATAATGCAGCCCCGGGCGGGTCCCAGGAACCAATTTTATCCTATTTAACAAATGTAAATCAACCAAAAGCTAACGATGAGTTCCAAAGACAGCGTCTAGCGCCTAATCAGATAGCTAACGAATTGACATCAAATGTAAACCTGCAAACTCAAAGCCTGAGATTTAATCAAGCAGCAGCTAAATCAAACAGTAATGGACTTTCCCAGATACAAAATCTGGGTCTTAACGTGGTTGCTAATCAACCTAGAAACGGTACAGAATTTGATGACGGTAATCCAGTAACTAGCCAACCTCCATATAACAATGAGTTTAACTTACCTAACGTTCCTTCTCCTAACCAGCAGTATGTTAACCCATATCTTAAACCAGGTGAAATGATACAGAGCTACGTTGGTAAACCTCCCTTGACTCCCCCTCTTGAGCATGCGTACCCTTTGAATCATGAGCACGAGGCTCTTCTTCCGCCATTAAATCACCAGCAACTTCCGCCTCTCAACCACAATGACTTGGTAGCAACCGAAACCTCCAGGTATACCGGAAGTGACGTTAATGAATTTCCGAACCAAGGTAAGAATCGATTTTATCATGACCAATCAGGAAGGCAGAGCTTAATGCATTTTAACCATTTAACCGATGCTGGAATGCTTTGTTGTCGTTCTTAAATGAAATAAGTTGTTGTTAATGTGGCCCAAGTTATGACTCGCGTAGTTGTCTTGTTTAATATGTGGATATTATGAAACAAAATCTTATCACTAAACTCTGAGAGAAATAATGCAGTGATATTATAGTAACTAATGTGTAAGATAATGTTGTTTAACAGAAGTATGTCACAATAACAACAAATCACTAAAACAGCTCCAGCATAGAACTTAATCAAGCATTCATCAAGTGCAGATAGTTACTACTAACCCCATCTTAAGAAACAATCAATCCAGGTTCAGTAGATCATCTGAACGTTTTATAAATGGTTGACATGAAAACGACAAACGTCATTCAACTGAACAAGACATTTCACGCGATGACCCTTTTGAAAACAGGTCAAACAAGGTCCAATCCTGCGCCGCCAATATATCCCTTCACCATCCCTCCTGAGGGACAACAGGAGAACCAGGGTTACCATGGTTACCAAGGAAGCGAAAACAACAACGATGCCATAAAGGTACTTTGTCATTGTTTCTTGTATAAACCCAACATTATATGTTAATATATAGTCGCTTACTTCGTTTTCTAATCATTTGTAGTTACAACAATTCTCTGCTTTATCCTTTTTTCAGTGTCCCATTTTTGACTGGAAACTACTATTTAAGAACAAGAATTTATACCAGTAAGACTGCAACTAGCTAACATTAACTCGCTCTTTCCAATTTTTTTATGAAGACCAGTTCCCAGGCGTCTGCCCGAGGATCACTGCCATCAGCACAGTCTCCATATTATCCACTCACTAAATCAGCCAATAAGCCACAGGTAAGCTAATAGTGGAAAAATAATGGCTAAAACCAACATTTCCAAATTCTAATTCGATCCTGGAATGCACTGGCATTTCTGAACGAGTTCTTGTGAGCTCTTTGGTGCTCCGTGGGTAAACAAATTTACATTTTTTACATTTTTACTAAAGGACACGGGTAGTGAAAACAGGGGACCAAGAGGAGGATTAGACCACATATTTAGCCAAGGACATTTACCTTAATCTAATCTAGTCATAATCTAAATTAGACTAACAGGAATTCGCAGTATTCTGTATCTTTAAACACCAAATTTAATCGGCTTGTTTTGGTTGATTTGCTTCCTGAATGTCCTTAACAACCAAATACTAATTCTGTCTATGGAAAAAAAATTAAAATAATGTTCAATGACATTCATAACAATTATCTCTTTAATTCTTTTAAGAAAATGTTGACTTTCTCATAATCATATAGTCATAATCATAATCATAATCATAATCATAATCATAATCATAATCATAATCATAATCATAATCATAATCATAATCATAATCATGACCATGACTATAACCGTAATCATAATCATAATCGTAAGTTTATCCACTATAACCAGCCAACCCTTCTAATCAAAACCCTTCTAAAGTTCAGGTCAAGGTTTACTCTACTCAGCGCGAAACCACGTCAACGAGCACGGTATATAAGTATTTTTTTAATTCGAATTTGGTTTGTGGAGGTTTCAGCGTTCTTGGCGCTACCATCTCTTCGCATCAGAGAGCGTTCTGATAGCGAAATTTGTATTGTGAATGGTATTAAACTACTGTGATGTCAACAGCCTGCAGTTACTCGTCAATGGTTTGCAGACGGTGGACAACCTTATCCAATCCCATTGCCACCAGAAGGAATTCAGCACGTTCCCATAGACACAGGCGACACTGTAAGATCAACTAAAAAAAACAGTCTTAGTTTTAGCGCGTAAATGTACACCAAGGGCCTTCAAATCAAAACTGAATTATAAGAGTCTTTTGGGATAGACAACCATTGTTTTAGACTATCACTGTTTTCGAAGCGATAATTTTCCTTTTCTATTTCATAGCAGACTATAGTTGAAACAATTCATTTCGTCATTTGCGATTTAAGAAATCGATGAATAGTCCTCCTCCTTTTCTGATGGTACTCTAAGCAGTCGAAACAACGCGATTCGTTCATCCAGTTGTATTGACAATTTTACCACGTTGTTATGCACCAATCGAAATATAAATATCCCTCCCTTGGAAATCAACTTGACCACTTATATCGTCCATTTTCCTTAAATGCCAAATTTGCATTGAGATTCAACTGCATTGCTAGGGTTGTTAACATTTAAGGACTTTCTATCTGCGTCCACGTAATAAACCAAAATTCGTACTTCCCCTCCTCCTCCTCCTCCTCCTCCTCCTCCTCCTCCTCCTCCTCCTCCTCCTCCTCCTCCTCCTCCTCCTCCTCCTCCTCCTCTGTCTTCTTCTTCTTAATAATTCTTCTTCTTTTTCTTGTTCTTTAGCCTAAATGAGAAACCTGCAGAAATGATAAATATGTAAAGCAAATTTCCCTTGCAAGATGTATTTAATTAGTTTCGTATTTTTCAACCGTGACAATAATTTGGTATGGTAATTCGGTAAGGTTTCTCAGTCCTTCTACGAATTAGCTACCCATAAAACTAACAGTCACAGTGTCTTTGAAGTGTAAACTTTAAATTGCACCAATGAGCCGCATAGAATAGACTCGAACCGTTTTTAACACCAAGAAAAGAAACATAAATTGCTTCTGCGTAAGCAAAGTCCAAATTTGTCCTGCTTAGCTTTGCTACAGATGTTTTGCCAATGTGGTTGCCCAAAATTTCAAACGTTTTCGACTTTCTGGGCGCTCGAGAAAGTATGTGATTAAATTATGTCGGGTGGAATACTGATTTTTCGATTTGATTAGATAGTTAAAATTAAATTTTGCCAAGATTTTTTGTTGCAAAAGCTATGCTCGAAACTTAATCGACTGAAGATGAGTGTTTAAAGACGAACTAAGCTCAGCTTGTATCATTTTATTGCCGCAATGGTATGCAGCCGATTGACAGCCAGTTGTTGGAGGATCCAAGTCCGTTCCCGTTGCCTCAATTGCCAATAGGATGGAAGAGAGGACAAAACAATAAACCTGTAAGACCATAAGCGTTAAGCAGTTGATATAGAGAACATCACTACTTCTACTGAGTCATTCCTGTCAAGCTTAAGTAAAAACTATAAACTATTTCAAATAATGCGTGGAAACGTCCAAAAATTCTCAAAACTCCATGCCATACATATTTCTCACTTCATGCACTTATACCCAATTGTACTTTGCAACATTCCCTCCCACGTCCATCAAGGTCATGTCCATCTTGTTGCATTTACCACGTGTACATTTATCACGCCATTTCAAACCATGTTGCTTTGTGGTGTTCTAAACACACCAAGGTGTTAAACTTATATTGCTCTCTGTTCTATTGACTGATGTTTATTGTTATTGGCTGGTGTTTAAACAGAAACTGAAACCGTGCGATAATGGTGATAACTGGTGTCCTTACCCGTGGTACCCAGTACCACTCCCACCAGAGGGTCAACAGAGCGATCCAATCAACCAAAGGACTCAAACAAACGTCAACCCAGCTAGCAATATTGGAAAAAAGAACTTGATTCGACCTAAACCAGGTAGGACAGGAATATGGAGCCAAATCTTCTTAGATGGTCTTTGATTCAATAGCTGCTATTTCTATAATCAATGTTACACAAGGTTGACACCAACGTTCAACGCCATCATTTTGAAAAACAAACATTGACGTAAAGTAGGTCTATACAACTGTAGGAAAATTGTTTTGTAAGTGAAGTCCATTTTACATAAGATGAAGTAAGACTGTTCAACCCAATATAGCATTGATATAGCATTTTCAACAAATGACTGCGACCTGAAAAATGTTTTTTTTTTTTTTTTTTTTTTTTTTTTGTGGGAAAATGCTGTCCTAAAAAATTTCCAAAAGCAACGGAATTTGTAACGTGAAACAACTATTTCTTCTCTACAGCCAAAAATGAAAGGTCCCTAACTACATTCTGATTGTTACTAAGAGAAGGATGAGATGTTAGCGATTAGTGTAGGGCTTTCCCTCGGCTATTTTTATTATCTATCTGAGACGTAAATACGAATTTATCTGCCTATCTATCTATCTTCCAGAACTGAATTTTGTTTTTAAGCTGTTTGGTTTTCCAAACAATACTTATGTTTTATTTCCAGAAAAAGGTAAATAAAAGATAAGTAAGCGAGAATTGCATTTTGTTTTATATTAGACCTTCAATGTGGCGCTGGCTGGATTGGAGCTCTCGGTGACTTCGGTTCATTTTGCTACAAGGAGATTTTCGAACATAAAACATGGGACAACGCTCATCACACATGCAAAGGCCTTGGTGGTGATCTTTTCAGCGTGACTAACGCCTATGAACAACGTTTTCTTGAAAACTTCACCAATATTGAATCTTGGTTGGGATATCGGGACAAATCCCGGGACGGGACGTGGACTTGGAGTGACTCGAGTCTGTCCGTGTTTACAGACTGGGACAGCAGTGCTAAGGACGACCATGGCAAAGGTCGAGACTGTGTCTTGCTAAGTTCTAAGGAGGGCAAATGGAAAGATGCATCATGTTCACAGAATCACGAATACCTTTGCAAGAAAAAGGCTGAGGGTAAGGATATTCGGTGGATTGTAATCACAATCTATTTAGTGTGAAATGCTTTTTAATTGCTCTCCTTTTGATTTTTTGATCCCTCGATAAAAGAATATTCACTCTGTCAGTTCTACAAAACTAAAGATGCCATCGACTAAACACCAACACTCACATTACTAATCTACGAATTTCGACCTCTAAATTTACAGTGATGCTGTTTTTGGCAGGTTGATACGTTTTGAAACATCTTTGTCGCGATTACAGTACTTATATTTTTGTGAAATTTAGATTGTAATAAAGGCTGGAAGAAGCTGACCCTTAACTCAGTCCGTGGATGCTATAAATTATTCAAAGAACCAAAAACTTGGGAGCATGCACTAGTGGCATGTATGGATGAGCAGGCGTCACTAGCAAGTATACTTAGCGATGATGAAGAAACCATGATATCGCAGGTAGAATAACTTTTCACACATAATATGTACGTCTAAGAAATTCGTAGACAAACTAATTTGAATTCTTGTGAGAATTAATTTACACTCGATTGGCAATTGTTTCTGACTTTTTTCAAGGCGGTTTGTATGTATTTTTTTAATTAAATTAACTAATATTGTCACTTACAATACTTACAATATTTAATATTTAGTTTTAATGTATTAATCCATCTGACTTTTTGACATTTTTAAACTATATTGTTGTTGTTTTTTATTACTATTACGCATTCATTTATCTAAGATCTATTTTTCTCTTAGTTTTTCTATTGTTTTACAGGGCGTCACTGAATATCACTCTTTGTGAAGTGAGCTCCCTGTATAAAGATTGTTATTGTTATTATTATTATTATTATTATTATTATTATTATTATTATTATTATTATTATTATTATTATTATAAAAAAGCCTATATACAGACAACGGTGCTAAATATCAAAATCCTATTTACAAAGTTAACTTCTAAAAGAAAAAAAGTAAAACATTTCAAAACACCATTCGATTTCTGTTAGCTGAAACATTATTGTTTTCAGGAAAGTAAGCAGCTCAAGTCTATTCCAGCGATTCGTAATAACAAGATAAAAATACAAATTATAAAAAGTCATAGCGTCTTAAATTTTTCATCAGAAAATTCATCCTTAAAACAGCATGAGACAGAATAAATAATCAGAAAGAAAGAATAAAACAAATTCATGATATCGGTAAGAATTAGAAAAGTCCATTCATCACACAATCAAAAGAAAAAGCAACATCACAAAAAAGAAAGTTAAGCATATCTCTGATTGTCTAGTTCAAAATCAGCGTCAATGAGGTTTGCTTTCACTCTTTTCAAAGTTCTTGAGCCTCTCAAGCATAACAGGGCTGTTCTAAGGACAGCGAAAGAAACTTTGCATCGTATTATTATTATTATTATTATTATTATTATTATTATTATTATTATTATTATTATAATAATTATAATAATATAGTCCCTGTGGCGTGGACGCGAATGGCTTTAGAAGAATGCTAGCCTGTAAATCGTTCAAACAGTCATCGACGAAGCTATGTGAGGCGATCGCCACAATGACTCGCACGCTATGCACTCAATATGTTGATCCCGCGACCATAGAGCCATTAGTCGCAAGTCGTCTTATCCCACTAGACAAAGGAGAGGGTGCCGTGCGACCGATAGGAGTGGGTGAGGTGATAAGGAGGATCTGCGGCAAGTGTGTCATGAATATAGCCAAGAGAGATGTTGTTGAGGCCAGTGGCTCATTACAGCTATGTGCTGGTCAGAGATCGGGGAGCGAGGCTGCAATACACGCCATGCATGGAATCTTCGAAGCAGATGACTCCGATGCTGTTCTATTAATAGATGCGTCTAACGCATTTAACTCCCTCAATAGGGCAGCAGCTTTACATAACATCCGCGTTCTTTGTCCTATAATTGCAGTGTACGCCATAAACACCTATCGACAGTCAGCTCGGCTATTTATCACTGGCGGCAAAGAAATCATATCGGCCGAAGGAACAACTCAAGGCGACCCCCTTGCTATGGGGCTTTATACTTTAAGCATCCAGCCATTGATCACGAGTCTGCAAGCCATGTCTGATGCAAAGCAATGCTGGTTTGCAGACGATGCTAGTGGAGCTGGCACCACCTTGGAGATCAAACATTGGTGGGATGCCCTGAACTCACTCGGACCAGACTTTGGCTACTTTCCGAATGCTAAAAAGTGTTGGATTATTGTAAAACCAGACAAACAGGCACACGTCAGGGAAGTGTTCAAAGATACAGTCATCAACATAACAGTTGAAGGGCAGAAACACCTGGGAGCTGTTATAGGCTCACGAGAGTTTCTCGAGAGTTATGCCAGTGATAAAGTGGAGAACTGGGTCAGGGAAGTGGCTCAGTTGACTGATTTTGCACGAACCCAGCCACAAGCCAGTTATGCCGCCTATTCGTTCGGCTTGAAACATCGCTGGACGTATTTTCTAAGAACTCTCCCCGACATTCAAGACCTTTTAGTACCACTAGAAGAGGCCATCGCTCAAGTCCTCATACCAGCAATCTTAGAGCGCAAATGTAGTCAATTAGATAGGGATATTCTAGCATTGCCAGTTCGACTAGGAGGCCTTGGCATGGCTAACCCCTGTCACGAAGCGGCACGTGAACATGCCTCGTCTATTAAAGTGACCTCTCCTCTTGTGGAGCAGATCATGAATCAGTCGCATCAGCTGCCAGAGGATTCTCTCGTGAATTCACTCCATCAAGCCACCAAAGCCGAGAAATCAAAGGAACTTACAGATACCGCAGAGGGCCTAAAAAACATTGCTCCACGAAAGACTCAGCGAGCATTGAAACTTGCGCAGGAAAAAGGTTCCTCGTTATGGCTGACAGTACTTCCCCTTCAAGAACTAGGCTTCGACCTCAATAAGAGAGAGTTCCGTGATGCCGTTAAGCTACGTTATGACTGGCCGTTTGATGACATTCCATCAGTCTGTGTATGTGGTGAAACATTCACAGTAGACCATGCTATGATCTGCAAACGAGGTGGTTTCGTCATTCAACGTCACAATGAGTTAAGGGATCTCGAAGCCGACCTTTTAAATATGGTATGCAGTGACGTAGAGGTCGAACCAGTTCTCCAGGACATCTCGGGCGAACAGCTGAACAGAGGATCCAACAAAGCTCAAGACGCAAGGTTGGACATTCATGCGCGAGGCTTCTGGGGTCCCCAAAGCTCGGCATTCTTTGATGTGAGGGTTTGCCACCCTAATGCCGAGTCTTATAGGGACCAGGAAATACAGCAGGTCTACCGCATCCATGAAAATGACAAGAAGCGACTGTATTCAAGGAGAGTGTTGGATGTCGAACACGGCTCATTCACGCCACTTGTATTTGCAACGACAGGAGGGATGGGGGACGAGTGCCATAGATATCATTGTCGATTGGCTGAATTGATAGCAGCAAAGAAAGGGGAACAATATGCACAAACAATTTCATGGATTAGGGCAAAGACATCTTTTGCACTCCTTCGATCAGCTCTGGTTTGTCTTAGAGGTACGCGAGTCAAGCGACGACCCCCACTCGATATCAACAGTCATGACTTTGATATTGCTGCCGCAGAAGGAGCTCTATAGATTAGTAAATAGATTTTAGATGGAACTGGGAGATCATTTACTCCTTTTATTTATCCCTTTTTTTTAGTAAAATGAACTTTTTTTTAATAAATTAGTAATAGTTTTATAGTTTTATTATTATTATTATTATTATTATTATTATTATTATTATTATTATTATTATTATTAGCCGTCATTAGTATAATTTGTTTGTATGATTTAAACATCTCTGCATCATGGAATTCGTAATTTTATAGAATTTTGAATTTTTAATATCAATATTATCTCTATTTCTTTAATGTAAGTCATTTTTTTTTAAATTATTATTATTATTATTATTATTATTATTATTATTATTATTATTATTATTATTATTATTATTATTATTATTATTATTATTATAAAATTGATTTTCTCCAGTTGTCAGATGTTCCACTGGGTAACACTGATTGTGTTTCAGCAACTTCCCGTAGCTTAGAGACACAACACTTTTCGCAACAGATGAGCAGTTCCAAGAATGGCTGATACTTACAATATTTAAAATTTAATAATATTTAATATTTAATAATATTATTATTATATTATTATATTATAATAATATTAGTATTAGTATACGATTACTTGCGCTACTTGCAAATCTTGTAGAGCAAAATAGATTACTACAGCAAGCTTACTTACAATACATACATAAACCATACAATGAAGGGCGAAATTTACGTTCAATAGTCTGAATACATGGCCCATTAACACCTAGAATTGCTGGTTATATTACTAATTTCCCTAGGCTAGACTAACGACAGTTACTTGTGCCTAGGTTTATTCTAAATCCGACTTCTGGATTGGTTACAATGATATTGACAACGAGGGAGACTGGGTCTGGAGTGACCGTATGACGTCTTCTTACACCAACTGGGACGACAAGTCACCTAACAATGGCGGTGTGTCATGCGCAATAGTGACGAGGACCGGAAAGTGGCACGACGAACCGTGTCAGAGCCAGTATAGCTTTATTTGTAAGAAACCAAGTAAGTGAGTTGAAAAAGATGTAATTATAATATCAACGAAAAACCTGGGAAATAAAATTCAACAAAATATTCTCTAAAACGTTTAAGGCATTAGTCTTAATTAAGATGATTGGGCTGTTGGCTTAAGGAAAAATGTATTCGCTATATTGTTTAATCTAGTGCCCAAAAATTATCCGTGCATCTTAATTACTTCAAAGGAATGTATATAAGCATTTCTGGTACAAGTGTGCTGCTGCCCATTTGAGTGTCACCCTGAGGTCAACCAGCAGGCACTCTCTGGAAAGTGCTTTCTTGAAAATGTTACTGATTAAACTAAGTTTAATTCCCTTGCCCATGCACATGTGAGTTTGACAATAACATTTACTGGGCGTTTGTATTTTCAGGTCCCAAAGGTCCTCATCATCCACTTAATGGTCAGTACAGGGTGGAGATGTTTTTGAGCATTATTTCTGTTGTTATGATGATTATTATTTCAGAGATTTTCATAATGTTATTTCGAAAACTATTTCAATATAAGAAAAATTAGAATTAAGGTTTATCGACGTTTCGATGTGTCAAACATCATTTTCAAGATGCTACAAAAAGGGCCTCCTTAAAACCATATTAAACAGAGCCTACAGGTTGCCGTCTAACTGGAAACACTTCATCGACGAATGCTTTAAAGGCTTTAAAGTTAACGTTCTCAAACCTCCGTTACTCATCGCAGTTGATCGAAACCACTGTGAACCAATTTATTACTTATGTTACTTCGGACAATCAGAGTGATACAGACAGGAGCAATGACTCTACCCCAACGGTTATGTTTTCAATCCCTTTCATTAGCCAGAGCGCTGCAGACAGCACAAAGGAGACAACTCCAAGACCTTTGTTCAGTCTCCTTACAACTTATTCTTATTTTCACGAGCAAGAAAATAGGTGAAATCATCAAAACCCGTGAACCAAAACCGAAGATCGTTGACGAACAATGCGTTCTTTATCGCTTTAAATGTGGTCTTTGCGAAATGAACTATGTTGGTTTTACTAATCGACACCTTCAGCACATCAACTAACACTCCAACTCAAGATCTTCAATTGGCAAGCACGTGAAGCTATAACACGGAGTCAAACGACCGTCTATTGCAGACAATTTCGCCGTCCCAAAAAAGTGCCGGAATAAACTGGACTGGTTGTTCTACGAAATGTTACTCATAAAAGAACTAAAGCCATCACTCAATGTACAGTCAGACTCGATCCGCGCGAAGTTATTCACCCTTGCTTAACTAAAATATTTACATAACATCAAACACTGTGGAATGCGTCCATTAGACATTAAAAATCTTCAACTCTCAGAGTTATAACATTAGCATAAACGAGCTCAATCTTGAGAATGATGTTTTATACATCGAAACGTCGATTAACCTTAATTCTAATTTTTTTTATAAAATGCTTCAACAAGCAACTCAGAATCCGATATTTCCGAAAAATGATGCTATTATATTATACTGCACTACACTACACTGCACTACACTACACTATACTACGCGACACACTTCACTACACCACACTATACCATACCACACCATACCATATTATACTGTACTTTTTTCATCTGTAATTCAGTAACAATTAATGGGATTCAGTATAGCTGATGCATAAACCAGTTGGCATTCTATCTCATAAAGTCATCGTATTTTCGTTCAATATTATAGACGCAACTTTGACTCAAGAGGTTGAGAAATTTGTCTCTAACAAGTCATTACTGAATCCCGACATCGATACAAGCGTGACCATATTTGGAAGGCATTCAGGTGAGAAAGCAGAATTCTTGAAAATTAGAAGAAAATTTACCTAATGGAGATAATTCTGATTGCCATCGAGACATTTTGTTAGGCGATGTGCTGTGCTTAAGTCATTTGTTCTGTTCACATAACTAGAGCAGAGCACGTGCTTTATTAATATCCACACTTGGTCCTGCCGATGACAGCATTTTCATCTTTCGTTAAGTCTAAGGTATCTTGAAGGTAGTATTTTAAACAGGCCTTGGCTTCCCTTGGCATCCTTGCCTTATGGATTGATATTTTGCAAATATATTCAAAATATGGCAATAATAATAAACTAGAATTGGCTAGATTGGTCTGCAATGTACAGTTTTTAAGTTCAAATTTAGCAAAAGTGGCTCAAGAAACTGCAGATTCATCTTTCAATCTTGATGCTAATTGCACGTTTCATGATAACATCAAAATTTCTATTTTCATAGTGACTCCTCAATACTTATGGACGGTGCAAAAGATCTTTAACAGCCGCATTCACGGATCGAACCCAATTGCCACGCATGGCAACGTGAAATCGGTGGACGGTGGTCTTCAGCTCAACGGAGTGGACGCATGGCTGGACGCAGGGGATTACTATGGCCAGTGCTTGGGTGATCCTGATCTCTGTATCAAGGGCTTCTCTTTTGCGTTACAGGTATCTAATCCTGTTGTATATCACAAGCTATGTAGAAACGTATACTGAAATTTAGTATTTGATGAATTTAGCATGTTTTATTTGATGTTCATTAAAACGAGTCTCGGGCTCATGAGTGTAATGTGGATAAATAAAGTATTACTATACTACTACTATTACTACTACTACTGCTGATACTACTAAACGTTTGGTGCTGATCATGATTACTAAGGGGCATAAGGATCCGGGAAGTGAAAAAAAACGAAAACCTGATCAAGGCAAATTTTTTTTGAGCCTTCTTGATAAAACATGATAAGTTGCTAGGCAGTTTTAAACACAATATTGTCAACATTTCTCCTAACCACGGGTAGCACAGCGTGATCGTGGACACGATCGTAAATGACAGTGAGTAGGCTGAAGACATTAAATTCTTGTTGATGCAATTCATAAAATGACTGTCTGCTTCCAGGTTGATTTTTTCATCTTTTTTCTTTCTGTATATCTGTGTTCATTTAAATTTACCTGTAATATCATAAGTAATAGTTTGATGACTTTGTTTCCCTTAGCTTAATTTCGACGACGACGCTTTGTCTTACAAAGACAAACGATATGTTTTGGATTCTAGTGGAAACTCGCGAGGTGTGTCAATCTTCATTCAAAATGGCTCACTATTTTACAAGGTAAGATTACATAAGGGTAGACCAAAACTTCTACTGTATTTAGTAGGACGGTGTAAAATCTACAAGCAACCAATAGGACGACACAATAGGACAAAACAGAGCCGACATTTTGACGTGCATGAATGCAAGAATGACGGTAAACGACATATCAGTGTTTCTGTTTAAGTGGATGCAAATGGCTACATTAGGATATCAAGCATCATTTTTCCCCTACCTTTTTTATAATCGTACTCAGATTTAAACTGTTTTATCTTATAATAAAGCTGATCCACTTTGCAGGTTGTAACATCGACAAAAGAATGGCAACTGTCCATGGAGCTTGTAACCAATGAGTGGCAGGATATCGCGTTGACATGGAAGAAAGAGGAAGGGCTAATGCTCTATGTCAATGGAGCATTCAGGGACTCGCTAAAGGATGGAACAGTAACAAGTCTGATACCAAACAAGCAGGCACGACTTACTATTGGTAGAAAGAGTGGAAACCCGCCCTTTAAGTACACGAGGTATGTAGCCACCACCGCTCGATTGAAGTTGGTGATAGCAGTGATTTAAAAGAAGTTACAGGTCCTTCTACCTTGGAATCTAATGATTTAGAAACCCCGTAGATAAACATTTAGTTATTGCAATAAAATATGTAATAAATGACCTGAGGGAGTTCTGGTGTCTTCAATAGAAAATAGCATGTAGATGAGAAAGGAATTCTAAGTAAGACCTATGAACAGACGTCAGCATGGCTTGCATTCTACTGAGATTGGTAAAGGCTCTTTTCTTTGTATAAGCACAGCATTATGTTTCTTCTTCCATAGGATGTACATCAGTTCGCTGTACGCATTCACTCGTTTCCTTGCACCAGAAGATGTGCCGTATGTGTTTACATTTGATAATACAGGTAAGATGCCTCATTTTTCGAACCTGGAGAATATTTTTATGTTAATTATTACAGGTATGTTGAGTATCCTGACCATAAGAGGAACGTGTCGGTGTGTGCCTCGATCTCGATGCTGTGTTTGAGGCTGGAAACTCGGTTCTAACAGCCTACATGAGTTACGCTCACTATAAGTAGTCGTGTTCTTTCCAAGATTTGTTTTATAGATTTTCTTGTATTTTACTTTTCTGCAAGACCCACAACTAAATGAAACGCTATGTTGCATTTCAATAACTTGAAATCATTTGCAAAGTAGTACTTGTTAGTTGATAACCTCGACAAGAGCTCTTACAACTAATTTGATCACTTCTAACAAACTGTATAAAAGAGATGCAAATAATTTTGTGAAATTTAGAGCTCTTTCAAAAGTAATGGCCTTCTTTGCTATTAATCTTTGTTCTTCCATCAATATGCCCTATCTTGAGGATTATTTTTTCATTCTCCACCCTCGTACTACACCCTTTTAAGAGGGTGGCTTCTTATTCCTTTTCCGGTATGGTCGAAAATTTGTTGTTCCCCCATACCAAGGGTTGTCCTTCGTAGCCCACCCTAAAGTGTAAAACACCACAACTACCATTCTGGAGAAGAGAGGGAGATCATATTAATCAGCTGAAAAGAAAATGTAGATATAGATACATTTTGCTAAACTAATATAGTACATATGTGACTGCAAGGCATAACAACTTCTCACCTGATTTTTCATGTCCATAGTTGTTCCACGCTACATGTGGCTTTTCCCTAAGCTTGAAGACAAGAAGGTAACAGGAAGCCCAGATATCGAAGTGAACGGACCAGTAAGAGCAGTGGATGGAGGAGTACATCTTGATGGTCAGGGATCTTTCCTGAAAATTGGAAACTTTGACAGCAAATGTCTTCACGATCCTTCCAAGTGTCCCAATGGGCTCAGCTTGAGCTGCAAACTAAAGTTCAACCGGGTAAGATTCAGTCACAATCAAACACTTTTCGTCTGAATTTGGACTTCTTTTCAGATAATAGCATCAAACCAGAACAAAAAAACATAAGTAAGGTAGTTAGGTTCTAAAGAAATTGTCATGCTACGTTGCGGGCAAGTAAAACACTAAGCTAAATAAATTGCCATAGCAAGTTTGTGAAGCTGAGTCGAAGTTTCGAGCGTCAGTCCTTAAAGTACAATAAGTCACTTGGCTCTGACTAAAAGCTGATGCTCGAAACCTCGCCTTTGCATTCTTGCTACGGCGATTAATTTACAGTTATCAACCCTCCTCTCCGGCTAATAATAATAGTAATAATAAAAAGTGTCGTGTGTATTTAGCACTGTTATACTAATTGGGGACACTGTAAATAGATAAACAAATATATCAAAAAGTTGATAAACAGCTAAGCGTTTAAACGACTATAAGAATTCTTCACCATTGATACCCTTGGCAATCATAATTTTTGCTGAAACTTACACTCCGAGATGGATGGTAAAAAGGTAAAGCCTGCAAACGCGCTATGTGGCCCACCAGGCCGTAGCTTATCCCGGTTTCTGTAGCATGAAGCGATTAGGAGTATTTCTACTCCCCCCTGGATGGAATGCTAGTCCATCATAGGGTTACTCCCAGCATTAAATTCTTCGGTGCCCATTTATACACCTGGGTGGAGAGAGGCACTATGAGAGTCTTGCTCAAGAACACAACACAATGTCCCCTGCCAGGGCTCGAAACCGGACCGCCTGATCCGGAGATGAGCCCGCTAACCATGAAGCTACCGCACCTCCACACCCCAAGATGGATGGTTTTGAATAATTAAAGCATGACACTCAGTTTCCTTTATCGATAGAAGTTGCTTGAAGAAACAACTATAAATTGCCTAATGTAAGAGAACTCGAGGATTAACCGTAGTTTCACCTATTCAAAATTGTGTTGATTCAACGTAGTTGTATTTGTGCGTGTTACAGGTTGTACGAACTTACAAAGAGCCTCATTACATTCTGGACTCCGGTGGCCATCAAAAAGGAACCAGAGGCCTGTCTGCATATCTCCTTAACAATAATCTATACTTCAGTGTTGCCATGAGTACTGATGAGGACACTCTGACTTGGACAGTTAGAACATCTATTTTTACTGTCAGGTAATAAACACTGTAGAAATCTTTTAGTACTTCGTTACACACGTTTTATTAGCAGATTTTAAACGACCGAGATTCTCCAGTTGACGGAACTTCTCCAGTTAAAAAAATGGTTTTTCCTATAAACCGATATATGCGAATATCTTTCTTTCTACAAAGAACTAAAACCTTGGCAATGAATAGGAATGGCCAATTCAAAGCCCAAAACAACCGTGTCTACAACACTATAAGCCATTATCTCCTTAGTGTTCAACTGCATTAACTTGTAACTGCAAATGTAACGTTATCGTTCTCTTATAACTAACATTTTAACCATGTGTATAATGGGCATGCTAGGGTTCTAGTTAGGGTTCTAGTACAGCGTCGGGTTATGACTGGTCTGGCCGATTCGGGAGTGACAGTTTCTCCCACCATGGGTGCAGGTGTAGTCCATTTGTATATACGTTTGTTAATTATATTTTTTTGATACTGCCAAGTTTACTCACAGGCAAGGTTTATTTCCTTCATCTGCAGATGGCAGCGTGTTG
>OZ026595.1:30605253-30630253 GCA_964020085.1 Micromussa lordhowensis
GGAGAAACTTAGAAAAAACAAAGAGTAATGTCTGCATAATTACTTTGATTATCTTAAAAATCAGTAACTATAGCAACGGTAACTTACAAGGTACCACTTAGTTCCTTCCCACGCACGATCAACAACTAAATAAATAGATAGACAGGACGATTGGCATATCTGAAAGACTTCTACCAAATTGATCGATTGTGTAAAGAAAAAATATCTTGCTTCTGTAAGGCAGCCATTCAAGGGTTTGACACAAATGTCTCCCAGTTTATGAAACCAAAAATATCTTCAAATATTTAAAAATATGCGCACGTAACGAAAAAGGATAAGGCTTTTACGATCTGTAGATTAACAGAGCTTTTATTTCAGTTTGTGCTGAAATGGCTTCACATTTACCATTGCACAGTTCATTAAAAGTGACTTGAATGTCCAAATTTCAAACACATTTGTTCTAAAAATGAAAGAAGAACAAACATTATGGTCTAAATGGCAACTGTAGGTGTAAAAATATATTCCCTCGCCAACAAAAATAATTGACAATCCTCTTCACAAAAATAAAAATATCACGACTGTGTCAATTTTGTTTGCCTGCAAACAATGAACGCTGCGATAGATATTGACACACAGGTCAATATGCATGAATCTCACCTTTTGGCTACTACTACAAAAAAACACCGTTTAAATGAATGTTAATAAGATGGTCTATGTGTCACAAAGATGCAATGGCGAGCTGTTGCTTCTATTTCCACGGAAGTTGATCACAAAGCTATTCTGTATCCTGTTTTTGTCCGGCCTCATAATTGAGCATTTAGGTACGAAACAAACTTAGAATCGCATCTCCGCTAAAACTTCAAACGAAAACCGCTAAACCATAATTATTAGTGTATTATTTTCCTTTCTGATTTCTAAACAGTTTCCTGAGTGTCATTACGTCCATGAACAAGAAACCCAAAAAAACCTTGAAACATTATTTATATATTTTATTCGAACAGATATTTTCCAAGATACTCCTGTCTGGCGGGACATGGCCCAGGTTTTATGACCAAATTTGCTATAATGTGACCACAAAAAAGCATTTGTTTTCCACCTTTTCGTGAAGATTAATTGATTCACAATGAGAACACATTTGAAAATATCCTGCAGTGGAAATATAACGTAAGTCCATTAAACTCACGTTTTCGTGATTATGTATTTTTCTCCGGTTGTGCATGTTTTTTTCTAATACACAGCACAAGCACCTGCAATGGCATATAATTTGCATACCGAGAAGAATGAAGAGTTATTCCTTTCGCTTCAGTTAGTTTTGTTTGTCGAATAAAATAGCATAACTCTCGAAACGTCCTTCGAAAAATGTGCGACCACTAAGCCATCAGTATGAAACAACAGTGTAGCAAACATTGTGTTAAATCTCACTTTCATTTTACTTTGTCTTCGAGGTTCGGTACTGTTCATCCCATGCAGTATCGGAGGTTTTTGAAGAAACAATGTCCCGAAATTCAATCAAGAGGATTGAATACTAAGTCTCAGAAAATTCATGTAAGTCAAATTCAGATTCAACTTAACTAAAATAAATTCAAGGTTCTAAATTTGAAATCAATTCAATGTTACGTATTTCAATGCAACTTGAGAACATATGCAACAATTTTGAATTACTGAATTGTATCGTGAGTATTCTGGACCGTCTGCACTTCTCCATCGATCGCTAAGGAGTAGAAGGAGGGGTGAAATCGATCTCTGAAGGCGAACAAGAAGAGAGAATGTCCGGCGGTGGATGGGTGAGAGTAAGCGGGCCACCAATGATTGAATCTAAGGACTCGACACTTAAAGACAGTGACGGTGATAGCGCAAAAATTGCGTTTTTATCGATAGGCGCGAGTTTCAGTGTGGGATATGTGGCTTGTAGCTCAGGCCTTGACAGTTTCACAGGATGGCTCCTAATAGCTTTCCTTGTGTGTCTGGGGAATAACTCCTTAGGGCATATCTTCAGGCTGTTTTCCCGCTGAAACCTTGGTTTATTCTCGCTTATATTTAGATCGACAATCCGTAATGACTGTAAGAGTCTTTGACTGTTCTTCGAGTTAGCGCCAGCTCCAGCAAACTTCACAGTGCCCTGAAAGTTTTTCGCCGCAAACGAGTTAAATGGCAATGTGTTGCTATCAAAATCGTTACTTGAGGAAGTGTAAGGATTGGCATGAGAATAGCATCTTTTGCAAACGCTCAAAGATTCTCTCTTAACATTTATCCGGGGCAGACGAAATGCTTTCTTTTCTTGCTTCAGAGTTGTCTTGGCTTCTTGCTGACTTCGATCACGGAAGGACGTTTCTATTTTTCCCTGTCTTTCGTACGCATAATTATTTGTTATTGCTGGAAAACATTTCTCTTCTTCTTGGCTCGCTCGCGTGTAGAGCTTTTCCCCTCTTGCGTAACGAGAATTTACTTTCCTTACATCCATATCCATTTGCTTTTCTTCAATAAAAAATTAAAACTGAATCAACATTTCACGAGTGAAATTCGTGCTCGATGCGAGTCAATTTTCCTTTCGAATGTGAGCCCGCTGTTATCTCACTACAGGGACATGCACTGTTTACCTTTTGTTTTTCTTATTTGCTTTTTTAGGTAAATATAGTTGAGAAATCTTAAACGCCATTCGTTATCATTTATCAAACATGAAAAACCTCGATAAGGACCAAATAGCTTAATGAGATGCTAAGTATGTTTTAGTAGTAAATTTTGTGACCGTATGCTGAGAAACATGCTTTGTGATATCGGTTGTTACCTAGAAACCAGAACCCGACCTGCAAAATCGCATTCATCTGGGAACAAAAAACAAATCTATACCAAAAAACTGCAATATTTACTTTTTCGATTGGCAGCAGAAGTGGTCGGATTTAAAGCTGCAATGGCCCTTAAATTAAACCCTGCAGCTATTAAATTAGAGGTTTGGTTCTTATCGGAAAAAAATAAATGATTTCACTCAGAATGAAAAGAGTGGCACCGTCATATTTCAAGAGAAATGACAGTGATCTGTACTTCACTCAGTGAAGTCTCATGGGTGTTTTCCTAAGAGAACGACAAGCAGCAAGCCTGGAATAAGGTCTGCCGAAGAAATATCTTAATAAGTTAAAAACGGTAGTTCTATACTGCAATAAAAACGTTAATATCTGTCCATTAAAATGAAATTCGTGAATTTTCTTAGTTAATGAGAGAAGAAATTGTATTTGATCTTGTATCTGAATTGTGAATTGTATCTTCTGCCAAACCTTGCTACGATATTTGACGAAAATAACATTGATGAGGAGTTTCGAAGATGTGAGATGCAAAGGTAATTTGGACCCTTCGACTGTGCAAACGTCGGTTACTAAGCTATTTCGGTTAGTTAACACCATTTTGTGAAAATAAATAATTTCTGAACTATGCTAAAATGGATTATCATAATTAACATCGCAATATTGAATGTGAGAAGAAGCTTTTAGATCCACCCCTTTTGCAAATAATTAGTTCAATATTCGTTGACGAGTTACCACGCTATATAGGCCATCGAAATACCAATGGCTAGGGAATAATAGGGACCTTAAGCAAACCACGACGGCAACGGCAACGAGAACGCCACAAAACAAAAGGTTTAATGGGCAGAACAATAGCTGTGCACATGCGTTATAGTTCTTGGTACATTTCTTAGCCGTCCTCTGTAAAATCGACAACGTGAAATGACCAAGTTCTGGGTATTTTGGAGAACGTGAGCGACGGCGCCTTTTTTTTTCGTATTTTCTTTTGGAATTGTTCGCTGGCATTGCATATTAAGCTTGAGCAAGTTCTGAGACCGATAGACGTACTGAACAGATCTATGCATGTGCGAAATTCGACGGTAAAATATAAATTCATTTTTTTCTAGGCGTCGTCCTTGGCGTCGCCGTCGTCGTTGCTTAAGGTCCCTAATGTTGATTGTTGTTTTTGCTGAAGATTCCCAGAACAGAAGTCTGAACGCATTCACCTGAAGAAAGGTAAATATTATTACCTGGAGGCATATCAGAAGGCAGATAAGCTGGCTGACTGTGCATCAGTGGCAGTCGAGCTTCCCAGTGGTCATTTTGAGGGACCAATCAAAAGAGTGCATTTGAGCTGGCGGTTACCAGGTTCGTGACAGTAGTCTAGGAAGATGAATATCAAGGCATAACGTAATCTATCGATCAGAAAACATCGTAACATATACCGTGCTTTATCAATAATGAAAGAAAGGGAAACGATGGACTAAAAACAATGTATGATATCAAAGAATATACTTTGCCAAGATAAAAGGGGGAAGCTTTAATGCTTTGTTTATTGTGTTCGAAAGATACTCGTCATTTAATCTAAAAAGCTTTCGATTAGTGGGCACTGAATGATAAGTCAACATTTACTTCAATAATTGAATGCAAAAAATCCTGACTTTCTCTAATTTCAATACGTTGTGAACCAACCTTGGATAGGCCCACGTTTTATTAAACTACAAAGCGGCGCGAAACGTTTTAAATTCGAAAGAATGCGCTGTAAAAACGAAAAAGAAAAAGGAAGAAAAGAAAACATATTGTGGTAAAGATCGTACTGTGCAATCTGTTTATTTCAAGCTATTATTTATGTGTTCAACCGTTTTCGCAGATGGAAGAACAGGTCCTGGGCCATCTTCAGAGGAGGAAGGTTTGTACTCACTTCGCATGTGAGCATGGCATCTTGTTAAAACTTAAAAAAAGTAAATCACTTTATTTGAGTGTCGAAGTGCTTAGCACTACTCTACTGATTGAGGACACTGAAACAAGTCCCAACTGGTAGGAGGATGACCAGCTTACTATTAGGAGTTGAATCTGGGACCACCAAGAACAAATCCATCTAATGCCAAGGAGGAGGATTGAACTCGGGACCTCCGGAACGCAACTCCAGCGCCCGTAATCATTAGGCCACGCTGCCTCCACTAAACACGCTCATATGCTTAGTCTAGATTCAATTATCTACGTATGACGTAGTTGTGGTTAGGAGATGACGTTGTCAAAATGTGTATGATTGAATGCGACTGGCTCGTTCTTTGTAGATTGAGTCCCAAAAACGATTCGGTGCCAACTGTTATGTCTTTCCAACGCTGATATTGAACACTTTTCAGTTCTTGACGCTGTTATTCCGAATGATGCAAAAATGTAAAGGATTGAAAGACGAATAGAATCGATATCAGGAAAGCTTTCTCTTTGAAAGTCGTCTTAAGATTGGACATCACAAAGAAACGTAGTGGAGAACAATTAAGCGTTTCTAGACACTTACATAAGAGATGTAAATGCTGTCTATAGAGATGTGTGTCGTTATATTTGCAGCTATACCCAAGCCAGTTGGTTTGTATCCACTAAACAAAGCGTTTGGTGCTAAAGATGCTGGACCTAACCACGAAAATGGAGTACTTAGTAATGTAGATCTCAGCACAGGTCCTGATGGTAAGAGATATTCTTCACCTTGATGATAAGTTATTGGTACACTTCCATTATTCTAAACGTAGAATTGTAAGAGCCTACAGATGTGCAGTCCTTTTAAGCAGAGCAACAGGTTGTGGCAAGGAAAATGGTAGTACCAACAGACTGACAATTACTGTTTTTGTTTTCTTATGTTCAAACTAAGCGATAACTTAACTATATAAACGTTTTTGCACTTTTTTTAATTTCTCTCGTCATAAGGTCACGTACTGAACTTATTGAACCCGAAACTGACGTTTATAAATCGTTACTTTCTTGATATTTACATAATTTTGTTAAAGGAGCTACGTCACGGTTTGTGTATCTTGAAAAGTTTCACCTAAGTTTTTCAAGTTCGTCGTTTGTAATCCGTGTTAACCGTCTCCTTCCTTTATCATCCTTGTTCTTTTATTGTTTATTATTATCTCTTTGGTGTTTTTTCAATTTTGATAGTATATTTTTCATGTTGAACAGACAATGAAGATGAAGCCTACGAATTCAAAGGTACAGCGGATTCATTCGTGGAGATTCCCAATGACGGCAAGCTGGATACACAGAACTCCATGACAATCCTCGCAAACGTCTACCCCACAGGTAGTGGTGGACCCATCTTGAATTACAAAACAAATGGTTGGGGAGTCCATCTCTGGCAGTTTGAGTCCACTGAGCTATTTGTGCGATTTGTCCATCGTAATGGAGTTTTCCATAAGCCAATTGCGTCGAGGGTGCTACAGGTTAGTGGTGGCTATCTTGAATCTTTGCACATTTTTGGGGACACTCTTGGGTCACTGTTATTTACCTGTAGCTCTTTACACTTATAAAGATTTGTTTGGCTTTTGGCTCAGAGTGTTTAATAACTTGAGGGTTGGCAAAGTCCAAGAGCATGAGTGAAGTTACTATTTCTAGTCCAAGATACGAGCATAGAGACAATTTTTGTTAATTTCACAAACTGATTACGATTACTCTTGATTCCTAATGACTGCGGTGAAGAGAGAATTTACAAGAATGCCTGCATGCTAAAAATGATGCTTGAAAGCTCGTAACCAGTTGCACCGTGAAGCACATAATTTATTCTCGGCCTAGAAAAAGAAAGACTGGGAGACTTACTCCCTGATTACAGCTTTGTTCACAGTTGACAAACAATTATGAGCGCAAAATGAAAACCCGCAATGGGATGGCCTCTGTCTGCATTGTATCTGTGATTCCGCTTATAATACTTCTTTTAGTATGTGTGTGTTATATAAATTGTCAAGTACAAGAGCGAATAAAGTTTTTTATGATTTTTCCTCTACTGTGAACTCGAGAGAGATGATAAATGATACTTTTTGTTTCGTTCTACCAGCTGAACGAGTGGAATCAGGTTGGTGCAACATACGACAACACTACCGGTGTAGCACAGCTTTGGCACAATGGTAAAATGGTGAAGAGTCGTAATATCGGTCAGATCAAACTGGCTACCCAATATCCAATCAGGATCGGTGCCAGGGATGGAGACGAGAGAAGGTTTGCTGGAAAGATTTCATGCTTACAAATTTACAACAAAGCCTTGGACGAGCAACAAATTGGAAACCTTAAGAGTTGTCCTGTCAAAGGTATGACATTTTTTATAACGTTACTTATTTGTCACTATGACACAGGTAAATGTGTGTAAAAGGTAGTCCCTGAAAAGCATAGTTTTACAAGTTAAGATAAAATTTAAGATAAAATTGGAATCTTTCCCCTTTTTCAATGTTGGAGCAGCCAAATGTTTTTCTGTAACAACTGCTGTAATTTCCATCATGATGCACCTTGAAATTAACCTTTTATATCGCCTTTCTACAGAGGCACAAACCTATTTGCCAGTCCAGGTTCTGTCTATAGTTAGACCAAAAATAACTCTAACAACGATTAACATCATCCTACTTTTAAGCTAGAAATTCAGCGCAAAGGAACACCGACGATTTTTTTGTTATTTCCGCACGCAGCAAAGATCTTAAATGATGACGAAGAGGACTCAGGTGATGGCTCAGCATCAGGAGACTGGGAAGTCCATGACTTGGATTGTGAGTAAATTTCCTGCGTTGGATAATGCGGCATAAATAGAAATTCTTATCTTGCCTCTCGTTTCAGTGACGCCGTTGTTCTTTTTCGAGCCTTACACGTTGCCTAAACTGATAGTGCGTCTAAACGACTAACCTGGAACTAGAGAATAGCCTGATTCCAGGCCGAAAAAGTGAAAAATATGCCATGATGTTTTCGCAGAAAGGTGCTATTATACAACTCTCCAAATATTCTTTCTAATTAATTTGCTGCGGATAGTTCCTTTGTGCTTTCTCGCTAAACTTTGTCTCGTTTATCGTTTTCTTGTTAGCCCTTTAGTCATTTTGGGTAACCCTTACTGGCCCTTTTTTATTTTTTTAATTATGTAGCTAAACTTATGTAGTAAAAGTCTATGATGGGTACGAATAAGTTTTTGTGCTGAATCAATAGCTTCTCAATTACTTTTTAATTTGCAGCAAGTGCCGTGGATATTTCACACAATGCTGGTAAATATGACAAGGACGAAGAGGCTGATGACGAGATTCAGGGTTAGTAAGAAGTGGAATAAGCATAGACTGGAAAGATTACTTGGATTTTCAAGAGAATAGCTTTCCCTACTTTGAGCGATCTTGTCACAAAAAAGACTTGTCTTAAAATATAGTTAAACGCAATGGCATGAAATAGCAGGAAAACAAAGGATACCAGAAGTGGTTTTAGCTTCTGGAACCAGGGTACTCGGATAGGTACAGGAATAGAGAGGAATCGTAAGGAACGTTACCTATTTCCAGTTAGGTCAACAAAGAGCCACGTTTAGAGTTAAAGAGTTTTTCGTAATTAAATGAAATGTTTCACAAAACGTTTGTAATTTGCCGAGCTCGTAATTAAGTTGAGAGAATAAGCATGAGTGTCCAGAAATATACGTCAACTCGTAGAACCTGAATGACGGTCCCACCGAGCAACGATGATCGCTGCACATTACTTTTACTTCTTGAGAAACTTTCAAAACTCGCAGGGAATACAGAAAAACAGCGGACAAGGAGAAGAACTAAGAGGAGACGGATTGAGTAAAACTGACCATCTATCAAGAAAAACACAACGTCAAATACAAATACAACGTAAATATAAATACAACATGTAAATCGATGTCTTAAGTTAATTATATTCTTTTTATATTCTTACAGGATCCGAATCCACCTCAGGTAAGGGTTATGTTACTAATCTCTAAGACTAATTAAACGATTTAAAGGACTCTTGCGCAGAGCGACAGCCTATCGAAACAACAGAAACCTCCCAGACAAGAATTATTTTGTTAAGAGTTAATGATGAGTCAAGGTTTAAAACTTTCAGGGAACAAGTGCGACCCAGAACCATGTGAAAATGGCGCCAAGTGCATCCGGGATAATAAGAGGATGGATGGCTACCGATGCAAATGCACTTCTGATTTTACAGGACGGAACTGTCAAGGTAACGAGCTAAATTGCCAATTCGCTTTAAGAAACGCGCCTGCAGGGAATCATGGTAGTTACATTCATTGAAACTAATATAAAGTTCGAGGTGATGAATAAAGCTATCTTGATTCCCTGTCAATACGTCTCCTAGATGGAATTAGCCATTGCCTGCACACGTTTCTACTGAAACCATTACTACATTTAAAACCTTGAGATAAGCGACCTGTTTTGAGTTCTTTAAAAATAAAAACACTTGCCCCTCTGGGAAAAGAAACCACCAAACTTCAAACTTCTCCTAACTTCTATATTATTGTGCAATATTTACTGTGTTTACATTAGTATTATAAAATAAATATAAAAAGAGAAAAATTTGTTAAATATGTTATGGAAAAAAATAGAAAGATATGTGCGTGGTAACCAGGCTAGGCATTGGCTTTCACGCTGGTTACAACCATAGTAAGCTACAATGTAACAAAGGTACATTGCAGAAAAATACATCACCAGATATTAAGAGCCCTAAATGTAACAAAACAAATTTGTGGATATTGGAAGCTTTAATTTTAAACCGAGTTCCAATGGTTGGTTGTCCAATGTAATTTAACAAGAGTTTGAGTAACCTTGCTAGTAAAAGTTGCTTTGTAAAGAAAAGCATACAAGTCGTCAGATAATATGATTGAAAGAGGATGCTGATTTCTGTGTTTATTTCCAGTTTCCAAGCCAGATGCTGAGAATCCTATCGTAAAGAAGACAAAGATCCCTAAACCTGAGCTAAAGATTGGAAGCGAGGATTATCAAAAAAATGCTAGTTCCTTAAATCTGATTGGTGAGTTTTCCGGCGTTTGTTTTTTAAACTTTTAATCTTGTGAAATCTGAGGTGACATTGGAAAATAAATGTTATTTAACTATCGAATTCTCTAGTGAAGAGCAAACGTTATACATATTTGCCAACTTAGAAACGACAAGAGAGATCTGGGCTAGTCTCCTATTGCAGTTTTTTGGGGACAAAACATGAGAAGCCATGTTTGGTGAGTGGTTAGGGCGCTGGATTTGAAATTCAGAGATCGCCGGTTCAAGTCACGCTCTGACCACTTAGCTGGAGTTGTTTCTCGGTAGGCCCTTGTTCAACCCCTCTATAATGCTTGTAAATAGCCAACTAGTGTACCTCCCGGCAGTAGGAAGCCTATTATGTTTATTTGAAACACTTCTTTATTTCACTTTAAATGACAAGCTAGAGTACTTGCTAGTTGTAGCCGAGCGAATCGACCACTATAGATAGTCAACATTTAACATTTTTTGTCCGCAAAAATGGTGCCACGAGCGACTTCGAGATGAAACTCACTCCAGGTTTCTTTTCGTTTTCAAAGTCGCTAATAGTGTATATATATGTCAAATAATAATGCATTTACTATATGTTAGTAATATATCGCGTACTTTTCACAATGCTAGCAAACAAAGATTACTAAAGCTGTTTTGTTTTTCTTTAATTTCAAACGAAAGAAAACCTACCTGAAGAAAAGAAGGAAGACGTGCTCTTACTTTTCCAAAAGGTCGGCTGTTACAAGGACGAGATTGTAAAACATGATCTGCCGGACAGAGCCACAGTCAAATCTGTCACTCAGGAAGACTGTGTACGATCATGCGCACTGGAAGAAAAGGGATACTCGTACTTTGGACTTCAGGACGCTGACAAGTGTTTCTGCGGACACCGCTATGGAAAGTATGGCAGAGCAGATGAGGCTCTCTGTAACATGCCGTGCAAGGGAAATGACAAAGAGAATTGTGGTGGTAATTCTACAAATATGGTCTACTTCTTTGGTTTAGGTAAGTTTTTATTAGATCAAAAAACTGCAAGCTGGTTGGTCAGCCGTAAGAAATCTTGTAGGAACACCCCAAGAGAGCTTTATCTCGAAATAATCCCAGTTTCAACGGGAACAATGCCCTCGTAATGTGCCTTTTTCTGAGTAGTTTCCACTCCAACATGATACAAACAGTTTCATAGTTAGGCTCACGTTTTTGCTGCCACGTCGTGTAACCTAAGTAATTCTGTCCTCAGGTACTAATTACACTGTAATGACTTCAACTGGTGACATCGATGGAGCCGACACAGACGCCAAAGTATACATAACCTTATATGGAGAGAAAGGCGATTCAGGATTCAGGAAACTGGACACTAAACATTTTGCTAGGGGAAAGTAAGTTGTGATCTCGATTGAATCGGACCACAATACAAAATAATGTGTTTCTGTTTTATTGGCTATTTTATATAATGGTGTTTAACCTCTCTTATTCTTCTTCTTAGAAATGATACAAACACTCTGGTATTACCTGATCTCGGTAAGCTGAGGCAAGTTAGAATTCTACACGATAACTCTGGAACAACTCCAAGTTGGTTCCTGGAAAAGGTACGAGATAACGTTTACTCTTGTATGGAATTTATGATATATTTTAACAGACGATTTCTCTGAAGAACCAGAGAGCTGTGCTGAGATGAGAATTGCTTATTGTGTTTGGATTCTAGCCAAGCCACATGACTCTCATGGGTCAATCAAAGCCACTGTCATAGATATTCAAAGATGGTCTATGAAGGATGAAGAGTTACATGTGGCAAAGGTTCTCTGGTGCAATCAGTCTTCATTTGCTTCAACGTTTGGGTTTGTTGAATTAGGCTGCGTTCACACTAGATGCCCGAGCACTGGTGCCTGAGCACCGGCAAAAATAGTGTTGCGTTCAAACCTGGTACTCCAAGTACCCAATTACTACATGGTGTCTAGGAGCTGGAAAGCTAGTTCACAAAAAGACATGTGCAAAAAGACACAGAAAAAATGCGAACATTAAAAATGCGAACATTAAAAAGATACTAAATGCTAACAGATTAAATCTAGTATGATTTGGTTATTTATATAATGTTGGCAGTGAAACCATCATCGAGTAAACACGAGCAAAACATTTCACGTTATAACCAGAGATATTTTCTTTGAAGTTCTTCAGCATTCGTTCCTTCGTATGTTTTGCAGGTGACAGTGACAGATGAAAATGGTCGGACATACGACTTTCCTTGCAAAGAGTGGCTGAGTGAAACGCAAGGTGGCGGCAAAACAGAACGACTTCTCAGACTGCAACACACATAGTGCCTATTCTGCATGCCATTAAGGTAATGACAGGTCACGTGATTCAATGTGACCTTCAAAACTGCTGAGACGTTGCATAGTACAAGCTATGCAATTCGTAATAAAGCAACTTCAAGTTTTCCGTGATACGTTATGGAAAAGAAAACATGGTTACTTCGCAGAATTTTCTGACACGTAACTTCACGAAGTTAAACGTAAAGAATTTAACGTGTCTATGACTTTTTGAGTGTTTTTCGCGAAGAAGCTTGGGGTCTAGCAAAACAAACATGGAATCAGGTAACATTATTCAATTTTGAATCACCCCACCCCCCCCCCCCCCCCTGTGATGAGGCGTTTGGTTGGTATTTGGTAACTCTTAAACTACCAGTCAGTTATCCGACACAAAGTAAACATTTGGCATGGGATGCAGGCATATTTCCCAGCTCTTGTCTGTCTAGAGTGTTAGCAGTCTTTAGTTGAATACGTCGCATACTCATTTCTGTGAATGGTGTTTAATTCCATCATGGATACTGTCATTGAGTTTAAAGTTTGTTTGGCTAGACCCGTAAAGTTTTTCGGATTGTTGGTTTAAATTGATGCATTTGCATGCATCGTTGTTTTTGATAGGAAAAGTTACTTGTGGGGCAGTGACACGGGCAACAAAAATAATAAATTTAATCAACCAATTAAACTACATTCCTCTCAAGCACGACCTTGGAGATTACTTAATCACTTTAAACTGCTTTAAAAGGTCAGGCTTTTAAAGTCCAAAATAATTTCCATTACACTACTTAATAGTAGCAACACAGAACTCCAGAACAGCCTTCATTTAAATAGCCACACAAAAGAATTCCATAAACAAACCTCAAGTTAAAACATTGTCTCTAGGGTTTACTCTGAAGATGAAAGAGGTTATGAAAGTTTCCGTCTTGGAGTTTGAAGTTTAAAGACTGGAAAAAATAACTCAAAAAGGCTCACCCAGCGTTTGTTATAGCTCAAAAGATTTGGAAATATAGTTATCAGGAACATCAAACACTGATCTGTTTAGTTTTAGTTTCTGTCTCAGTCGTTCATTAGTCGCCCTGGCGATATAAACGACGACATATAGTTTCTTATTATTAAAGAATAGCATTTATACTGATTGTTAGCTACAATGAAACATTTATTATTTTTGCAGAAAAAAGTGCCTCGTTCCAAATTTAAAAAATAGTGAAAAAAAAAAACACGACAAGCAAAACTTGCATTATGTTTTGAAAAAGGATGTTATAAACGCTACAACGTAACAAACGTTTTCAGTCAAGTTGGTAGAGTAATAACATGACTGAAATGCGAATGTAAAGACAAATATCAAAATGTCCTAGCTATTTTGATAAATTATCGTTAATTCTCCTTGACGAATTGCGTTTTTAGTGGATGGGTCTTTTCCTTGTTTGATGAGGGTAAAGGAATATCGGCGGGAATTTTGAATCACATGTATAGTGATGGTTTAGGCTTTTTCAAACGTAATTTAACTGCAATGATGTTTACTTTAACTTACCTTAAGAGATAAACTGAAAAAATAGCTACAGTCACTGTTCTGTCGCACTTTGTTATAATCGACGCACTTTGTAATACCTGTCGCACTTTGTAATAAAATTGTCACACTTTGTAATACCTGTCGCCCTTTGTAATAACACTTGTCGCAGTTTGTAACAAAATAGCTGTCGCACTTTGTAATAACAAGTTCTCGCACTTTGTAAAAATATGAACTGCCGCACTTTGTAATTGCAAGTTGTCGTACTTTGTAATAAGCTTTCAAAATTATCTTGAATACTAGGTTTGGTGGAAAATGTAAGAACTCTTCTCTCTGCAGTGCACACAGGAATACGTTTTTCCTTGTTTTTTTTTTATAAGTCTTATCGATTTTCGCTTGGTGTGTGCTGTGGTATTTTGGAAGATGGTGGGGCAGGAAGTGATGGGTTGGGCCCAGAAAGCGTAGACTGGTCATTCCTTTACGTGCCTTGTTTACTGACTCTGACTCAAGTGACTGGCGGGATTTTCAGACAAAGTTCACATGTTTGTCCTTCTCCTTTCCATTGCTGTATTTATGCCCTTAGTTTTTTAAAAGTGAGGGAGGATAGAACCTCTTGCTATTTTAGTCACCGCGGAAGATATTCCGCAGACAGGCGGTTGCCCGGGCTCTGGAAAGCGAAGGCCGCAATTCTCGTTCCCGTTCCCGTTATGTCTGCTTGGAAAAGTGATAATTCATCTTGTTGGTCGAGTTTTTGCTTGCAAACTTGAGGAGGCGCAAAAATTTAATGCTACCAGATAGTAACTAAACAAATGGAAAAAAAGTTGATTTCATAGATAGTTACCATCTGAACTATCCGCACCATAGGCTTTTTCGCTTTAGCATGGGTTGCTTTGGACAAACGTTATCTGATCTGGTGCCAGTTTTAACACCTAGGAGCCGGCTGTTCTATTATGGTAAGACGATCACTTTTATTGTGCAACTTCGTAGATTTCCCATCGATATAGCTGATATGGCATGCAAGTGGTTCTCGGCCTTTCTGAGCTGCTTTCTACTGGGTTGTTGTACATTCGGAGCAGAAAAAAGAGGGGGATATCTTCATCCATTAAGCGACGAGGCTTATGAGACAATTTTGTTTCTGGTACAAGGAAATTTCAACGTGCCCGTGGCAGAACGCACACGTGAACAGAGGAATGCAGTAGTTCGCTATTGGCGTCAACGTGATAGATTCCACCTTGGACCTCAGTCTACCCCAACTCTGTACTTTGATGGCAAGAAAGTAGTTAAGAAGTCGTCGATAGCAAGTCTTGTTGCAAAAACATTCGATGAAGCAAAGGCTGGTGGATGTAAAAAATTGCGAAATCGAGCTGCAGCTAGTTTCGCAGGTCTGAGCGAAAGAAACATCTTGCGAGTCACGAACAACGAAGCGAAGTATCGTATACACAATGTCAAGTTTACAAATAAAGCTACACCAAGGCCAGTAACCGCCAGAACCATTCAAGGTCAGCATCAAATTGACCTGATGGACTTGAGCAAAGAGGCTGTCGGCCACAACACGCGCGTGTACAAATATGTCTTGAGCGTGATGGACATTTTCAGTAGGTATTTGTGGCTGCGGCCGCTGGAAAAAAAGTCAAGCCAACATGTTAGTCGAGCACTTGCGAAGATTTATAGCGAGCACGGTCCACCGGATCGCCTTCAAAGCGACCGAGGAAAAGAATTCGAAGGGAAGGTTAGACCTCTTTGCAAACAGTTAAAAATAAAACTAATTAAGTCGAGACCCTACCACCCGCAGTCCCAGGGAAAGGTTGAGAGATCGCATAGACGACTAAGAAAAAAAATCATGTACGACCTAGTATCACTAGGCAAAAAAGGGGTCAATTGGGCAGCGAATCTTGAAGACTACAACCGGATTTTGAACGAGGAATGTAAAGAGGAACTTGGCTGGAGGTCTCCTTTCGAAATTTATTATGGGCGGAAGTCAAATCAATTGGTGAAGGCGTCGTTGGACCGTGTAGATTCTGATGATAACTTCGTTACGATGGCGCCAAAAAAGCGGGATTTGGCCGGTCACTTGAAAAAAGTAAAGAAGATCCGGCGAAGAGCCAATCTTTACAGCCAGAAGCTTAACGATCGAATGGTGAAGAGCCACAAGCGACGCCACAATGCGGAAACTTTTAAAGTAAAAGAACACGTTTTAGTACGGTACAAACCCCAAAGAGGATGTAAACTTCCACCGAAAAGAAGATTTGTTGTTAAAGGAACAATAGTAAAGAAGAGCAAAAAAAATCCTGATTCATACAAAGTCAAGTTTATGCCTCCAAATTGTTCTGAACACAAAGAAAAATGGTTTTCGGTAGAAGATATGGCAAGCATTAGGAAACGACACTCAGGAAGCAAGAGCAAGGAAAAGCAGAAAGTAAAAGAACTTCGAAAAAGATTGTATATACCGTTAACAGCCTGCGATCGTTTTCTGGATCGAGACTTTCCCGACATGGATTTGTCTCTTATGTACAATCCACCAGGTGACGGAAACTGTCAGTTTGGGGCACTGTGTTTCTGGTTAAGTCTTCTCGGTATACACCGATCAGCAGAAACTGTCCGGGAAGAAATTGTGAAGTACCTGGCGAACCATGCAACCAACAGTGAAGGTATGCCTTTGGAGCTTTTTGCGGGCATGCCCTGGAAGGCATATTTACAGGCAATGGCAAGGAATGGCACCTATGGTGACCAAATAACTTTACAAGCGGCAGCAGATTTGTACAATATTGAAATTGTTGTAGTTTCCACTTTAGGACCTGATGCCACAGTGGTGATTTCTCCGTCTTCCAGCATACCCACCGCAAGAGTTCAGCTGGGGCATTATGCCGAGAACCACGGGGAACACTACATATGCGTGGACGGCAGAGTTTTGTCTTATGAGGAGGGGCAGGAGGAAAGGAAAGAAGAAAAGGTGGAATGTAATCTTTCAGCCGATGGCGGGGAGTTGTTGTCCACTCAGGAGGATGACACAGATGGCCATCATGTGCAAAGCACCATTCACTTTGTGGGAAACAGCAGCGTTGAGATGGTTTTCACGAACGACGCTACCTCTCCCATAGATAGGCTCCCGAATGAGATTTTAGAGAAAATCATTACCGAGGCATTATCATCTTCAGGTTTTTCGTGGCCGAACCATGTATGCCGAATATATAATATCCTATGTAAAGTCAGTGTCCGCTTTCGTGATATCACTCGTAGACTGGTCTCTCTGCTTCCAAGTATTTACTTCTCTAATGGTGGTGAAATAGGCATCGTCAGCGTCAGAAGCTTAATAAAAAGGTTTGGATCATCGAGTGGTGTCGTGCGGGAAATTAAATACAGCGAATCGTTGCCAGTCCAAAGTGGGCAAATGCTTGGTTGGAACTGCGATTTCGTGGTTATGGATGGTTTATCATCCATAACATATTCTGGAGAAAAAAGTAAAAGTAGCATTTGAAGAAGCAGCTTCTTGAACTGAAAACACAGAAACATTTTGTTTGTTTAATCGAAACAAATTTATTTTATACATTGTTCCAGGTTTCCTTATAAAGAATTCAATACATTAGTAGACCAAATAAACCTTGTTGTTGACTGATGACACTATATTGTTTCTGTTTCATTGTTTTCATTTATTGTTTTCATTTCATGTTCTAGCTCGTTGTTGTTTATTCAAATTAAAGTTGAAATGTACCTTTTGATATTACTTCTGATTTTTTCATGAATTCAATGCACTAGTGCCAATATCACAAACACTGATTACGCTATGATGGTTTTCCATGTTCTAGCTTGTATTAAGTCTATGTAATTGTGGAATAAAAATTTGATACTATTACACAATTATTCTGTTCGATTATAGTTACCTTCTAAGAAGACGTGGAGGGACGTGGGGGGGCGGTTCGGAAAAGTTTTATGCAGAGAGGCTCCTTCCAGACTTCCCGAGATTAACTACTTCATATAATTATTCTCAACCAATCATCGTATTTAAGAGAATTTTAACCTGCGATCAGGCGCCTGATCGCAGGTTAAGATAATTTTGAAAGCTTATTACAAAGTACGACAACTTGCAATTACAAAGTGCGGCAGTTCATATTTTTACAAAGTGCGAGAACTTGTTATTACAAAGTGCGACAGCTATTTTGTTACAAACTGCGACAAGTGTTATTACAAAGGGCGACAGGTATTACAAAGTGTGACAATTTTATTACAAAGTGCGACAGGTATTACAAAGTGCGTCGATTATAACAAAGTGCGACAGAACAGTCACCAATCACAGAAGCTAATTGTACCGTTTATTACGCTGCACACATTGTGTTAATGATTTTTACTTTTTTTTAATAAAAACCGTCAATCCTGTGTGAAATTTATTGAACACAGGTATTTAAAAACAGTTGTCTTGTTTTTCTTCTAATCCTAGGTAATCCTGCTGACAGAACACTTAATCTTTTGTTTAAACTGTTCATATGTTGGTTGGCAGTGGTGTTACAAACCCTGTAAAGTAATCTAAGCAAATGCCCTTCTCTCTTATTCTTAGAAAAATAATGCTTATTTTAATTTGACTTACAGATGCGTGCACTGTGACATGAAGGACCACTGACAACGGACTATGACCGCTGACGTCAAAGACAGACAGAAAATACAGTAGACAAGTCACGTGGCTGTAGCATGATAAAAAAAAGACCTTTCGTAAAATGCAAGGCGCTCCTCTTCAATGCAGATTCTTTTCTGAAGCTCTGAATGATTTTTAGCCTTTTTTGTATTTTGTAGATGACTTAGCACAGGGCTCTTGAGTGCAAACTCGAGTGTTCTACATCGATCATTCTCAGACCGATTGCATGTAGTCTTTTTGTTTTTGTTTAACGATATCTCTAGTAGGGGGCTGATTATTTCCTCTAACCGGCGAAAGAATTCAACCCTTAGTTTATTAAATGAACGACGCCTTGAAGTACCTGACTTTTAGCCAAACGGTATCAGAAAAAAGTTGGACAAAGGAAACATATCTTTTTGCATATACAGGCAAAACAGATCACAATATCAAAACCATATCATAAAACGAAAAACCTCTTATGAAATACCATCTGAGACGGTAGTAATTTGACATAGGGCGTTTCTTTGAAGTGACAACGTTGACCTAAATAATAGCGACGAATTGTAGTAGACATGATAGACAAGGTCCTAAAGACGACATTCGACTGATATATTGACTCACACGATGCCAGATATCTTGACGTATCTACCCTCCCTAATTGGATCAAAGTAACGTTAACAAACGGAAATCTATTTCTCCGTCCCCTCTACGACAGCCTACTTTGGTAGAGGTTTTACAAAATTTTCATGAAACTAGCTGGAAGACGTTTTCTTGTTTGAAGAAAGACTGAAGCTAGACTGAGAAAGAAGACTGAAGCTATTATCAGAAGACTCGGGCCGACTCGGTTTAGGGTTTGACATATTGTTTGTGCATTAGAGCACCATAATGAAATAATAATGATGAAAAATAGCTAGAAAAAAATTAACATACCATTGAGGAGTGTCTTCTGTTATCAAAGCAACTTTGTGGCGATGGAAGTTTTTTTCAAACTTTGTGTCTCGTATTGGATGGCTGAGCTTGGCAACAGGGTGATTGATCACTTGTCTTAGCTGCCTTAGCAAACTGTTAGCTGTCTGCAGATGATGGAGAAAAAAGGACTTTGAAAAAACATGAAATAAGAACGGTTTTAGTTGATGTTCGTGGAGACGAAATTCAACTGAATTCTTAAAACCATTCACTCCCTCTTAATGCCTGAGGGAGACAGTATTTTCTGGAATGGATGTAAAACCAGGATACCACTTGTCGCGACATTTTCTGTCTTTTAAAGTGTATTTCTTCACTATTGAAGATTGATGGACACATCTCGCTCTTTTCCCAAGCCATCAACGAACAGTCATCATTGTTACCTACTACTTCTACCAATCGCGGACCAAGTGATCAAGTGTCACGTGACGAATCATGTGACGATAAACAGGGTACCTTCAGGTTGCCATAAGCCTCACGTATGCCACCATAGAGAATACCTCAGTGATTAAGTATCTTTCAAGGATTGTAATGACATTGTACCACAATGGTATGTTCGACGATGAAACTGTAAATACTGTACAATAAAACTATATTCAATTGTGTATTCTTAACAATTTTGTGGGAGGGGGGAACAGTCTATTTAAAACTGTTAAATGCTGAATGTTTATAGTGGTCGATCCGCTTAGCTACAACTAGCTAGTTTTCAGGCATGCCACTTGAACTGAAAGAAAGAAATATTTCAAATAAAGATAATAGGCTTAATAATAATAGGCGGAAGGCAGACCAATTAGCTATTTACAAGCATGACCGAAGGTTGAACTAGGGTCTACCGAGAAACAACTCCAGCTTAGTGGTCAGAGCGGGACTTCAACACCCAGCTTTCGGATTTCAAGACCGCGGCGCCCAAACCACTCAGCCACGCGGCCTCCCTCTGTCTTATGCGTGAAATTGATAGGGTTCTGCTCTTTGCCCATCCCGGAATGGGGTGAATAAAAAACAGATCCATTGCTAATTTCGCAATCATGCAAAAACTGAGTACATTAATTCTACCAGTTTACATTAATCATTTTTTTAGCTTTACATCAGTGTATCTTTCGCGGAATGTGGAGTGTGGAATCTTTCACCCGCCGTCGCTTATGAGGCGAGTGACACGTAGCACACGAGTATAACGCCGTAGATGCGCTTTACTGTCTGTGGAAATGACGGCAGCTCTGTATGCTTAAAGGGTATTAGTTGTGAACTCTCAGCCACTGAGAATAAAAATCAAACTGTATCATAACACGGTATTAAGAACCGTTTCAGGCAAGAGAGGATGGCTCACTCCCTTTTCACGATAAACACGGGGTTCATATGTTTACTTTACCGCGCCGTAATTCGCAATTAGCCAATCAGAATCGCTAGTTGTTTACTGTCTGAGTTTCCAGCGATATCCGGCTAGCCATTAACCTGATATCACGGGAAATTTTGCTTAATTTGTATGAGTGAAATAACTAATTCTACCTTGTTGGTACGCTCGGGGACCATGTCAGGCTATTTTAGTTTCCACCAAACTCTCCTGAAATGCCGCAGAAGTGTTTCTAAAAAGTACGATTAGGTTTACGTATTGCAATTTGTTGTGATAAACAATAAATATTTTTCATCTTTTCTTAAAGCTTAAGCAAAAGATGAATGCAGTTGGCTGGTGACTGAGTAAAATTAAATACTGTTTAACACAACGTCCTGTGCTTTGAACAGAAATTCTCAAACTCATAAATAATTCAATAAGTTTAAACAAAGAGGATCGTGACCGTGCATGGTGGTGTTTGGCTATGTGATCTTAATTAACATATATTTTTGCGATTGTATTTCTCCGTTTTCTACTTAGTTTTAACTTCGACTGAGAAGATATATCAACCACTCAAGACAGTGTTTGACCACATTTACAAACACCTCGTCGTTGGTCAATTTTAGACATGGTTCCCAGTTCTTCCACCCGTGGATGTTTCCGTGGAGGATTTGTTTATGTTCGCTTTGCTTCAAAACAAAGGAAAACCTCCAACACTGTGGGGATGCCTTCTTTGATATACGCCTCCGGCCCTCGAAACTTTAATGACCCTTGTGCAGAAAATATCTGTGCTATGAAACGTCTGCTGAAAATCAAACATTATCAAATCGCGTTCAATAGATTTCCCGCCATTTCGTCTCAGGTAGTTGCGAGAAAGTCGCTTGGGCTGCCCACGCATTGCGCGAGTAATATCTTCGGAAGAGCTGGGTACCATGTCTAAAAATAACTTAAGAAGGATTCCATTGGGTATAAGGCCTATATGTGGGCTTCACTCTCTTACCTTGATCTTCTGTTGGTTTGATATATTACTTCACCTTGACGATTTACAAGCAATAAATAATGTTATATGAACTACTAGAGGTAGATCTTTCTGTAGAATATTCTACGTTAGGCCCAGTCCAAACGATCGCAACATTTCAACGCAACATATCGCATTATTGTTGGGTGCTGCATGTTGCGCGCGTTTGGTCACCCTGTACCGACGTGTTGCGACATGTTGGGTGTTGTTTGCTCAAATTTGAAAATGGTCAAATTTTTCATGCAACATTTGTGGAAGTTACATGATGTTGGAGTCGTTTGGCCAGGTTCGTGCAACAATGTTGCGCCCAGGCATGCGCACTGGTTCGATTTTCAATTGGCCAAACGTGTGCAACATGTTGTGCCCAACAATGTTGCGATATGTTGCTTTCAAATGTTGTGGGAAAGTAGTTCCCAGACTCTATTTGAACAAACACGTTGGATAGAAGACGATTTTTGTCTCGCAGTCTCAAGCAAGAGTGCAAGTTATTAGTTTCCAGACAAAATGAGCAGGTGAAACACTTAGCTATTTATCAAATTAAGTTAAAAATGCTAGATATGTTTATGAAGTTGTTGTTTCAAGAGTTAGCGCTTCGTCAGAAACTAACGCTCGAAACGTCAGCAATAAACACTCCCTATGGTGGCAGAGACGAAAACAAACAAAACAAGTACAGTATATACCAGTCAGAGTCCTCGAAGTGTCAGAAACTTAATTACGCTTCTCTTCATCAACAACACATTTTCTCTCGCTCGCCAAATGTGTAGTCTCATCTTTATTTGCATAAATCTCCCAAGGAAAAAATGCCCCCGGATCCCCCTACAGGGAGCGCTGTCCGTATGTCTAAAATCCTGTATCTGCCCCAGTGCTCCCCAGTGCTGGATGAGATATCGAGATCCAGACTAGAAGACTGCACCATGGCGGCTTCATTATACTGTAAGTATATCATAGTTAAAAATATCATTTGCATATGAACTTTAAAAGCATTAAATATACACGTCGAAAGGTGAATATGTGTGGGAAGACCTGGGGAAATTTATCAATAGTTACGAGGGGGATCACTTTAATGAAAGAACATTTAAAGTGGAGTTCAGCTAAATGTTACTGTCTTCAGCCGAAAATCCTCCGAATTCCCCCTCCCCCCTCCCAGGCGGGAAAAAATAATGACCGGTCTCTAAAGTACTATCGTCTAAAACGTTTCAAAACTCGTATAGGCAGCAAAATAAAACGCTGTCAGCACGACCAAAGAGGTCTTTAAGATGCGCATTAAGTTACAGTATCTAATCTACAGATTACAGGAAGGTATTGCTATGAGCCAAACTTGTTAATAGTTAGTTTAATTCTTGTGTCCATCGCGTTCCTTCTCTTTGCACTGAAAGCTTCTAAATAACCCGTTCTTTTTCTTTGCCTTGACGTTCAAACCCATGAGATCACCACACACTCTAATTAAGATCTTTGTTTTCTTCTTCTTTTTCTTCTTCATTGGTTTAAGCGGCGCAAAAGGCCATGCTACCGGCCAAGGGTGAGCTGGATAAGTCTGAGGCCATGTAACAGGAAACACAGGAGGTGATGACGTAATTGGTATGCACTTGCCGATTCCAAAGTGATCGCTGCATAACATCTTGTCGCAGCATTCCCAGTTTTGATGACACATGCCGTTTTCCTGCACGCACCAGCGAAGAAACTGGGATAAAAAGAGAAAATTAGCTACAGTCACTTGAAATTTGGTGTTTAATTTAGGATGGTCTCTACTTTTGTCAGTGCGCACACTAAGGCATGGTTTACCGCCACGCGCGCGCTAGGGATGGCATTGACGTAATCAACTACGATACCAAGTACACGACTAAAATGAAAGTAAAGTTTTCCTGCTGCGACCAAATCGAGTTTAATGAGCCTGTACTAAAACAAGGGATACCAGAATAGCGGCATATCGCTAACCACTAACTGTTAACCGCTTCCAACTGAACTATTCAATAGTCGAAACTTGTACTGAAATCCAACTGTAAATATGTACCTGCAGATGGCGTAGTGCTCGCCCAAAACAAGCGCAAGAGACATAAACTTTTTACTAACTGTGGAGGTTTTCTGTTTGCTTTTCCGTATGGAAAGGAGAATTCTAAGAAAATCTGTGAAGAAATATCCTTTCCTTCTTTTTCAAAAAAAAATGCTGATGTCAGCATTTTTGTTGACATTCAAGGCTAATTATTTTTAAAAAATTCGTGGCTAGCCCCTTTTTTCTTTGTGGATTCCAAAAGCTCTTGCAAAGATCTACTTTTTCGGCATGGTCCTAATCTGGCGCAAAAACCTTCTCATTTAGTAGGCACCGTCCTTAAAACAGTTCTTATTTGTGTAAACGCTTTGCAACACTGATTTCAGTTGAAGGGCTCAGTCACGGTGTTTTGTGATACATTGGCCACGCACAAAATTACCTTCTAATTGAAGTAATCCTCAAAATAGCAGTTTACTAAGATTGCAAAACACCAAAGAGATAAATAACAAATCATAAATTAGGAGCAAGGATGACTAAGGATGGAAAAGATTAAGGCTCCATCTACGCAGGAGAGATTTGAAAACGGAGGTTTGTTTCTCCGGATCATCAAAGAAAGAACAGAACAGAAACACGACTTCTGTAATTCTTACCTGCGTTTGACTATGAACTTCAGCAAAAGGAACCAAGAAAGAGACGCAGACAAACAAGAAATTCCTCGCCGCCATTCTGAAATATAGAAATCAGTTTCTAGTCATACAAAAGCTGCAGTTCGACTGAATCGTATTGCTTTAAATCCATACATTCGCTGTAGTCAAGCCGCCCTAAATTGTGTCTCAGCATTCATCATCTGTAGCTCAGTGTGATTGTCAACTACACGTCCGTGTTGCCAGAACTGTTCATTATCTACTCGCCATAACGCTATGTCAAAAATTGACTAAGCCAATGTGCTTTCTAATATCTGTCACTTTTAACGGCGATCCAACTCGATAAAACGTATACTAAAGTCAAACTTCCTGAGCTTATGTATACTGTACAGCAACCTTTCACTAACTTTCATAAACATAAATTACCATATAGTCACCATACCTCAATAAATTGAGTGGCTCGAGGGAGTGATGCAATTTTCAAGAACGCGACCAAACCAGGATTACAGACTGTAAGATTCCAGGTAACATAGTCAACTCTGACCTCTACTTGCTGATGTTTCCACGTTTCGTCTTGTACCAGCGATAGGAAAATCTGGTACCAAGAGTGCATGAAGAGTAAGACAGTCTACTGATATAGGCAATTGATTGTCTCACTTTTCATCCTCTCTTGTTGATACCTATGGTCCCATCTACACTTCCCCGCCGGAGAAATTCGAAAACGCAGCTTTACTCAGCTTCTAAGGTTGGGTTTACTGTGCACACTAATCCGTCACGAAAACGGAGCTTTTCGAAAACGCTATTCAAACCGGAGGAATTTGAAAACGCTGGCTGGACGGAAAACATTTTGAAAGCGGAGCTTTTCAGTTCGAAAGCGATAACGTCACGATGATCACGCCATTTCTGCTCATTTCC
>OZ026595.1:30635253-30647753 GCA_964020085.1 Micromussa lordhowensis
GAAATGTCAATTATATCAACAACTTTTTTTAAATCATACAGAATTACTCTCACCCAGAAGATCACGCTAGACGAACTACTGATTCGTCATATATATGTACTTTTATATTTCATGGATTTTAACGGCAATTATGCTTTTTGAATAATACTCATTTTAATTTATTTTATTTCTAATTTATATTGTGGCTAGACCTGTAAAGAAGCTTTATGTAGCTAAGGGTCTGTAAGTGGTGATTTACTTACTTCCAATACTTACATTCTCCTCAGTAAATAGAAACCATTTACGTCCTTTGTTACATTTATGTTCTGTAGCATCTAAAAATCGAATAACTGAACCCTGCGCATTTACCATTTAGTTTTCGAGGCAGGGCACATGCAGTTCAATTTTTTTGAAGATTGTTCTCTTTCTACTACAGTTATTCCTCCAAGACGTAGTAGTGTTTACGTCTCCCAAGCCGATGGAACTGACGGTGCTTACTGTGGCAGCCAGGACGCCCCTTGTAAGACATTGGTGTATTCATTATTACACATTGTCGTCAACAATGGATCACTCTTCCTGGACGGAACAGGCTCCAGCAAACACCCCTACACATGCAACTCATCCAAACCCATTTTGAAAATAAGTTTAACCATTTCCAGCTGGTACGCAAAAGGTCGGCAAGCGAATGTTTCGTGCGATATTTCGTTTCACGGGCCCTCGCCTGATCAAAACGACCCTACACCATTTCCAGGGTCTCCTCTCGCTTCTTTTAACTCGGACGTGGCAGAACTGCGAGTTGCTTTAAAGAATTTGTCATTTGTTAAACTCGGACGTGACAGATGTGGTGTTCGATGTTTCGGATTTTGCTCTGTTGAAGTTTCGGACACCATCTTTTCCGACTGTGACACCGCCCTGGGTTTGCAGTTGAACCGGAGTGTCTTTCGTTGGTCGCTCAATTTGAATATCAAAAACACAACTTTCCACAGAAATTGGGCAGCTATCGATGTTAGAAGTAAAGTGCCCGTGATAATATCCATTGGTCATTCTAATTTCCATCGCAATGGCCCGCAGCCGGTTTTATACATCAACAGTAGCCTAATCGACAATGACACACAAATTCAAATTCGCGACTGCGTCTTTCAAGAAAACGTCGCAACATTTTTCCCTATCTTAACCGGATTATCTGAATTTGGTGAATCCTATTTGATAGCCATCTTTTCCCTTCATGCGGATCAGTCATCATCAGCTGGAGTCGTAACTTTTCACAGAAATAATTTTCTTTCCAACAGGGGTGGTGCTATCTACGTAGGTGGCTGTCTTGACTCGACGTTTGAAAACCTCTCAATGAATGACACATTAACAAATGCACTGACGGTTATTAACACCTTCAGTTGTTCCAGAAAGATTGCAGTCCAAATGAAACATTGTCTGATAAATGGAACACTCAGCTATAGAGATCCTTATCCAATGCTTGTTGTAAAGTCAGAGCAGATCACAATGTCCATGGATAACGTGACGATGCAATTTAACAAGCGTAATGTATTTGACTTTTCTACCAAAAACGGAACTCTGTGCATCAACAATTCAATGTTTGCACATAACTCCGCAACAAATAAGAAAGGCTTGCTCTCAATTTCAAGGAAACAGAAAAGTAATGATGGACTGAGTGATCTACCTGGGATTACTAAAGAGCAGCAAATCTTCAGAGCAGACGATCTGGTAGAAGTATATTTTCAAAATACAATCTTCCTGAACAACACTGGACTTGCGTCGATAATTAGACTATGGTACACTTCGACCAGATTTTATAATGTTACTTTCAAAGATAACGTTGTTGAGGGGCGAGGCGGCGATATTTATATCGGCAACAATAACACGGTTTCTCTCCGCAGCAGTCGATTTACACGAGCTCATTCTCACTGTGATTACCTATCTGCCTTTGTTTACTCTGATCTTGAATCACACTCGTCCCTCAGTATCCACGATTCAAGTTTTGAACCAAATTGTAGTAAGTTTGAAAAAACGACAATATTGGATTTGAGGTCCGGGATAAAAATAAGTGCAGACGACACAACCAACATAACGTGCTTGTTTGATCGAGTTCTGAAAAGCACGATAAACGTAACAGACGCTGCAAACCTTACAAATGAGGATTACGAAGTCAGTTGTAAGAGATGCCAAGTTGGATTCTACAGCCTTGAAAGAGTTTTCAACATCACTGATGCTGCAGTTTATACGGACGGATGTCTTCCTTGTCCCTACGGAGGAAACTGTTCTCACGGTATCGTTGCAATTATGCTTTTTGAATAATACTCATTTTAATTTATTTTATTTCTTATTTATATTGTGACTAGACCTGTAAAGAAGCTTTATGTAGCTAAGAGTCTGTAAGTGGTGATTTACTTACTTCCAATACTTACATTCTCCTCAGTAAATAGAAACCATTTACGTCCTTTGTTACATTTATGTTCTGTAGCATCTAAAAATCGAATAACTTACCATTTAGTTTTCGAGGTAGGGCACATGCAGTTCAATTTTTTTGAAGATTGTTCTCTTTCTACTACAGTTATTCCTCCAAGACGTAGTAGTGTTTACGTCTCCCAAGCCGATGGAACTGACGGTGCTTACTGTGGCAGCCAGGACGCCCCTTGTAAGACATTGGTGTATTCATTATTACACATTGTCGTCAACAAAGGATCACTCTTTCTGGACGGAACAGGCTCCAGCAAACACCCCTACACATGCAACTCATCCAAACCCATTTTGAAAATAAGTTTAACCATTTCCAGCTGGTTCGCAAAAGGTCCGCGAGCGAATGTTTCGTGCGATATTTCGTTTCATGGGCCCTTTTCGCCTGATCAAAACGACCCTACACCATTTCCAGGGTCTCCTCTCGGTTCTTTTAACTCGGACGTGGCAGAACTGCGAGTTGCTTTAAAGAACTTGTCATTTGTTAAACTGAGACGTGACAGATGTGGTGTTCGATGTTTCGGATTTTGCTCTGTTGAAGTTTCGGACACCATCTTTTCCGACTGTGACACCGCCCTGGGTTTGCAGTTGAGCCGGAGTGTCTTTCGTTTGTCGCTCAATTTGAATATCAAAAACACAACTTTCCACAGAAATTGGGCAGCTATCGATGTTAGAAGTAAAGTGCCCGTGATAATATCCATTGGCCATTCTAATTTCCATCGCAATGGCCCGCAGCCGGTTTTATACATCAACAGTAGCCTAATCGACAATGACACACAAATTCAAATTCGAGACTGCGTCTTTCAAGAAAACGTTGCAACAATTTTCCCTATCTTAACCGGATTATCTGAATTTGGTGAATCCTATTTGATAGCCATCTTTTCTCTTCAGGATCAGTCATCATCAGCTGGAGTCGTAACTTTTCACAGAAATAATTTTCTTTCCAACAGGGGTGGTGCTATCTACGTAGGTGGCTGTCTTGACTCGACGTTTGAAAACCTCTCAATGAATGACACATTAACAAATGCACTGACGGTTATTAACACCTTCAGTTGTTCCAGAAAGATTGCAGTCCAAATGAAACATTGTCTGATAAATGGAACACTCAGCTATAGAGATCCTTATCCAATGCTTGTTGTAAAGTCAGAGCAGATCACAATGTCCATGGATAACGTGACGATGCAATTTAACAAGCGTAATGTATTTGACTTTTCTACCAAAAACGGAACTCTGTGCATCAACAATTCAATGTTTGCACATAACTCCGCAACAAATAAGAAAGGCTTGCTCTCAATTTCAAGGAAACAGAAAAGTAATGATGGACTGAGTGATCTACCTGGGATTACTAAAGAGCAGCAAATCTTCAGAGCAGACGATCTGGTAGAAGTATATTTTCAAAATACAATCTTCCTGAACAACACTGGACTTGCGTCGATAATTAGACTATGGTACACTTCGACCAGATTTTATAACGTTACTTTCAAAGATAACGTTGTTGAGGGGCGAGGCGGCGATATTTATATCGGCAACAATAACACGGTTTCTCTCCGCAGCAGTCGATTTACACGAGCTCATTCTCACTGTGATTACCTATCTGCCTTTGTTTACTCTGATCTTGAATCACACTCGTCCCTCAGTATCCACGATTCAAGTTTTGAACCAAATTGTAGTAAGTTTGAAAAAACGACAATATTGGATTTGAGGTCCGGGATAAAAATAAGTGCAGACGACACAACCAACATAACGTGCTTGTTTGATCGAGTTCTGAAAAGCACGATAAACGTAACAGACGCTGCAAACCTTACAAATGAGGATTACGAAGTCAGTTGTAAGAGATGCCAAGTTGGATTCTACAGCCTTGAAAGAGTTTTCAACATCACTGATGCTGCAGTTTATACGGACGGATGTCTTCCTTGTCCCTACGGAGGAAACTGTTCCCACGGTATCGTTGCAAGACCAAACTTCTGGGGTTATCGTGTGCCAAAACATCCACCAACAGTTGTGTTTAATATTTGCCCTCTCGAATATTGTGGCCCAAACATAGCATCCGAAGTAATTTCGAGCTATAACAGTTGCTGTGGCTATAGAAGTGGCATCCTTTGTGGACGCTGTCAGGAAGGCTACTCGGAAGCCATGTTTTCTACTGAATGCCGAGAAAATGAGACCTGTAACGATTACTTGTTCTGGTTCTTCAGTATAGTATACGTTGTCTGCCTTTCATTTCTTCTCATGAAACGACCTCCTTTGTTCGAATTCCTTTGGAAAAACATTGTTTGGTTTCGGCACAGAAACGGTAGTAATTCTCCCAGGTATAAAACCGTTTCGGATGGGCATAGCTGCAATAGCAAGGCTCACTTTGACCATGCAGTTGTGAAGACAATCTTTTACTTTTACCAGATTGTCGAATTGCTACTGATTGCTACGTCATCAGAAGACCTAATGAACAGAGTCAAATTTATTCGTCCGTTGGTCTCTGTATTCAATTTTAAAATACAGTCATGGAACGAGAAATTCGGTTGTCCATTCCCTGGGCTTACAGCAGTTACCAAACAACTATTCTCCAGTTTGAAAGTGTTTGCAACTATCGCTTGCATCTCGATAACTTGCTTAATTCATAAAGCAATGAGTTGCATTGGATGCATCAGCCGTCCTCGTATTAGCCTCTACCTAGCGGCAGGAGTGGAAACCTTGCTGCTTGGTTACGAAAGGCTTACAGACGTGTCTTTGAGCTTGTTAAAGTGTGTCCCAGTTCACTCGGAATCGCGTCTTTTCTTGGACGGAAACATCCATTGTTGGCAGTGGTGGCAGTATGTCCTGATTTCTTACATCGTGGTGTTCGTTGTTCCATTCATATTCGTGCTGTACTGGGGCTCAAGGAAATTGAATCAACGGAGTGTATCAACCGAAGAGCTCGCCCTGGCATGTATTATGCCTTTGCCACTGCTGTGTTACTGGTCCATTCGATACTGCTTAAAAAAAAAACTAGCTCCTCGCAGATGTCAAGAAGACAATGAAGATATTAGAATGGTTCTACACGCACCTTTTCGACAACCTGTAGAAGACGAGGAAGGAACACTGTACTGGGAAAGCGTTTTAATAGGGCGTCGTCTTGTCCTCTTGTTTTTGTATTCCTTCACAGCAGATCCAATGCTGCGACTTCTTTGTCTTGACTTTGCATGCATGGTCATATTCGTTCACCATTTGTGCAAGAAACCTTATCGAGACACCATAGCCAACGCTTGCGAAAGCATATCTCTTGTCGCCTTGGTTATAATCGCTACCTTTAGCTTAGCCGAAGCGTCGCTAGTTTCTGAAGGAATAGAAGTCAGTGGTCCCGTGGCAACAGTGTTTCTGGTCTTTGAGTGGATAGAGTTAGCTTTACTTGCGTTTGCACCTGCATGCCTTTGTATTTTACTTTCCTTAGCTGTGTTGTCGCAGATGTTTCGGTTATTCTTCGATATCATCGTGTTCTTTAAATCGCAGTTTAAATTGCGCTGGAGAGCTGAGTTCCCGGATTTACGACGTCCACTTCTTTAATTGCTGCGCATCAACGTAGCGAAGACTGGTACTCTGATCCAAATTGACAACACATCAGACGAATCTCCAGCGGATATTATGTGACTGAAAATAATCGTATCTCGGGTATGATACCTCCGAATATTTCCGTGGTGATGACATCAGGTTTGTTAACGAATTGGCCTTTTGTTCAAGACCTTTTGTCAATGCTTTGTGAGCCGCGGGAAGTTTGGGTAACTGTTAGCTACTATTCATGCTTAGATATTTCTTCAACAATAGGGCCATTTATAGAAGAAAATAAGCCGCGGTTTACACAAGCCACGGCTTACGTAAGACGCGAACTTACCGTATAAACGGTACATTTTAAACAGCTCATGTCTTACACAAGCGGCGGATAACATAAGCCGCGGTTTATATAAGATGCGAAACCACTTGTCTCGCGGCTTGTTTGCGGCTTACGTAAGATGCGAACTCACACTGCGCAAGCGCAAGTTTTTCCCGCCCTCAAATCTGTGATTGCTTTGACAACCAACACAAAAACGAGGCATAAATCGCGAATAAGCCGTGAACCACTTCGCGCCTTTTTATATAGACCCATTTCAGTTCATTCCCAACCTGGAGGACAAAACAATAATATTGTTTTGCATTTGAAAGGTTTGTTTCTCTCAGGGGAGAAAACAACCATTGTTTGTCCTCCAGATTGGGAATTACTGAAATGGGTCTCGTATAAATGAGTAAAGGGGCAAGTTTCTAAATAAACTGTGGTGCTGCGTCGGTGGGAGTATTACAAGATAATTTGGTTTTATCAACTGGGTTGATAATATGAATTGGCCACCGTAAAGAGATTCGGAAGCTGACGTTTCGAGCGTCAGCCCTTCGTCGGAGCGAATCGTATAAATGGTCCAGTTCGATTCGCGTCTTTTGTAAGCCGCGGCGCATTTTCCTCCTACAAATGGCGCAAATGAACCATAATGTTGCATAGCAAAAGCCCGGAGAACGTTCAAGCTCATTTTATGGTCGATACCATAACCAACAAATATAAAAACAACAAAAACAACATAGGTTTCTAGCTAACACTTAGTTAACATTAACGAAGGCCGGTCTTATGGCAAGCCTGGGTTGCGACCCAACACAAAAATGTATCTGTATGTATGATCATATCATGAAATACGTAGCTTTTGAAACCAGCACCATGCCGGCAGCAAAAAATTGAAACACTGCAAATGCAAACGCTTGCTTCTGAGATTAAACTGTGTTTAGCACCAAGTACCAAAATAAATTTATAACTTGCTTTAAAAGTAATCAAGAAGAATAAAGAAAAGTAATGCCGATTATGATGTAATTTCACGTGTTCTTATTAAAACCTCTCCCATCCCGGGAAGTTGTTTTAGACGTTGTAGCGTGCCGTCTTGGCCGGTTTATCCCTATTCAGACCTGCGGAGCGGGAGGGTAGAAAACGTTCGCGCTGACTGTAACTATTTATTGTTAAATATGACTTCCAGTCCGTACTGCGCAGTCTCAGCTCCCTAATGTTTATTCTTGGTTTTCATGTGACGTAATAATATTCCAAAATTAAATATTACCCTTCCTTCTGAGGTTTTAATTTCATCAGATAAAAGACCCTATAGGAACTTGACATTTCACAATGTCTTAGCTCGACAAGGTTCTTCTTATTGTAATAGAGCACGTTTGAATTTCCAAGCTTTTGTGTTGCGTGACATGACAATGACGGCCTGCGAAGGCTGTCGCGGAGGTTAAAAGAAGAGTTATCGCATTAATCTTTGCTAACTAAACAGTGCTTGCACTAAAAGAAGCATTTATTTCAATGTATTGGATCTCTAGAGCAATAATTTTTCGTTTCAATAGCATAACTCAGTGACAGATGTTTCTGTTACTTTACGGCCGCCATGTTTGTGTCCCTCTGAAGGACACAAACATGGCGCCGCCATACAAAGCTCTATAAATTTGGGTGACACACTTCTGCAAATAACTCGCGAATGAAAAACAGCAGAGACCTGATTCTTGGCGAGATTCTTTATATATCAATTATCTATCGTATCCAAGATTCTTGACTTTATTCATGGAATGGTTACGATTTTAGTTTTGATCACATGACTGGTGAAAACCGAGAATAGACATTAGAAGTTCCCACTCGATGGAATGCGAATCGATGTTATTCGTTAAGAACCACACGCCTTATCTTTGAGGCCTTTCACTTTTTTTTACAACGGCTTCATTGATTTTTGCAGCTGCGAAGTTGTTTTATCAAGTGATATGAGAAAGAACGAAGCATAAATCTTCGACCGCTCCGCATCCTCAGTGGCGGTTGTTTTATAACTTTGAATTTATTTCATGTAAGTAGTTGCGAAATGTTTACATTTTGTGATGTCTTACATGAGACAAAACAAAAAACGCAATGTCATAGTTCTCGGAACTTGATGTTTCCGTGGCAACTATATTTTGACAGGGATGACTTTCCAAATTTTTTTACTATTAATATTTTTATTTCAGGCAGTTATTTTTTTACACTAAATTGATTTTAAATTGATTTTGTTTTAGCGCTTTTTGACCTTTTGCAAAAAAACAAGAAATCCAAGATGGTCGATCCACAAGGTGCTAATCTTTCAATATTACCTACTAGATATAATAAAGCCAAACAGGGAGGCCGCACGTTTTCTATAAGGGCTTCTAAATGTTGGAATCACCTACCTCAATCTGTGAATAAGTAAGCGTTCACTCCTTCCTTAGATAATTATTTTTAGATTAAGTATTATAAGTGATAAGAAGTTTAAAATTATGATCTTCTATGTGCTTTGATTTTTAATTAGGGTTTTTATAAGGTTTAAATTGTGTTTTGTTCAGAGTGCCATGGGTTCATTAGTGTAACAAACTGTTAAGCGCTTACCCTCTTAAAATAAAGTTTGATCGCTTGATTGATCGATGGAGGCGGCTTATAAATTAAAACGACCACACAGAATGATGTCATCATATCTGCATTTTTGAACGTGCTATATACCTTCTAAGTTATTATCATTTCTAAAATACTCTTGAGGTTATGATGGGCTGGCCGATATCGCTATCTCTTCCGGTCGTAGAATATCAATTCGTATGAAGCGAGAATCACGGGAGGCGTCAGAGAGCGAAAAGAAAAGAAAGATCAGCGAACGCGTCACAAAAAGCGACCTGGAAACGAGATTACTCCAGTATATTGCTAAAACGAAGACATCGTTGAATATTCGTTCAAATTGCTTTTATCCCATTCTCACCTAAATCTGTTTCCGGCGACAGTCATTTCCAGATTCCTCTCTGTCCATTTTTCCATCGGATCACATGACCGGAACTAACCAATAACAAGGGCGGCTGGGAAACTGAGAAGATCCGCTGTTTGAACATGTAGTTGTAAGAGTTCAGTCTGTTTTTATCGCTTGCCTAGAGCGGAGTATACAAAACATCGTCGACTTTTTCGCGAAATAAAATCGTGCATACCCCTCATCATGTCTTCTAGCTTTGGCCATAACAGGTAAGTTCAAAATAAGTTCGGTTTTGGTTGTGGTTTTGGTGTAACGGGCTAGCTTTATACAGCAACTTAGCAGCCCTTGGCAACGTATGGCGTTTTACATCAATTGGCAATGACTAAGAAGTTTTTGCTATTACCTGCCATCCACAGCGCTTGGACCATGGGCGGACCTCCTGGAAGGTAAGCACTGCCTTTATTTTCTCGAAATATTCATACACTAGCGTCTGGAATGAATTTTCGAAGCGGTTTTTGGTAAAAAGAGCTCTAAGTGAATTCGTATCTTAACTCACTCATTCAATCGGCAGAACATTGTAATATTTTGTTAGTTCCAAGATTGATGTCTTAGTATTTATTTGTTGGTGTGTTGATTTTGTCGTTCGATAAAATTCGCAAAATTGCGAAGCCTTTTTATGGTGAGTTAAGTTACGTTGTTAGTGCCACTGTAGCAAATCTTCCTTGTCAACGGAAAACCTTCGACATAAGCTTGCTAACCCCTCGATACAAGGAAACACCGAATGGTGGTTAATGTCAGGTGTTTTTTGCTTGTTCAGTGAAACGTCTGTATTTAAACTTTCGCTCCTCAGATAATTCAGCCATTAATTGCAGGACAAAACCGTCTTTTTCGTTCGAAGCAAAAAACAATATTAATCTAAAGTTCTAACAAATTTCTTTTACTCGCCAGAGCTGATACGAAGGTCCTCTCGGACACGAATGCTTTGAAGGCAACATTTTTTGTGCGTTAAGTTTAACTTGCTCAGCTTGCCCCATTTGATCGTGCAAAACGTTAAACGGCTGTTTTCAGCTTATTGTTAAGAAATTATGTTATTTAAAAAACTCTGCTTCGCTATATGCAATTTAAGAAGTTTACCTTGTACCTAACATAACTTTGATCATGAGTCATTTTCCTAACTTGGTTAAGCTTTATAATACTGCGTAAGAAATTTACAAAATTGGGCAACAACAACAGTGTAAGAATCCTCACGTATTAAGCTCAAATTCGACTCGTTGATGGCCAAGATAGAAAAGCATATATATACATATGGTAGGTGATTTTTATTAGGTGGTTTCTTGATAGAGATAAAGAATGTGCCCTAGGCCTACAAATCTGCTTCAGAGTTGAGATTTTCGCAATGTGCAATAAGACCCCTTGCCGATCGAGACTTGTGAGTTCACAAGATCCAACACACGGCAAATTATCTTGATTCAACGCTTCAAACGACGATCTACATGATTGTATAAGTGCTGTGGGTTTTGCATTTGAATTAAAATATTTTGCGTCTACATGTGTAACTTCCGTGTTTGAATAAGTAAAAAATTTTCAAGAACTTCCAAGAGAACTGTGTACGTTTTTTTGTTGTTGTACTTGAAGGACGAAAATAACTTGAACACCCTACATATACTGTGCTGCTTGGTAAATATGTTGTTCATTAATATACACATTAACATGTACCACTGGAGCATTTAACAATTAGATTTTTGTGCCCATCATTGTGTGTGTAACATCATCTGTTGGTGATATCCGATGTTGGCAGACTAATCACAAGCCTAGGATACCCCTAGGATTTCTTGTTCAAGCCAAGGCAGACATGGATTCATGTTTCTATTTTTCGCCAGTGTAGTTTCATAGTGAATATATGTCCCACATGATTTTACTTTTACTGATTCCACTTTCGATATTATCACTTCTCTCCAGAATGGCATAAAGCGCAAAGTTTATCAGCAGATTTTTGCAACAGTTTTAATTATCCTTATTCATAGATCAATGTCCAAACCGAACACCTAATATTTCTTGGCAAATTTCATTTCTATTCTATTTTCAGTTGTCGCAGGTCTAAATCCTGTAAGACTCCAAGTACTAAGAGTGACAGTAACTTACAATCATTGTTGTCAACAAAACTTTGTGGAAATATTTTGTGTCAAAATTTGCATAAAAAGTGTGTGCAAGTTTATTCCGAACTAAGAGAATAGAGAAGACTCTCCAGCAATGGTCAGGGCTTAAAGAAAAAGTGTTGTTCGGTCCTCCGGGACAGGAAGATCTTCCTTCTGGGATAAGTAACTTTTCATTCTCACTTGCCTGCCGAGCAATGGATCAGGTAAGCTGTGTGCCAACTAAATCATTAAAAGAGCAAATTAAGACTTGCCCAGGACAAGCAAAATTTGAGAGCTACTTGTTCCAAGGGTAAGCTGGAAGTTTTTTTCAAACTCTGATTGGTGCTTGTAAGTAATATTTCAAAAATGAATGTGAGTGTTTTACCAAGGTTTCCAAACATGCGAAAGCTGATGAAAGCCCAAGGCTGTTAGGCCGAGTGTTTTTATTGTTTGCGAGTTTTTGGAAACCCCAGTAAAACATGAAGCATGAGTTTTTGAAATGGCTTCTCAATCGGCGCCTAATTGCAAACAAAAGAAAGCAAAAATAAAATAAGCATGTGATTTTTGCCTTCTTTTGTTTAATCACATTTGTGATGATAATTTCTGTGTTTTTCATGACTGAAGTTTGTTTATTTCAAGTAGCCACAATGTGCATTCAGTGGTGTCCAGCTCTGTAGTTCCGAAACATGGACGGGTTAGCCGAGGATGAATTTTGCCGGTTTCGACCGCCCAAAAGTGTGCAAGAAGAAGATTCTTTGCTTGTACAGTCCAAGCCTAAAAGTACACGGTACAAAGACAAGTGGGGCGTTGAGGTTTTCAGAACTTGGCAAGCAGCATGCAAGCCAAAATTCTGTATACTTGACCCGGGAAGCATGTTCAAAGTATATGATCTACACCATGTGCAAAGTCTCGAGGCGAAGTTGGGGGACTTGGATAGTCTTTCCCTAAGCTTTTGGCTCACAAAATTTGTCCAATAAGTTGCTTATAAGAACGGTGGTCGGTATAGTTGTGTATTGCTTTTTCTACTTGATTTCTAAACACACATGTTTGGATATCCAAACACTCGTGTTTGAATTTCCAAACACGCTGTTTTTTACCGCGGTATCAAGGTGCATCCATGTGACCTAAATGCGGGCACACAATTGGTTTA
>OZ026595.1:30652753-30665253 GCA_964020085.1 Micromussa lordhowensis
GATGAGGACTGAGGTACCCCAGAGGTCCGGGTGTGGAAGTTGTACAAGTCCAGATTCATTTTAGACCAATCTGCCAAGCATGACGCCGCAGCATCCTTCCTGAATGCAACATCATACGTTTGCCAGGCAGGACCCGGGAACTGGCGTGCCGTCTGCATGATGAGTAATTTGTACTGAGTTAAGTCCTGCCAACGATTTGGATGGGCGTTGCAAAACACCCAAGCGTAGATGGTAAAGGCCTGGACCCAAGTTAAAATATCGGTAATTTCCACCACTCGCTTTCGCGCCGGAGAAACAACCAATTTGCCATCCAAATATGTGTGGGGCTCAGATTCCTGTGCCCTTAAGTTCTCTGCCAAGAGGTCCGCCAGCTCCACAAAAACCCCACTGGTTATTTTAGCGACCAGTTTTGCTGGAATTGGCGCGTAACCGGGACCGACTACAAAGGCCTTGCCGACCGAAGGCGCGAAAGTCGAGGTGCCGGGTGCCGGCCACGCAGGAGAAACGAACGTGGGTGGTGTAGAAATAGCCATGAGCGGCGGCTGACCAAGTGCGGTGAACACCGGATTTCCTACCGTCGAATAAGTCGAAATAAACGAGGGAACAACAACATTACCTGACGTGGTGGACGAGCTTGCAATCGAGGAACTCGCCACGTTCGAAGCGTGCGCCATGCCCCCGAATGACTGAACTGCAGCGCTGGTCGACGAACTCGTCGCTCCATTCGCCTGAAACGCTGCAAGAATTTGGGGAAGCGACTGTCCTAGCGCTTGAGAGAGCGCTTGGGAAAGAGTCTCGCTGGAGATGGAGAATATGGGCGGCGAAGCCGATGAGGTTGTCGCGACCGAGGAGGTGTTTGTTTCGCCCGACGACGACGCCATGAAATCGTCCCAATGCAGCGCGGCTGTGAGGCTGTTCCGAGTAGACCGTGGCATAAAAAACAGACGCAAAGACACGCACAAGTAAAACGCAAATAACAGCTAGATCGGAGAGCTAGATGACGACTGCTCTCGGCCACGCTGGCTGACAGAACTCCACGCACTGCCAAACCTACGCCACATGGGTGACACACTGCACTAATGCGCATGCGCTTCAAACTGACCTCTGACCGCGGGTACTGTTGGCGCTCTTTGTTGTTAACTCCTTTAAATTGCATTTAAATACATATAAAGGGCTTGGAACTGGTTGCATTAAAGGAAACCTCCACTCTTAAAGCAAAAGGATGTTAACTTGTAGGAAATACTGTCTTACATGTATATCAAATTTCGGTTGAACGGCCCAGCGATGAGGAATCAGTGTCAGAAAAACAGGGTTTGCCTATCACCTATATTTGCTTTTGGGTTTCCTGTGCACCGCCATCTTGGATTACATGACGTCATGTGGTTGCCCAATTGTTTCACACAAAAGATGCTCTGCTTCCTAACAATAGCGGCAACCAAATGACGTCTCAAAATCCAAGATGAGTGTGTGCGGGAAATTTAAAAGTGAAAATAGGCATTAACCTTACACTGTAACTCAATTTTTGTTACTCTTGAATATTGTTTTCACCTTGTCCAGAAAAATTTGAGATAGTCATTACTTCAAACATTTTAAAGCCAACTTTTTGTAAGAATGGAGGTTCCCTTTAACTTCTCCAATTGCAGTTTACCCTCTTAAATGGCCAGTGATGTCCTATTTTCTTTTCATAGATAACTTCCTTTACTGATTCCCTCCATTTTAACAAAAACAAACAGAAAATGTTAACATGAGTAGTTTTAAGTTTTTTGTCCTTTCTTTTCACTTGCAATCAACATTTTCTGCTAATTTGAGTGCGTGTGACTTAAATGATCCTTCTGTAGAGCTACATCTAAGTGAAAGAATGGTATACATGTAAGTGAAAGCTAATTACAATGGAGACCCGTTTTTGCCAAGATACATGTAAACACATCCAACCTTATCTAGACATCTTAATTCTACAGTTCAAGCCCTATTTAATGGTTTCCCTCAGGGAAATGGGACTTTGGGACATTGATAACTTGCCTCATAATAGGGGTGGCCGCTTAATAGGGGTTCAGTTGTAATAATTATGTTGTGGTTGTTACATGACCAAAGCTTCTACATGTAGATTTGTAGTACGGTCATCAAAACGATTTACCTCCCCTCCAAAACAAGAACAGATGTACATGTACATGTAGGTCTCAATATTTTTCTGTTTTGTAATTTGAGAATGTTGTTACATTGTGGACATCTGTACATGTAACTACAGAAAACATTCCAAAAACTGAACATGAGCTGATTGGGTTTGAACATCCTTAACCTTTATTATTCATTGTAAGTCTCAATTATGTAGGTCCAATCAGACATACATGTATAAGCATGTACTATTGCAAAAAAATGTAGGTTTCTTTAAGTCACTGATGCATTGAGTATTAGGCTGAAATACATGTAAGTGAAAGAGCTGATCAGAACTCTTGCTATTTGCTATTTGTGCATGTATGACTGTATGTGTACATTCTGGGAATGTGGTTCCAACTTCAGCATTGGCAAAGCATGCTTTGTAGGAGGTGTGGCAATGTTACAGTTAGCATGCTAGACTCTGGATCAAGTGGTCCAGGTTTGACCCCTGGCCAGGGTCGGTGCGTCACATTCTTGGAGTAAACACTTTATTCTCACAGTGCCTCTCTCTGCAAATAAAATAATATATAATTGTTAACTAGTAATTAAAGCTATAATTTATCAAAATCCATTTTCTCATTATGTATACTTGGCTCTTAATAATTATCTTTCAGAGGGAAATTATGAGAAAGAAACATGAAATGAAGCGAGCCCAACCAGGTGAGTGTGAACATGGTATTCACTAGATTACTACATGTAGACTGACTTACTCGATTGTGATAGTGGCTACACCACAGTTCTGTAGTGCTTTTTTAGATTGTTTTATTTTGATTCTTTTTAAGAGTTAGCAATTTTTTAAGAAAGATACTGATTCTAAAAAAATGGTCCAGACTTAATTCTTGCAAGTGATACAGGATGTTAATACCATGGTCTAGGAAAGATGTGTGTTGTCAGGATATACATATTTTTAAGTATACTGTACATTGTAAGGACCACATCTGATAGAAATTGACTTGTGAACATGAAATTTTAAAACTTACAATATTCAGGAATTTTTGTGGCATCTTCCTTTTTGGCAATCTTGCCAAAAAGTTAGATATCACTGAGCAAAGATAAAGATGTAGGATGGCGTTTCGCATAGTTTTAACGGTGAGACAAAATTGACAAATAATTATAACACAGGTAGTGGGTGGAATGTATGGTAACTTCAAATGAAACCAAAGGCTTTCTCTTTGGACAGTTTTATGATGCAAAGACGATCATTTACTAACGAAATTCATACAGAAAACAACTTCTAAGTGTTTATGTGCAGTCAAAGATCTTATAAGAGAACAGGGACATGGATAATAGCAGGGAGCCAGGAAAAATACCTGGCGGTCAACACCATTTTCATGGCTGGAAACAATTTTTTTTTTCTTTATACATGTATATAGTTACTACCTTCTCTCAAATGTTTTCAGTTAACATTACATGTATTTCTTTTTTTGGCCATTTACCCATGTGCTTCAATCAATAATTTATCATCTTACATCTTACAGCTGTCCTTGGTGTAACAAAATTGTAAGCACTCCATTTCAAAAGGTCAAAAAAGCCCATTGGCCTGTGGTGTTTCTACTAAGTGTATGAGTTCATGTATGCCAAATTGTGCATTTCTAGTGAAGCGAAATCACTACGCTGACATATTTAAGCTGAAATGAAATGTTGGGGCAAAAGAGGAAGGAAAGGTGATTCTGAGGTGTTTGGTATACAGAAGTTTTTTAAAATCTGTCAAAACTAGTTCATCAAGCTCTGGGAGACCAACAGAGAACTCTGAAGAAAGCTGATTGGTACAATAACACAATTGGCACTGAACACTAAGAGCATGTGTTCAAGAAAGAATATGTGTGCGAGATTGTCTTTGTTTGCTGTAGAACACTCTTAACTGTAACTTTTAAAGTGTTCTTGTAGACCACAACTACACTGAAAAGCTACAGGATACATGCACTGTACGTGTATGTACAAGTACATGTTCTATTGAAGAGAACGATGGGCATTCAAATACAGTCAAACGTCCCATAAGCGACCAGCCAAAATGTCAAGCCTACTTGTAGGTGGTCGCGTACCGGAGCTGGTTGCTTACAAGAGCTAAGACCATATTGGGTCAAACTTTTGCCTCATTAGCATAACTACAGAGACCCATCTGCCCCAGAGACCCATCTGCCAATGGCCATGTAAACTCATGTAATAACTTTTAGTAACCACAAAAATATTGAAGCTTTCCAAAGTATATATTCAGAGTATTGTGGTTTGCTTCTGATAAACTACTTAATAAGGTAAACAGATCACTATACAATGTAGTTCCTTAATGTTGTCTAAATGTTAGTGAGAACTGAACATAGTGTTACAATGCCTTGTTATCCAATTTCTGCTCTATTTTCTGTCAAGTGATCACTTACAGGAAGGTCAAAAACAAAAGAAAATTTCAAACTTTTAGCTCCAAAATAGTCGTGGTTGCTTACAAGAGGTTCCAAATGCAGTGATTTGACTTGGAAACAGTTGGTATTTTGGAAAACTGATCGCTAAGGGGAGGTGGTTGCTTACGAGAGGATAAATTTAGTGACTTGGTGCAATGATTTGATTGACATTTTTAGAATTGGTTGTGAAATTTATGCGAATATCCTCTCTCGTCATAACTGTAATTTATTATTACATGTACCATTGGTTAATACAAAACACCTAGATCTAGCTACACTGTAAGTGGGCATCAATCTTGGCAAGACTGGTCATTGAAAATTCATTATGAGATCATGTTTCACTCATGCAGAAGTACATGTACGTGTAGCTGCATGTAGAGCACATGAATAAATGCATATATCTGAGATGATTTTTTTTCTGTTTAATATATAAATGCCACACAAAGAACACTACTTACAATGCCATATTATTTTACGTTAAGATACCTTCATGGAATACTCTACCTACACTGCATTACATAATACTTACATTATGGTTCTTACTCTACTCTTACAATAAATAAGTACACTACTTTTATTGCTGTACTTACATGTATACCACTTACAATGCAATACTTACATTACCTACATTAATAAAGATACTTAGTACACAAAATACTCTTCTTACATTACATTACTTATATTATGGTGCTTAACACTGCTCTTGCAATACAATATTTACACAATTTTTTTCTTTTTTGTTTAAATATACATGTATAAATTATATTGCTTTTTTTCCTTTTTTTTACAATTATTTTCGCTACTTACATTGCTATGCTTACATCACTTACATTTTCTCTTTTTTTAACACATACATACTCTTACATACCCATAAAGTACATTCATGTCCCTTTGGACCAACCTTTTTTGATAATTCAGCTACAAACAGTCCTGGTTAGACAACTGAAAATTCATACAATAAATATTTCCCTTTTCCAGATTTTCACTATTTTCATCCACAGAAGATGTTTACTTTGTGTGTGTATGATCGTATAAGATTGGATTAATATTGCAAAATCTTGGAATACGAGGAAAAACTGTTATACAGTAGTGAGGAGAAACTAGTAAAATGTCATGAAAAAAGTATGTAAAATTTCTTAGAAGCCACTTAATTGCTGAATTAACATTTGTTGTTGTTCAGATAATTATACACGACTATATTGAATGTGGCTTGGTAGCATCTGGTTGGTTGAGGATTCCTTTTCTGTTGAACTCGTTTTCTTTCATTCTGTCAAAGTGTGAGTTTCATAACGAGAGCCTAAATATGTTACTAGCTTGTAAAAAATTTTCTCTTGAGTTGTGGAAATTTTTTTATATAGAGTACATGTACATACACAAGCTAAACATGCATGCTTCTGAAGGTAGTGATTTGTTGGCAACTATGAAATATTCTATACTTAAAATACAGATTTTCCTTACTGACAATCATGATGCAAAAAAGAATCGGCTACATGTAGGTCCCATTTTTTTAGCTTCAAAGAAGATGTGATTATTACAGCTAACTACAAAGTGGAAAATGATAAGCAGTGGAAAATTACCAAATTAAAGTGCGCTGCTGTGACAGATTTTCCAGACAAAGACAACAATGATAACATCATTTTTTTTTGGATTAAAATTTACATTCATGTGAATATTTAGAGAGTGGTTTGCAATTTAATGTTACTGATTGCACCTTCAGGATTGAATCCTTCTGATAGAAGGAAATAGTGCAATGCACATGTATTTCAACCAATCAGATGTACATGTATTAACTACGAAAACAATACAACAGCTGATTAGCACCTTCCTGTCTGTTCTTGCTCCTTTGACTGGACCTATGAAATACCTTTTAGGCTCCTTTGTTTTTGTGATGCTCTTTTTCTTTTTGGTTATTTTTTTCCTTATTTGAATTCCCGTCTTTGTTTCGAAGACCAATACAGGTGTTCTTTTAAACTACTGAAGAGAAAGCTAGTTTTTAGTTTTTCTCTTCAGTGTACAGTGTACTGTGGTGGCATAACCTCGACACTGAAAATTACATTCATCAATCTATGTGAGTGTATTATTTTGTAACTTGTTTATCAAAACATACATGTGATCCCAGATGTGCTGTTTGTGTATACGTAATTTATGGCCATATGTTATACTTAAGATTATTGTGATCTGGATGTATCCTTGCCAACTTAAACATTTTCTGTACTGGTCTTGTAGACTGTGCTTTTTCATTTGGCATTTTTTCATTGTTAAAAGGCAAATGATTGGGCATGATAAATATGTCTACCTTGTGACAATTGCCTAAAAGCAATAAAAAATTAATTTAGAATATTTGAAAAAAAAAAAGCAAACATCTGAACTGGGTTGTTCGAAAGCCAGTTAATGCTAACCAGGGATTATAAGTTGACCGGAATATTAATTTTTCTTGTCTAAATTAAATGCTTGTCGCTTCCTATGTTTTGTTTAGTTTGAGATTATTCAAATTCAAAAGAGGAGGCTAAAAAGTTTCAAAACTGAAATCAAAATTCTTGCTGACCCTGGGTTACATGTACATGTAGCTTAATAGGGCTTTTCGTTAACAACCCTGCCCTGCCTTATAAGATACATGTATTGATGGTTATGGCCTAAAATTGCCTCTTCATAGCATGTACATGTACATGTACATGTAAGATACATGTACCACTCAACTATATTTGTTTGACTGTAGGCTTCCATGAACATGATTACAGAGCAGGCAGAAGGAATGCTTTTTTATTTAACATTGTTGGTGGTACAAACATAAGTTTGAGAGTATTAAATCACAGAGTATGCAGCTACATTGTACATTGTACCATGTTGGTGCCTTTTATTGAACACCACATGGCACCTACAGTATACAGTAAATGTAGTAAAAGTTAAGTACATGTTCTACTATCAAATAATAATGTAGCTTTCACCTTGGCTTACTTTAAGTATTGCATCTTGATCGTTATCTTTTTGGGAAAAAATGATCTAAAAAAATTAATTGCCTTTTTGACAGTTCTAACAGACATTTATCCTAGACATGGTAAATTTCATTTGGTGCTTTCTTTCCTTGCTGAATTAATATGAAAATATGCATCTATAAATTGAGATTTATGTTTTGTTTTTTTCCTAGCAAAATTAATGAAAATAACAGCTTTGTAGGTTTTACAGTTTTAGATTTTCCAAAATTTGCCTGTAAGATTAGCTGTTCTTAGAAACACTAGAACTGAAAAACGTTCATACTGTACCTCCATATTTGAATAACGATCTCATTTTAATTTTTATGATGACATCAGATGCAATGCAATATGTTTTTTGGTAGTTTTCAAAATTGAGAAATGATGAAAACATTTTAAGATAAAAGTAATGAATAGTATTTATTAAGCAAATTCTGTTGTATTTTGAAAGAAAGAAGATTAGGCCAAACTGGCAGAAGTAATTTTCTATCTTTCATACCTGATAAAAACAATCATACAGAAATCAATTTTACTGTAAGTTGTTTTTTAATGGTCAATTTTTTTTTTCACATTTTAGCCTTCAAACACTTGGTAGTGACAATTTGTGTGGTGAAAATTTTCAAAAAATAAATTATTTTTGTTTAAACATACATGTATGGAAATTAGCTGCAAATGGTACAATTGTGATGGGGTTGACTATTAGTGTCAAAAATTAAATTTTTGGAATTCAAAATATCAAAACATAACCTTCAAAAGGCCAGCTGCCAGCATTCAAAACTTTCATGTCCATCATTTGTGCAGTGCCCACTTATCAAATGTTTCAATTGTGAGAGGACCAAAGTTTGGAGCTCTCTGTATACACACCTGTTTCTCACTGACAATACAAAATTCAAAATGATATAAACAGAGGAGTCTACTTTCAGGTGATAGAAGATCTATATGATGACTGTTTGTCACTTTCCCCTCCCGTCCTGCTATTAATTTTAAAAAGTAATTTTGTCAGTGTCTCTGGAGCCATCAAACACAATTTTTGCAATTCATAGAAATTTGTTGTGAGAAAAAAAATCACTTACACTGTAGTCTGCTGTTGAAAGTTACTGTGTTTAGCTGTTGCAGAGAAGGTTGCCTCATACATGTACATAGCTTAATTTGCAGATACCAAATTAGGCACTCTTGCTTTCATTTTGAAAATTGCTTACTACATGTACATGTAGTTTCTTCCAATACAGGTAATGAGTTGCTTGTTTCAGAAATGTTGTTTTTAATTACATGTAAATGCCTGGTCCTGAATAAACCACCAGGGCCAGGATATTCAAAGCTAACTAAGCTAACCCAGGATAAGCAAGAATTTTGTTTTGAGTTTTGTAACTTTGTGGCAAGGTTTTCCATTTATATTGTTTGTCCTTCAGATCTGAGTTTGAATAATCTCAAACTACACAAAACAAAAGCAGTGAAAAACATTTTTATAAGACAAAAAATTAACTGCGTTAAATGCCTTTTGAACAACCCAGCCCAGTTCAGGTATATTGGTATATAAAATCCTCTTAGGATTTCACTTATTTGAAGTATAATCAAGTAAGGTATAGTTAAAAGATATATTTAGCTCTCAAAAATAATAATGAATAAAAACTCTAATAATCTCCAGTATCGAATAAACACTGAATCATAGTAGGCAAGTTTGAAATAAACGTGGGGCACATATTCTTGAAAAATTGAGGTAACCAACTTTGTTTATGAGATGAAAAGTGTGAAAATATAGCCTGCCTTTGAAAAATATGTTTCTTTCATCACCTATCCTTCATGTGTCTTGCGTTTCCTGTCCGAGCTGGGTAATCAACTGTGGAGGTAGTTCTGTAAATTTGATTTTTTTTTTTTTTTACAAAATAATGTCTTCCCATGTGCATAAATCTTGCTATAATGCTGAAGCCAAACCCCTGCACAAGCAAATACACCACTTGCCAACATAAACTTGAAGAATATCAAGCAACCATGTTGAACAAACATGCCACACAGTGGCCGCCGTATTTTTGAAAACAAGAGCAGCATAATAGTACATTGTATAAAGCGCATGATTGACAGAAGCAAATTGTTAAATGATTGCAGGAGTTTTGATTCAAGGGTCACATATCAATGAAATTGGTGGTAAATAACTGGTCCCCATTGAATGAATGCAAGCATGGGTAGTTAGTCAAAACATTGAGAACTTGTAAGTGTTTTAGTGGCTTACCCAAAAATGTGCCTTGTGATACTTCACAAAATACATGTACATGTAGGCAAGTGAATTATGGAAAAAAAAACTCAAAGTTAAGAGAAGAAATTCTGAATAATGTAGTGATCATTCAACAATGATAATTAAAAATCTCTCTGTTGTGCTATGCATTGTAATTGGAGCAGTGTTAACATGCATTCATTGTTGAATTGCGTCTGGCTAGTTTGGTGATCAAAGTAGTAAATGAGGCACATGCATCAAACACTGTGTTCAGCCAATATAAGGCAAGGAACTTTAAAAATCCAGCTAGTTAGAGAGGTTCAATCCAAGAAAAATAGATGCAAACCACAGTATATTTACATGTGATATTTATTGACATACTATATACATTTTTGTACAATTTTGTGAAAGGAATGGTTCAAGCCAATGATGTAGCTCGCCCAATGTCTCGTCATTCAGAGAGGACGCCTTTGGTTCTTGGTGGAACACAACTTCATGGTGAGAAAATTTGCTTTTGGCCTAAAAGTAAAAATTATGCAGGGTGTAGTATACTGTTAACTTTGTTACCTTGATGGTAAAGCAGACCCTCTCAAGTTAATCTCTGATGTAGTTCAGTTATTTACATTAACTGTTAACAAAACACTCTTCAAGATGGACACTTCTCCGAAGTGGACAACAAACATTACTACATTTCAATTTTTTATAAATGAATTTACATACATGTATGTGATTTTTTTTCAGATATGTGATGATATAGCAAGGTGAATTCACTAGACAAGTGTGAGAAAGTAAATGCTGTAGTGTTCACAAGACAGTACACAATTAACTTGCATGTTTTATTTTAGGTATAGATGGCCCTGTAACAGGTTATGCCACCCCACCAGAGCCTTCTGTGGGTGGGTTATTGGTTAATGTTGGATCAGAAGAAGAAGAACCACAGCCACGGACAAAAGTAAGTGATATGACATGCCAGTGGTGGTGGATGAGTCCCTCATTATCTTGAGTTGGACTTGGAACACTAGCAGTTCATGTTACAGTCCTGGCAAATTCACTGCACAGACTAAGGCTGAATGAGGTCATGTAATGGGTTAAGTTTCTTTGGTGTTGACTGCTGGTGTGGCTGATCATGTGATCATGCCTTGGGTAAAATTTATCTTCAGCTTTAAGAGCTTGCTATTAGTTTCATTGAGATTGATTTCAGAGTGAAGTAATGACTTGTTCTGTGTGATACAAACATTTTGAGGGTCTTAAAGTGGCCTCTGTTGGCCAAGACAAATTGACAAAACAATATTATTTTGGAAAATTCCAACAGCAGAGAATTTTGCCATTACATTTTGTGCAACGGTATGCAGCAGGCAATGAAGTGTGTAGCTGAACTACAAACTTAGCTGTAAAATAAATTGATGTGGGTCTGAATTTAATTTTTTGTGTGATTTTCAAGTGTCTTGTCAGTTTGTGAATGAAAATTAAATGACAACCTTTTTATGTTGCAATTACTGTGCAAGGTTCGAATGTGACTGTAAGAATTTTGTCCAAAGCCACTGATAATATCACAAATGTTTATTGAAGTTCATAATGTATAAACATGCGTTCTAGCTAGTTACTTGGTTGCCAAAATACTCTATCCTTGGATTATAATCAACCTAATTAAATAGTCTATCAACATACGATATGGAAACTAAGGGAGAAAAGTTCAAATCTGCAAAGGCTATGTTTCACTTTACCTTCATTGTACAAGTTGCTGTGCAGTCTTTATTTAACAACCACCAGTGTAGTTGTAATTTTTTTTCTTTTCTATTTGTTGCTCTAATTTGTAATTTGACAGGAGTAGTGTCTCCTCATGTTGTCATTTCAGAGCCATGTTGCCTGTTAGAATTTACCCCAATTGGGCCTCCCTACTGTGGTTAGGGGTGATTTTATCATCCATGTGACAGCTTTGTAATTGACTTCCTGATTGTGCAAATTAGTTGCTTTTTAAGTAAAATGTCCACTTAAACTTTATAAGACTTAGGTTCTAAGCCTTTTTGTGGTTTTGCAATACTGGAATTCTTATAATCATTGTGGTAATTAAATCCCTCCACTCTGTACTGCTGTGAACATGTCTGTGCAAGGCAAGGGAAAATTAATTATAAATATAACTTACATTGTCTTGGGATTCTGATGGTAGAGAAATTTCTTGACTCAAGAAAATAATCACTTGCTAGTTCAAACTAAATAGCCACTTTAAATTTACTGCTTGTTTGTAAGTGTCCCTAGCCATTGTGGCAAGGTAGATATTTTTTGTTTACATTTTGGAAGTATCTTCATTGAAACCAAATAGAAACTTGAAAGTTATGAAGAATATGCTGAAACAATGTAACTACAATTCAAGATGTTGTCAACCTGCTACTTCTGGCTTTAAACACCCAATTGTATGTATGACTCTCTTGTGCTTCCCAATGAGGGAGACAATTTGATGTACTTCTGAAGAAAATAACTGCTCAAGCCTACATTGTAAGCTTGACCTTTAGCTTTGGCCAGCACATCTGGAATGTTTCTTTCAATAATTATTGGTATGTAATGGTATCCCATGGAATAATGTGGTAGCCAGTGTACTTTGAACAATTGTACATGTAGTTTGAACCATTGACCTCTGATGGGGTATGCTAAGTCTGAAAAAATGCCAAAAATGTTATGTCACCCTTTTCATTTACCCATTTTTCTGTTTTCAATTTTGCCTTTCAGCAAACAACAGATACAGAGCGCAAGTTAGCAGCAATGGGTATTTCATCTAGT
>OZ026595.1:30670253-30700253 GCA_964020085.1 Micromussa lordhowensis
TCCGAAGAAAAACGTAAGAGGACAAATATGATATCCGTGATAAGAATCTACATACTGTACTTGCATGCAGTTTTAATCAAGCAGCTGTGCCCGGCGTCACTATATGATGCAAGTAAGCAACATGTCCACGGTAAATTTCATATTTTGTCCCTCGAAAGCTCTTGGAGACATATCTTGCATTAGAAATGAGCCTTAGCAATGCATAAACACATGACAAATTACAGAGGTTTCAAACTATGCAAAACGACAGGCTGATAACAGTGGAAACTATGCAGACCAATCACCTCTAAATTTGCTATAGCACAGTCTAACGGCTCAACTCTACTAAAAATTCCTCTTTATAACGCAACGTGAAGTGTCCTTCATAAACACGAGTGAAGCAACAAAAAGGTCGAGAGACCCCGAACAGAGAACGGCAAATGTACAAATGTCACGAACCGTAGGAGTCGTGTGAGCTAGTCAACCTCATTTTACACAAGATATTGGCTATTCACAACACCACGGCAATCTTTTCTGTTGGAAGGCTTAAACAAGTTTTCTGTTGACATATATCCCTGTTGATTCTTTGTAAAATTTTCAAACTTCGTTTTGAACGAGCAATGACAGACGCAGCAATTATTCGAAGCCATACCCGCTTGGAAAGGAAAGCGCAATTTTTTTTCGCGCACTATTTACTTTTCGTGGGCTCTGTCACAGCGGTTGTCAAAACTGGTTTACAGGAAGTTAATGATCATTGGCTCTAATATGACAGTTGGTATCCCAAGGGAATGCGGTCTGTTTGGGGGCGTTCGGTAAAATGTCTGGGTCTGATTGCAGGCGTTTCCTTCCGTCGCCTCACCCCCTCCCCACTTCACCCCAATTTTTTGTTCACCCTAAGCGCTCGCCCGCTTTTTTCGCTCGCTTGTTTGCTCTCCGCCTGGAAAAGGAAAGGAAAGGAAACGGCTGCTACGCTGGCTAGAGAACACAGCATGCAGTCATTGATAGCAGTATAAGAGGATAGTAGATAGTGTTATCTATAACATTCGTTACTTGAATCTCACAGGCCTAAAATTTGAGAAAGGTTTTCAAGCAGGTTCGTTCTCTTGAGTTCAGTTTCATATGCAGAGAATTAGAATGTACTTACCACATGAAGACAGGGAGCTCAATTCATTCCACAAGCAAAACAAAAACATCTCCAGTTCTGGGTATCATTTAAGTCATAAAGCAAACAGTCACAAACAACTTGTGAGGAACTCTGCAGTGAATTATCATGCACTGAATTATTGTTCGAAAATTTGGTCACAAAAATACTGGGAAATTTCCTCGAAATATCGTTTGAAGCACGCATTTTGTCGAAATTCGCTTGCATTACTTTTGTACAATACTGTACATAAAAATGATAGTATCAATCTTGTTGTACATGCTCTTACATGTATGGTCAAAATAAACACTATCTGAGTGAATGCATCACTAGTATTTCACATTTACTAGATATTTCTCCTGGCTGGACGGAAGAGAAAAAAGAGCAAAACCTCAAACTATCTAATAAGTACAGATGCAACTGACTTGTCGAGAGGTGGCGAGAGTTTTATTGGAAAATTAAGGTACATGTTATTTATATCAATAAACTGTATTAATATTGATACATATTGCATTATTAGACATTAATAGTGGTTTTCCTTTGGCTGAGCAACAAAACACTTCTGGGTTCCAATGTGCATGGGGTTTTAGGTCACATGGCTTGATCCAAGGGCATCGGAGAATCGCCATTTCCCAGCCTTCTTAGTCCACCCACCTTTCTGGGGGGAAGGTGCAATGAGGTTAACCCTATGTGAAGCACCAACCTGTGAGACAAGATCAGACCACAACACTGAGAACTACATGTACTTGCCGTACTCTTTTCGATAAGTTTGTGGGTTCTTTAACATTCTTTGTTAACCATGTAACACTGAAGATGCAGGAGACGGCCTATGATTTATGTAGTACATTAGCACTCTATTGTCTTGTCTTCTCAGTTCTTTTCAAAGCACGATTCATAATTGAGATTGAGCTACGCATTCACTTTTCTAGATGAGAGATTTTTAATGGGACTAATATCATTGTCATTGTTCAGAATACTTTTAGGTACATGTACATGTCGTTTATTTTTAACTGTACTGAATTTATTCAATGTTTTTTTCTTAAAGATCCAATTTAGTAGGAACAAGGTTTACAGTGTTTAACAATGGTGTTAATCCCAAAAAAGGAGGTGTTATGTCTGATGGTTCAAATATTAGAGAAGAAGTAGCAGCTATTATTTATGTAAGTATATAACTTGTATAATGAATCAGACAGTGCTGTGGTTACAACTACATGTAGCTTTTGTGGTATTTAAATATAAGTTAGATGAGAACTTTTGTCTTACTTTTTAACTGGGAACTGTTATTAATACATGTAAGTTATTACAGACTATGTAGACAGCTGTTTGTTTTAATATACTTGATGTGAAAACTAACAATACTTTCTTCTCTTTTACAGGATACAAATGTACTTGGGTTCAAAGGACCTCGCAGAATGACAGTTATTCTTCCAGGAATGGGGCTTGATCAACAGAGGATACCCATGCGACCCCTCACGGTGTGTTGATTTGATTTCTTTAATCTGCAATCCTGTAATAATTGAAGCATTATTTTGTTGAGAGGGCATTACATGCAAACAAGCACTTTCAAAAAGTGCAGAAAGGTGAGAGTGGCAAGAATCAAAGATCACCATTCACTTGATATGTATTGTCAATTTTTCATGATTATATTTTATTCAGTGCATTTTTTATTTAGGATGGTGATGGTTTATTGGAAAGATACAAGAACAAGAGGATGGAGAATCTTTTGGAACTTCATAACAAAACTCCAGTCTGGAATGATGGTATGTCTCTGACTTATTAATTCATTGTGTGCTGTACAAGAAATGTTGGGTCATAATTACACTACATGTATACATATCAAGAATTAGTGTCTCACAATTACAAGAGTTAGCCAAGGTACAGGTATAATGTATATGTAATTCTTATCTGAAGAGATGAACTGAATCATGTTGTGTTTTTTTTTTACTTGGGCAGATACACAATCATATGTTTTAAATTTTCATGGAAGAGTGACACAAGCTTCAGTGAAAAATTTTCAGATTGTAATGGATGCTGATGGTGAGTGAGTGACTTAATTAAAAGTTAGTACTTGTTCAGATTTGTATTATTTTAATTTGTTGAACGACCATGCCTGTCTAAGTTTTACAGTTGCCCAACACTCGTACCCTAAAACACATCCACTAAGGAGTAACTAATAATGAGTAGCTAGTTAACTCCTTCTGTACATTGCTCGCTTAAAACATGTATTTCTGTCGTTGAAGTTCCTGTACTGTGCATGTACCTGCCATAAACAGAACTAGAGAAGCCCCACATATGGAAATGTGTAATATTTTTGGCTAACTTGTTTCTACAAGCAAAGTGACACAATAATTACTAGAAGACCAACTCAAGAACTTTGATGTCTGTCAAACAAATAAAATAAGTATAAAATACATGTAATTGACTATTTGTCAATTGGTTTTGAAATTTATGATCCAAGTACATGTAGTCTGCAGAACAGCCTGCTTTGTGGGGCAGAAAACTGGCCACAATACACCAGCAAAAAAATTGAGGACAACGCGTGGAGCATGAGAAAGTACCTATTTTTCGTTGATCCTTTCTCATGCTCTGGACTCACCCTTTGCACTTGTATTTCATACTTGTGCATGGCATTTCTAAACCACCTGTTGCAAGTCACTCAATTTCTAAGAATGAGGCTAGTATAGTCAGATCTACATGTAGAACCAGTCAACTCTAGTACTATTTAACTATCTATAGTATTGTGAGTTGTAATCCTTCCTTGATTAACAAGCCATGGAACTTCTGTTCAGCATTGTATCTCACATGAAGCTACGTGTATTTTAATATTAATTTTGGTCAGTTGGTTGGCCAACCATATACTTTCTTTTCTCTTGTTTAGTTGATTACATCATCATGCAGTTTGGTCGGGTGGCTGAAGATGTGTTTACTATGGATTACAATTACCCTATGTGTGCTCTTCAAGCTTTCGCTGTGGCTCTGAGCAGTTTTGATGGCAAGCTGGCTTGTGAATAGTTTTAACTGAATGTGACACAGGGTTGGCAAATATAGGAAATAATAAGCTTGAAACAATGTTAAATTTTGTAAGAATTTAAGACAAGGAGCATTCCTTTGGCTTCATTTTATTTAACATAGATTACTAATAATTGGTACATGTATTCTTAAAATAATGTGTTTAAACAAGTTTTAAGTTTTGTTCACCCCTGTTGACAAACATCACATTGGAAGTTTAAAAATTGTGAGAATGTATATCAGAGCCAAAATTATTTGAACCCTGCCAAAGAAATTCCATTAATGCTGATTAATCTCAAAATTTGTCTGGTTATTGCTGGTGACGGTCAAAATTTGTTGGATTCAATTGACCACAGAGATGTCATATTACTTGAGTTTTAAAGCTGTCACAGAGCTCTACATTTAGGTCATGTTAGAAGCACTTGTGAAACAAAGACTTTTTAATTCTGTAAGTACATGTTGCAAGCTGTTGGAATTTATTTATTTGACATTTTATTGTACAATTTAAAAAGTGTACCAAAGCTCGAAATTTTCAACCTGAATATTGAAAAATACTAATTAAAAGTTTTTTATTAATGATAAATTTGGACAGTTTGTAATTAATCAATGACTGCTGGGTAAACCGGATATTTTATTAAGACAGGTCAAGTGTTCCTCCTTATGCAAGAGTGAAGTTCAGTAGAGCACTTAAAGTGCCACTGTGACGAAAATCGCATCCTTCAAATCCAAGCCATTTTAAGACATAAACAAGTAGTCTATACAAAATGCTGTTTACTGTTTTCAAATATCTCTTTTCGTTCCAGAGATATTAAAGTTTTTAAAATATGCAAATTAGCCAAGTAATGACGTCATACACTCAACCGCATTTTGATCAAATATGATAAACAAGGATATCTCAGTCAATTTGTATAATAAATGTTTGAATTTTTACAGTAAGATTCTACTAGAGGTGCTCCGCAATATGAGCTTAACAATTTTGTTACCATGGCAGCATACTAGGTTCCAGACCTCCACAATATTTAAGACTTTTCTGACCACTTTTAGGGTTCTATATTGATATTTGCCAATGGTGCCTCATCTGTATAATCCAGCAAGCATATAAACACATTAGGTTGAGTTCATAGCCTTGTGTAATGTTTTCCAAGCTTAAAATCACTAAAATATAGATATCAGGCTAGAGGGGACTGGAAAAGAGTGGGTTGCCACGGGAACGGAATTGTTATAGCTGTGGATGTCTTGCATTTAGAACTGTCGGCCTACTAAGTTTCAATGGTTTCTGCTGCAAATTGACCGAGATAGCACTATTGATATACCTCATGTAATATTTGGTTGAGTGTATGATGTCATCAGTAATCTCATTTGCATATTTCACTCATTTTTCAAACTTAAATATCTCCTGAACCAATGCAGATATTTGTAAAACGGTAAACGGCGTTTTTAATCTTTCGTAGAATTCTATGTGATTAACCCAAAAAATCAAGGGGTAAAAATTTGATCATAGTGGCACTTTAAGCAAACCACAACAGCAACGGCAACTGGAACACCACCAAACAATAGGTTAAATGAGCAGAACAATGGCGGTGCATGTGCGATATAAATCTTTCTACATTTTGTGTGATCTTCTGCACAACAACATGAAATGTCTAAGTTCTGCATATTTTGTTGAATTTTTTACTAGGTGTCGTCGTTGAGGTCGCAGTTGTCATTGTTTGAGCTCTCTATTATTCTTCTCAAACTTCAAATCGTCATAATCAAATTAAAACTTGATCCAAAACCTGAAGGTGGATTGGTTTTGGGTTCTGTGCAGTAGGCATTTGAAATGATATCAAATCCACTTTTCAACACTGTTAGATGACCAAAATGTGTTAATTTAGAAGGAAAGTTTGAGCTGAATTAATCCAATAATGAACTTCATCACTGCATTCTTTGGTGGAGTATGTGCTTGATTGTTTTACTGTATAATGTCCACGACCAGAGGAATATGGAAGAAACAATTTAGAATATCCAGATATTGTGACTAAGTAATTTATGCTTCATGTTGATATATCCTGGTTGGCATACATGTACCTTTAATCCATTCCTGTATCTCCCTATAAAGTCAACAGAGCTCTATGCATGTCTAGTTAAACCAAGTTCACAAAGGGAAACCTGTACAGTGAGCCTTCGCTGGTAACTTTGTTCTGTTCAATAGATAAGGAAGTTAACGAAAATCAAGGGAAATCAATGAACGATTTGGCACTAACTACAGGTTGTGTTGTGGCTTGGTTTTTCTTGATCAGTAGGATAAAGGTTGCAAAATGTTTCCTCTGCTCCTAGTTGTTTTCAATTCACAGTAGTAACTTAAGAGAACAAACTCAAAACCTTTTTTATTTTTCAACTTTTTTTAAGGCTGGTTTAATATATGGTCTCTGGGTCGTACTATTCACCGTGATGAAAAACACAAAACAATAAGAGTTGCAGTTGAACTCCACAAGGGAAACAAAAATTTTTCGAAATAGCGCGAGTTCAAAATAAACAATAGTAAATGACTGAAGGAGGAATCCAAGGGAAACCATTTTGAGTTCGAAATAACGGATAATTCGAACAGCCGAGGTTGGATTAGCAGGTTCCAACTGCACTAATTTATAATTTAAGGTGGCTCGAAACAGTTTCCACTACTTTCCAAGATTTAGAGCTTGATGGGCCATTATAACCACTCTATATCAGTTGATACCAAAATTATGGTATCGCAGAACTGCCAAATCATTGGTGAACAAGTTACTGTCAATTTTGTGGCTCAAAAGGTTACCATAGCAGCAATATGACCTGTTAAAAACACCCTTAATTTTAGTTTTAAGCACTTATAACTCGAAAACGAGCTCAGTGACCCCCATTTTTTATTATTGAATTGTAATCAGCACGATAAGATGCAACTGAGGGGGTTCAGAGCCACCTTTAATTTTCGAAAATTTAAGGTGGCTCTGAATACCCTTAGTAGAATTTTTTAAACTTTGCAAAAAGTTGCATCTTATCATGCTGATTACAATTCGATAATAAAAAATGGGGGTCACCGAGCTCAGAGTTATAAGCGGTTAAAGCTAAAATTCAGGGTGTTTTTAACAGGTCATATTGTTGCTATGGTAACCTATTGTGCCATAAAATTGACAGCAACTTGTTCACCAATGATTGGGTAGTTTTCTGATACCATGATTTTGGTATCAACTGATATAGAGTGGTCACAATGACCCATCAAGCTGTAAGTCTTGGAAAGTACTGGAAACTGTTTCGAGCCACCTTAAGTGTAGTTACTGCTTACAGCTAGCTAATGCATTGAACATTACAACTCTGAAGTGTTTAAATTTATACTCCTAGACAAGCATGTCAAAGAACTATTGATTTACTAACACCAACTTTAAATGATATTCACAGAATTAAGTTTTGCAATTGGAATGTAAGTTATTATGGTTTTATTATGCATTATGCATCATTAGCGATAAGTTATTCTGCATCTTCCCTTTCAATGCAAGTTGTGTACATAATTCGCAAATTATTTTGATTACTAGTCATGGTCTTTTTAGGAGTCAGTGAAGACTGGCAGAGGTTATAACCATTGTACCATGCCACTGTCTGTAGTATTCTGCAAATGTCATATTTCACTCCCTTATTTATGGTACCCTTTAATCCCCAGGGCCTTTTTGTTTGTGCTATAAGGGAAAGTATCCATTAACCTGCTCAAACAAAATGCAAACATAATACTTACTAATGTATTTTATTGTTATGTGTAATTTTGTTAAATTGATGATGTACAATGTACAGTAATCCATAAACCAATAAACAAAAAGCCTTGAGGATTGCAGGATAATACCATAGAAAAGGACTCGTGGCTCATTCAAATTATTAGTCAAGATCACTCCCAATGTTATTGTTCGTATGAACTAGGTAGCTTACACAGTTTAATTGTGATGATAATTATTGTTTACTCATTTTCTGAAAGGGAAAAAAACTGTATTCAAAGTATTATGTTGCAGCAGTTATTGCTTTGGGAGAATAATATTAAATATATGCAGGTTTGTGATAAATCTTAATCAAGCAACAACTGTGTTTGATCAAGTCCCACTCGGGCATTTAGCCTTTTTTTGGCAACATTGTCGTCACTGTTACCATTATGTTTGCACAAGATCACTATTACAGAAGCAGTAACACACTAGCCTGTTTTTCAAAAGAGGACTGCAGTTTTAACTCCACATCTAACCCAGGGGTCACTCCTATAAAACTGTTGGGTTGTGTTTTGGACATTTTGAAAAGAACACCAACAAGGAGCTACTTCAAAAAGAAATAGCATTTCTTTACTGGATTGATTATTGGGAAGACTTGGGTTTAGAATATGCTGTACCAGAAGACAGGCACACACTAACAGTACCAGTCAACAAAATGTTAGTCCCTTAAGGGCACCTACCTACCCTCCCTTTCCCCTCCAGACAGGCCCCTCAGCTAGTGATTCTTCCATACCTACATAGTCAGTGTGCAATATTGTCCAAACATAACTGAGATATGATTCAAACTCAATAATATGCAACATCAAAATTAAACAATTTAGGTGTTTAATAAGAATAGTCTGCTATTAGAGCAGTGTATGCCTGAGTTTGAGCCTTTGCATTACTGCTAAAACATTTGGCATCCTAATAAACTGCAATCTTATTCCTGAACCTGATTTTTGATTTCTTATGCAATACTTGATGTCATGCCAACTGCAGTTTGTGCTGGATGGTTGTATCATTGAAAACTCTTTTGCTAGCTTGATTACTTGCTCTACCCTGCAAGACACTGGGGATGTTGGGAGATGAACATTTGTAAGGTTGCCAATTATACAAGGAAATACTTGGGCAGCTGGCTGAAACACTTCATTGCATTTAATGTAGTATTACAGATATGCTTGCACAAGACTTTGAATATATTAAACAGTTTTGCTCCAAGATGTACGAAGTCATGTACTCCAAACAAACAGCAATCTAATTTAATACACACCTGCTCAATCTCACGCTTTCTAAATGAACATACATATGATTATGTCTTTTCTATTATATTATGAGCATTACAATGTGTATACGATCAATTTAATATCTGTATCTCGAAACACTTGAATTATGACATTTCTGACTTTAGGCCATTGCAGTCCATCTAAGCCGCAACCAATCCTTGGCATTGATATGCTTGTTACACCATGACTAACACAGTGATCTCTCATTGCTGTCAGGGATGACTGTAAAGTGTTGTATGTTGGTTTATGAAAGTATTTTTCCTTGGTGACCTTGAATGAAAACGAGAAAGGAATGTCATTTCAACAGCTGGGCAGGAGGAAATGTGCAAGGGAGATGTAAATGATTGCCATTTCTAAGGGGTCGCTTCTTGAAGAGAAAAACAATGAGATTTGGTGAAAATGAGTTGCATGTAGAGAACAGAGGAAATTGTTCAAACTTAAAGTATTCAAAAATTTGCAAGCAAATGCTAAGGTCACTACCACAAGCTCAAACAGTAATAAAAGGTTCTGCCATTTCAGGTGTTAGCCCTTTGCTGGGAGTGGAGGGTTGGTAAATTAAAATCGATCAATATTTTCACAGAATACTGGATAATGAAATATCCCTTCTCTGAGAAAAGTTCCGAAGCTTGGATGAAAAGCCTACTCTCTGTCCCAACCCTGGATTTTATTGAAGATGTGCTCTGGTTTGGGCATTTTTTGGATCACATATTTTACATCGTCTAATGGAATGCAACAAACCTGTTAAAAAAAGTTGGGCTAAGTGGCTTTTTTAAAATTATTATTATAACATTTAATTCAGCTTACCAAGTAGTAAACATGTCTATTCCCTCTTTCCAGAATTGCCACACCTCCTGGTTTTTGTGCTGAGCGATAAAATTGAGTAAAATTGATTTATGATGATATAGAGTATAGCGTTCTATAGTAAAAAGTATTGAAAAACATAAGCTTTTGACTGACAAGTGACTAATTTTATCTGTGAAATACAGTAGACCGGCTGTCAAAAGCTTAAGTTGTTTGATACTTTTTACCAGAGAACGCTGTACTCTATATTACCATGATCAATCCTGGTAACAGGTCCGCAATACTTTTAAAAATTTATTTAGTTTCATAAAAATTATAACTGTCTGTTTTGATATCATGAATTTAACAATATCAAGCAAACATGAGGGACATCAGGGTTGTCTGAAATGTCAGTTAGAGATGACTAATAAAAACAATTCTGGGTTAGTCAGGGTCATTCTTTTTAATTCAGATATGACCTTGGGCTAGAGCAATTTACACCGCTCTATTAAGTCCAGTCAATACGTTTCTCTTTTGACGGAGGAGTGCAGGCTGACCTTTCCCAAAACAGCAGCTGGGAATTGAGCCTAACATGTCCCAAGAAAGAAAAGATCAAAGTGCACCTACTTCAGTCTATATATAGCAAAAGGAGAGGACAGTGGGGATAAATACATTGTATATACTAGGTAAAAAATTCCATTTCTTAACAAGACTGGAGGTGCAATGGAGCAGGTGCTTTGTTCCAGTCACTGTCAGTATATTGCTATAAAGTGATCCCCATACTAGTGTGGGAATAGTCTGAACTGCCTGCAGTTCTTTTCTCTTGTTACAAACTACGGTTAACTGCTAACTTCATTTTGTCAAGTTTCACGCATACAATCCCCCACTCTGCACCTATTAACATGCATGGGTGGAGAGGTAGCAGCTTAGTGTCTTGCCTTAAGAGCACAACACACTGACTCCGGTCTGTACACAATCTAGAGTCCAACAAAATCAGGCCACTATACTTAGAATTCTATCATTAGGTACCAGGAAGAAGGAGCATATAAATCGAATGAACAGATACTATATAGTATTTAACAAAGGCTTCCCTGCTGGCATTTCATTTTTGTACATGTATGTTGCTCTAACTGTCACAAGTGCATATAAAATATGTTTTTACGGATACTATTTATTATATTATTGTTGCCTTGGATCATGTGTAATGAAGGCATCTGCGGTCAAGTGTCAATCGATACCCTCAGTCAATGTGACCAAAATCTTCAATCTTGATTGACACTTGATTGACATCTCAATTGCCACTTGACCAACATCTTGACTGATACTTGCCCAACACTTGGTTGATCAAGTGTTGATTGAGTGTCAACCGAGGTGCAGATCAAGTGTTGATCAAGTATCAATTGGGTGTCATTCAAGGCTCAATCAAGGCTCGATCAAGGGCATCAATCAACACTTGACCGTGGATGCCTTTAGTACACATGATCTGTTACCTTGAGATAAGATCTCATCCACTCCTCCAAATTTTTTCTTAAAGAGTACAGCTATCCCCTTACCCATTCTGGCATCAGCACTTATGCAGTGAGCAAGAGATTCATTGTCATGACATGAAAATAAGTCACCATGTACTTCACACAGCTTGTGTGATGGCCTAAAATCTTCTGATTGATCATGCTACAAGGGGAACAATGCAATAACCTTAGCTTAAAATCAATGCATATGGATTATTGACCAAGCATGAGGTCAACATCACTGGATATTGGCCAATTTCGTTTTTTTTTTTTTTTTTTTGCGCGTGTTTATGGACTGATATGGAGTCTCAATACATAAACACAAAAAAAAGGAACAAGCTTGGTCAATAAAGGATTTGTTATATGGGAAAACAACACTATTTTCTTGACGGACACAGCGGGTAATCACAAGCGGGTAATGGTCGCCATCTTGCACGCTTGGATGTCCAATCACAGTGCAGAATTTGGTTGATCTTGCCCGCTCAAGGAGCTAGTATAAATAAATTCTCTTAATTGAAATGACTGTTCTATGGGCACATGGGATGCTACCAAAGAAAGTCAATAACCTCTCAGTATCCTGTTCTGAGATTGCTGATACATTTCTTAAAAGCAGGAAACAGCAGCTAGTATAGTTGTAGGTAGACAGTACAGATAACGAATGCCACAGTTTGAATGCACAGGTTAAATCATTGTTCACATAAGCGTGTGAGAGTGAGTGTGCGATTGTGTGATTCAACTGAAGAATAAACAAGACAAAATACCTAAGTACAAAAAATACAACCACAAAAAACTGATAGTGGAGAAAAATAAATAATAATAATGATAGAATTAGATGATTAAATGAAAATATGCAAGATTCCCTGCAACTCTGAGTTTCGTGCGTATGCACTCATAAGGCAGATTTAATGAAGGACAAACTTATCAGCTAACTACATATACATGTTTACGATAGGGGGAACAATAGTTCAGTTCAGAACCCTATTATCATAAAATAATGTTATTTAACCGGGGTGCTCACATCACCAAAAATGTTATTCAGTGACGCCCCGCCAAAAAAAAGAAAAATGTTAAATTTGAGATAGCTTCCTTTTCAATTGTTTGTTCAATCTTTTGACTGTTTTTGAAATAATTGAATTTTATTTTAAGATATTAATGCAAACTTAATGTCATCTTTTCCTTATTTTGTAAGTAAACTTACAAACTGTGATGAGCCCAACAGGATTGAACTCTTTTGAATAATAATAATAAGCTCAGATCAGTGAAATGCTAGCCAAAAACGAGGCAGAAACCAGAGAAAGTTAACTGCCAGCTGCTAACAAGCACTGGTGAAAAATGAATACCAAACTATGTCTAATGATGATCGGTATAGTATTAATGAGTAGATTACATAATCCACAGAGGTCATGCAAAAACGTAAAAATAAACACAAGGAAAACTCTAGTTGCTAAAAAATATGTATTCTGCTCAGAATTGTAAATATATGAATAAGCTAAAAATACCATGAACACAGTATAGTTTACACACACAAAAAAACACAATTTTACAAAAACTATGTCTAATGATCATCGGTATAGTATTAATGAGTAGATTACATAATCCACAGAGGTCATGCAAAAACGTAAAAATAAACACAAGGAAAACTCTAGTTGCTAAAAAATATGTATTCTGCTCAGAATTGTAAATATATGAATAAGCTAAAAATACCATGAACACAGTATAGTTTACACACAAAAAAAAACACAATTTTACAAAAAATTGAAAAAAGGCCATATATTTTGGGGCAAAGTGCGGTAGCTGTACCTTGGATGTTCCTTCAGTGAGACTACTGTCATCACTGTACGCCAGCTTGTGCTTTCTGTCAAAACAATTTAAAACAATTTAAGATACGAGTGGGACTGAAACTAAGGAATGTAGGAGGGAATAGAGGATGGAAAAATGGACTAACTGAATCAATGAAGGAAGAAGTAGAGATAAATGGGTAAATAAACAGTTCAATAATGGAAACCAAAGCAAGGGGAGGACATAGGCTAGAGAGCTTAAGAGAGTGACGGAAGGAATGAGCGAGGAAGGGATGTATCGATAGATCATTGACTTACACCCTTCTTGTACAGCTGTAAATGGCTGTCCTACAAAATACCGAGAGGTACTGTGGGAAGTTGAAGTTTTCTGTTGCTTAAACAAAGTTGACATGCTGTTTCAGTATGAATGGAGAAACAATGCTATTTCCGTCCTATCACGCTGAAACACATGAAATTCTATCATAAAGCAATGGAAAGCTAATATTTGTGTCTTGTAACTTTGTTGTGAGGTTTTCTGTGTATTGTTTGGCCTTCTGTTTTGAGTTTGAATAATCTCAAACTACACAAAACAAAAGCAATGAAAAACATTTGTATACATATGACCTACATGTAGATGATCTCTTAACTTGAGCCTTCCTGCAATATGGTCATGATACTGGTCAGCAGATATCTTGTTTTGACAGGACGTGTTCAACTGACCATAACATGGATGTTCAGTATCAAAGAAGGACACTATAAAAACCAAGGCTACACGTCTCTGTCAACCTATTAGGGAGGCGCGGTGGCCTCATGGTTAGTGCGCTCGACTCCGGAGCGAGCTGTCCGGGTTCGAGCCCTGGCCGGGGACAGTGTGTTGTGTTCTTGGGCAAGACACTTTACTCTCACAGTGCCTCTCTCCACCCAGGTGTATAAATGGGTACCTGCTATTTGTTGGGGAAACCTAACAAAATTGCGGGGAAGTGACCTGCGATGGACTAGCATCCCGTCCAGGGGAAGTAGAAATACTTCTAGCCGCTTAATGCTACAGAAACCGGGATAAGCTCCGGCAGCTATGAGCCAGCCTTGGCTCCAAGGCTTCACACTTTATGGCTGCCATCTTGCATGACTCCGTCAACATTGGATCATGTGTACAAACAGCATCCGCGATCGACTGTCGATTGATACCCTCGATAGATACCCTTGATCAACATCTTGATTGGTACTTGATCGACATCCCAATCGATACTCGGTCGATACTTAATCAACGGCCGGTTGATAGTCAGCCGAGTGTCAACCGACTCATATGCATCGATGAAAAATTAGTTGACTGTCGACCGAGATGTTCATCAAGTGTCGATTGTGTGTCAACCAAGGTGTTGATGGAATATTGATCAAGGGTCAATTGAGGGTATTGATCAACACTCAACCGTGGATGCCTTTAGTACACATGATCGCCATTGTCTTTGTCATGCGTACGTGCCCACGAGCAATAAAGCTAACCATGATAATAATGTGAAAATCAATTCATGGCTATTTCCTTTTCTTTCCTATTCGCTACTTGCACATAACCATAATCCTTTGCGTTTTGGGGGGGTAACAAGTAGAAGAAATGTATGGTATCATGACAAAAATTAGTTCGGTGAGCTCGTAAAACCAGCTACTAATGCTTAAAAATGCACCAGAATTTACCAAAATCATGATAGGAGAAATTTGTAATAGTTTATAACTAAATGTAGATATTTTTTTTTTTTTGTCCATACATCGTCTTGTAATTTTACAGACGATGTATGGACAAAAAAAAATTTCTCTACATTTAGTTATAAACTAGTACAAATTTCTCCTATCATGATTTTGGTAAATTCTGGTGCATTTTTAAGCATTAGTAGCTGGTTTTGCGAGCTCACCGAACTAATTTTTGTCATGATACCATACATTTCTTCTACTGGTTACCCCCCAAAAACGCAAGGGATTATGGGTCATGTGCAAGTAGCGAATATGAGTATGGTGCTCCGCTTAGCGGCCCTTTGTGCTGCCGGAGCTCCGCTATAATTACCCATAATACCATTTGGTATTGTAGGATGTACTGGATATTCCAGGTATTTTTTTTTCAGTCCACCATTTTTTTGGACTCAACAAGCATCACCCAAAACTGGCGATCTCTCTGATTTCAATGATTTTGGGTAATTAATTGGCATGTCTGTGACTGACTGAATGACTAAACAAATGCTTGAACTTTGTGAATGCATTGAATGGATGATAAATGGATTAAGCTTACATTTGTAATTAGTGACGCAGTTTGTTTTAAAGTACTAGTACTGCCATTTCAACACTCATTTCCACGTTTGCATTTAAAAAATATGAAAGTGGGCTTCCTTTAAATGACTTTGTGGCTTGTTAATGCAATTAGCGGAAGCTAAACAACATTGCATCCCGTTTCTATTTCTGACTCATCCATCCTCGTGCGTTAATAAACTTATTACAAGCTTAGCTTACCTATCTACGTACTTGTCCATGGACTTTTTAAGGTTTGAAAGAATGGTCGGGTAGGGCGGGGGTTTGGGCGGGAGAGGGGTGGGGTACAATAATCTCAGCTGTTGATCTTCACAACTTTCGATTCTGTTTTTAGGACTTTCAAAATTCCAATATTGAAATTGAAATCTGCGATTATAGATCACAAAAATTTATGAACGCAGACTTTTTTTCTAAAATTCTAAACTCCTGAAACCGTCCTGAAACCTCCCTTGAGAACCCTCGAGGGCTCCTTCAGAGTTCCTAGACGTCACGTGATCAGACGACTCGTCTCCAGTTACTTCCTGCAGTGGCGATGGCTAGCCCAATTTCTAATTTTCGTCTTTTTCTCCACAAACTATCCGATGAATTAGATTCTGATGAACTCAAAGATTTAAAGTTTCTTTGCGCTGACATTTTGACAAAAGCAAAGCTGGAAAAAATCACGAATACTAAGGAACTATTTGTGGCCATTGGGGAAGTAAAGGAAGGCGAAGAGAAGCAGCTCGACTTGTTAAAACAACTATTTATAAGTATCTACAGATTTGATTTAGTGTCCAAAGTTGAAAACTTTCAGCAGACGAGGCAAGGTAAGAAACATTTTTGGAAGCATGATTGGGCCTACTACGAATTATAGCCCCATGATCCATTGCCATAATCACTGCATGTGTGCATGGTATGTGAAAACAACCCTTACAAATACAAGCTTTAACTAATAACTCACAATGTCTTTATAGTACAATTAATATACATGGACGTAATCTGAAGTCCCTGAGATATGTAGTGGAGTAGCTGCTAACAGTAGTTAGTTCAGTATTATAAACCTTTTTGCATCCCCTTCAATTAGAACGTAGTGCAGAGTCCACTATTGGGATGGGGCTGCCTGCCGCCAAGGCACTAACTCCCTAATGTACTAACGCAATAAGGTGTGAACTTTAATGTTTGTTTAATTAATTCATTTCAATTAATTTATTAGCTTTACGGCAAAGGGGGGAGGTGGGTAGGGTACCAGTGTTCCCCTGTCAAACGTGTCTACCTCAATTGGTTGATAACATCAGAGCTTTTGTACTATTCTCTTTAGAACAGTTTGCTTTAAATGCATGCGCAGATTAGTTAGTGTTCATGCTGACTATACATTAGGTGGAAGATACATAATTTTCATACGGGATCACACAAAAACGTTGAGTGCTTTTCCTTTTGGTAGAACCCAACATGTAAGATGCATGTGTTCTAGCATCATTGAGGTTACCCACTCTGTTGTCATCCCCAGAGCCAAGCAGTTTTTATATGTCATGTAATGTGATACAGAATGGCAGATGTTTCCGGCCAGTGCCACTTCTCCGTTTTTAGTGTAAAAAACGCTATTGTAACTGCATGTCTTTTGCAATTGCCTGTTCAAAAGATATCATCTGCTGTTTTCAATTTATAATAGTGTGTTTGTTAGGGTCAAATAAAAAAGGGCAACAGATTGCTTCTCCTTAGTGGCTTGTTGTTTTCTCCTTTAATTGTCTCTGTAATAGAGACCAAAAATTTTCTGAGTTAGTGGCATTAAAATTTGTCAAATTGTAAATTTGTGACAAAGAAACCAGGAAAGTGCTTAAATATTGCTATAGACTCAAATTTATTTCAAGGGGACAAGTTTCTAAAGAAGCTGTGGTGCTGCGTCAGTGGGGAGTATTATATGGCAGTCTGCGGCCTTTCCCTACATCAAGCAAGCACAGAAAGCCGCAAAACTCTAGAAAATAAATTTATTTTTCAAATCGGCACTCTTAACCCTCATGGTATCAACAAACGCTTTTCATTCAACTTATTTATTTTATTGTTTTCCACGTTACCATGCACCAACCAATAGCGTAGCTCTATCTTTCTGTATATAAACCACACACAACCCACAATTCCATGATTCGCTCCGACAAAGGGCTAACGCTCGAAACGTCAGCTTTCAAATCTCTTTACGGTGGCCAATTCACATTATCAACTCGGTTGATAAAACCAAATTATCAAATTTATTTAAGCAGTCTTGTTTACTAATGTAGGACATAATCTTGGCCAGGTCACCCACCTGCCAAGTAGTGCTGTTTCCCTTCAGCGGTGAAAGAAAAAACAGGCATATCTTCTGTGTGTTTTGGAGAAAACAAGGGTTTCATTTTACATATCTTCACGGGAAAAACGAAAGTATCAAGTCACAAAGTTGGCGCGAAAAGCTAAATTGTCATGTTTACTGCTGCAATGTATTATTGATTTTAAAATGAACGAAAATAAACGTAAAACTCCAGAGCATGTGAAGAGCCTGTTCGCAGGTTCAAATTTAAAGGCTGTGACAAACAGAAATTGTGAGTTATTTTTGGATCTTGAATGAAAATACGCACATGAAGCAAGCACAAAGCTAGATGTAGACAATGTCTTATCAAGGTTTCTCTCCATCCATATTCTGCAAGGGGAAAAAACAAACCAAGAGTGAACTGGGCAGGGATAAGGACCTGTGTGACTATGATGCCAGAGCACTCTGCACTAACTGAGATTGTCTCACCAGTTTGTATTCTTACTATTGGAGTGGAACTAGCTTGCCGTGGAGGCTAAGATCATGCAGGCCTAGGGGGATGTAACATTTTCAAAAGACTGACCCCACATTAGCCTCAGTTGCTAGTTCTAGATCAATACTGAGAATGAGAAAATGGTGTATTGCCCCAGTCTAATGTGTCATCTGTACTCTTATGTAAAGGAAGACTACAATGCACCAAATCATTGAATTATAAGGTCACTGAATGATAGCTCAGAGACTTGGCTGGGGGTGGAGTACTCCTCAAAATGTGCATATTAATACTTTAAATAACTCAGAGATATTCTTTCCTCTAAATTTTAACAACAGGTGAAATCAAGCAGAATGCACAAGTAGGAGCATCTCAACATGTTGAGGTTAATTTACCACCACAAGGGTATCGAACAGGCCAGCCTACTTTTCATGATAATGCTGGCTTTCACCAGGCTACAAGTTCACAGAGTACTGCAAAATATGGAGAAAGCAGATCATACATGCAATCATACTTGCTGCAAGACAAACCATTTGGGCAGCCAAGTTCTGGAGTGAGCTCACCATATCAATATGCAGGTCCCACCCCTAAGTCAGAGGAACAGTACAGGCCTCAGACAACTGAGCAGGATTCTAGTTCGAGGTACCAGTCTCAAAACAGTGTCCCATATGGTGAAGAAGAGCAGTCTTCACCAAAAGATCAACCTTCACCAAATCAACCTCCACCAAATAGCTTCAGTCCAGCAAACAGTCTGTCGAAAGAGCAGCATGTACATGGAAAGACTGAGCAGCAACACTTGTCAGATCCACAGTCTTCACCAAGCAGTTTTGGTATAGAGAACACTCGCCACAAAGAGCTATTTACAGATGATAAGATTAAGCCACAAAATGTATCAGATCCACCACAGTCTCCATCAAGCAGCACGAGCATACCAATGGCCACCAGTCAAGGAACTTCTAGAGACTCAGGCCAGGATAATGCCCCAAATGGAGCATTAAATAATGGAGATCCAGTTCGTCCAGGCAGGCAATCATGGACAGATGGTGCAATACTAGACACAAGCTCTCAGTCGTGTGTAGAAAAAATTCCAGTAGAAAGAGTCATGTCAAACGATTATCATGATGAAGCTGCCCACCACTTAAATAAATGTCCCGTAGAGATGAACTATAACTGTATTTCAAAATACTTCAACCGTGGTGGAAAAAACTTGGGAAAAGGGGGCTTTGGAATTGTGTATAAAGGTAAAATGGTCAAATACACAAAAGCTTTGTGGTGCCCCTAGAGATTTAGCACAGTAGTATTAAAGTATTTACCATTTAATTAAAACTATCCCAAAATTCATGAATCTGATTGGATATCAACAGGCCCAATTTTAGCCGAAATAGAAGAGTGCATACCTCATGCTTGTACATTTATTGGACAGCACCTGCCATTTTACGCATGCTCTTTCTCAGGCAGATGTAGTTTCATGTTAAGATTAAGATACTCAACTGATGGTTATGGTGGTCAAACTTTTTTTGCAGTTTTGATTAATTGGTATCCCAATATAATGTCATCCAATTCTGCCTAAATCATACTCCTGATTGAATAAGTATGATTTTGTTAACGACTAGTGTGATTACTGGCTAAATTGGATGCCGCTCAGTCCTATTACCATAATTTTTTTAAACTTACACAAACCTTGCTGCTTTTTTGTTTCCAGCGGTTCACATATTCATAAACCAGCATACTACTATTCCCAGTAAACTGCAATATCCACAATTACTTTTGCTGCCTTCAGAGTAGTGTTTTTGATGCCATATAAGTTTGCTTCAAACCAATCAGCTGGTACATTTGAACCAAACTGATTGGTTTGAAACAAACTTTGTGGCATCAAGAATGTTACTGTGAAAGTGGTAAAAAAATTGTGGGTGTTGTGGTCCACTGGGAAGAGTAACAATAGCTGTTTTATTTATAATCTCAATGCACAGGAATCCGTCCATTTCATGGTCAGAGTGTTGTCGTCAAAGAAGAATATGCCTTTCATCTTGAACAAGCTTTCAGTGCAGCACAATTGCAGAGGGTAATCTAGCTCTTAAGTGATTAGAATTAATTGAAACGTGTAGCTTGTCTCTTTACATTGGATATAGGGTATTAGTAAATTCTCAGCTCTGACTATTGCATTTCTAGCTTTTTGATTGGCCAAAAAAACTCCGACTATGAGCCAATAGTCGGAGTTTTACGTCATATGGAAAATAGTGCGCCAAGTTTAAAAATTTTCCACACAAAGTTTTCAACTTCAGCCCTCTATAATGGCCGAAATAAAAATTGACGGCAAAACCCGGTTTGAGAATTTACTTAAAGAAATTATTCCATTCGCCCTTGTTGGATATGAACTGATTAACTAACCCGCGCTACGCGCTCGTTGGTTATTTTATCACTTCATATCCAAGTCGGGCTCATGGAATAATTGTTATTTGTTTACAATTAACAATCGAGCCTGTAGGCTGGAGACTGAGATGATAAGTTATCATGGTTGATAGGTTTAGTAAATGTAATCTTCATTACAAGATTTGGACTAAAATGTTATGTTGGAGAAAAGTTTGCTTCCTATGAACTTTCCATTTCATTATTTATAATAATGTCTTCAGTTTGTTTAAAGCTGGTCTATGTATGATTAAGCTCTGAATTTTTGTCTGCTCAAAATTAAATTTCCATTTTATCCTTTTTTAATCAATATTCCTCAATGTGTTCTTTACTTTTTCAAATTTAATCAAAGCTGGTTGTTTGCAGGAAAAACGAGTTGGTTACATCAAACATCCCCATCTGATGCCTCTTTATGCATTTTGTGAGGAGAAAGGGTAAGTCTCCCTAAATCAGTTAATCTATATTAATGTTTTTAAAAGTAAAGGTTAATGTACATGTACAGGGATGGTAATAATGACTCCATGGTTGCCAGTCAAGATGACCAGCCAAAGAAACTAATTTGCTTAAGCCATATCTCATTTCAGACCAGTAAAGTATGTCAGTTATTTTTTGGCAATGAGGGGATACATGACTTATTCACTGAGGGCGTAGCCCGAAGTGAATAAATCACAACTCCAAGAGGTAGCTAAGAATAATGGTCTTTATTCTACATAGGCAAGGTTGACATGGCAAGCACTTGCTGTAAAGGAAAGTTGTTTGTTTGCAGTTATGTATGAGAATGTGTTTGTACTTATTGGCTTCATATGCAAATAATAGAGCGTAGCATAGAGCAGAGTAGAGTAGCATACAGTAGGGTAGAGTAGGGTAGGGTAGGGTGGGGTAGTGTAGAGTAGTTTAGGGTAGAATAGTGTAGGGTAGACAGGGTTCGACGTTCAGGAAAAAACTTGGGGCCAGCTGGCCTCTAAAGTTTCAGATGTGGTTGCCAGCTCAAGTATTCGAGTCACCAGAAATATTCCGCCCTTCAGTCTGTTTATATATTTCCACGTAAAAGATGCTTAAATGGTGCAAATATGTGTTTTTCATGTATAACCAGTTTGTCACTTTTTTCTTAAGTAACATGGGAAGATGACTAAATGAAATTCTTTGCTTCTTATATTTATCAAAAAGCTTCCATGTTGCAAGCTTTGATTCATTAATTTTCGTAAACTGGTGCTAAAGAAAGTAAACACATTTAACATCATGCGCAGGCTTTTTGTGTTCACTGATGCACAGCGACTGCACATGTCTTTTAGAGGTGAATTTGTTAAATCTCTTTGGGTACCATGGAAACATCAAATGCAGATTTCTTTAAAATTTTCCATGTCTTACCAGCTATGGATTTCTTTTATCAATAGAGTATTTTTTTAATTAACAAATCTTTTGTGTGAGCCAAAAAATCAGAGTTTTTAAACCGGCATTGACAGCCTGGGATGCGTAAAAAAATTAATACTTACAAAATTAAATGCTGTCTAATTTGATTTAAGATACATCGGAAGAAGAAGTTAATAACAGTACATCAGTCCTATCCATATTTTGGCAATTACCACTAACATACCTGTAATCGAATATGATCGAGTCATTCCCAATAGTGAAATCCAATACATGTATCCGCATGTAAATAATATTTTGCCCGAAATGTGTTACAATTTGTTTTCTGTTACTAACATGATTCATCATTAATTAAGGACAATTTGTTTCTGTCACATTATTTATTTTGGGAATTACATTCGCACTCGTCGTCGCCTACACAACCCCCAGAGTGGGCTAAGCAGTTGTTGGAGCAGCAGCAAGCGAACACGGCAAAGCTTAAGAGCCTCCAGAACGAGCTCGCAAGTTCATCTTCAAAAGTGTCCAAGAAACAACGTACGCTGGATCCCGAGTTCTGTTTCTCCGGGAACAAGAAACAATATGACCTCAACCGAGACGTCATGGAGAAAATCGATGAGGTCCTCGAATCAGTTTATGCCGATGAGCGGTTTGCCAAGTTAAATGAAGGTAAGGACTTCCTCTGCGAGCGTAATAAGCATATTTTGCTGGCAGAGAAATTTGGCTGGGATACCGTGGCCTGCTACACAGCAGAGCAAATGGACACCAGCCCAAAGGGGGGAGCTATTGGGTTTTGTCCTTGATTTATCTGCTGGTACCTTTCAAGTACCTCAGAGGAGGGTGGACTCTTTCTGTCTGTTGCTTGAAACAATCGTTTCTAAAGGATTTGTGGCCTCTGCACGTCAGCTGTCTCGCTTCACAGGACTTTTGGCCTTCGTGGGTTTGGCTCTTGGACCAGTTGTTTGGCTTTGGACATGTAGTAATTGTACCACGACATCCTCGATTCAGCGTCTTGGGACAGTCCATTCCACATGTCGGATGACGCTGTGTGCGAAGTCCTCTTCTCGCGCGATAATTCTGACAACAGTGGTTACCCGATTTGGTCACCAAGTCCGAAACCTGAGGTGCTATCATTTTCCGATGCTAGTGAATCTGGCTGGGGCAGTTTCACTGCTGGTGGGAAGGTGGCTGTTGGCAGCTGGTCATTGGAAAAAGCTCCACATTCCGTGAACTCCGGGCAACCAGGCGTGTTCTTGAGTCCTTGGCTAGGCACCTTAAGGGATCTGAGGTCTTGCAGAGGACCGACAATAAGAACGCTGAAATTATCCTCCACATAGGAAGCCGCAAGGCAAACCTACATGATGAAGCTGTGAGCATCTACAAGCTGTGTCGAGCTGTGATTACAATATAGTGGTGGATGAGTTGTCACGGATAGAGGATGCAAATGATTGCATGCTGAACCGTTCCTGCCTCATAAGCTTAGATAGGCTTTGGGGGCCTCATCTAGTCGATCGCTTTAACAGCGAGAAGACAAAGCAACTGGATCGGTTTTTCAGTAGGTTCCTTAATCCTGACTGAGGCAGCAGATGCTTTTACTGTGTCGTGGGCTGGAGTTAACAACTGGCTGTTCCCTCCGCCGTTTCTGGTGCCTCACGTGTTGCGGCACATGTACATGGGCAAGGAGGATGGTACCCTTTTGGTCCCGGAGTGGAGGTCAACACCTTGGTGGCCCCTATTGGTGACTAGGCGTGGCAGCTGGAGGGAGTTTGTAGTTGATCCAACCCAACAGATCCAACCTTACAAGGGAATGTTTGTACCCGGATAAGCAGCCAGTTCCATATTTTAAATTGGTACACCTGCCTTCTCGTTGCTTGCTTTGAAGCTGAAGTTCAGTAGCACAAGTGCTCCTTATTAACACCCCATCAATTGTGTCAGGTGCTGGTGATGAAGACACTAGTGCCATTTTGGCCAGCCACAGGCCGGCTGTGCCTTCTTTCGTCCTGATTATGGCACATTTTGTGCGGTGCTGGTTAGTTTTCTGCCTGTTATGGGTAGACATAGGCCGTTATGGCTCTGTTCTGCCCGTTATGGGCTTTGCGTTCAGTGGAATTCTGCAGTGCCTGTTATGGGCTCTAGTGTGACATGGATAGATAATGGCTGTTATGGCTTCCCTTGCCTGTTATGGGCTTCGCGATCTGGCAAGTTATACAGTGCCTGTTATGGGCAAGAGTCAGTTTTCGTTTGGGTTATCCACCTTCCTCTCTTTTTGTTACCAGAGTTTTGGCTGGTGGATCGAGTTGCCTTTATCATGCTGTTTCCATAGAGGGGTCCTCTTATCCAGGAGGCGAGATCTCTGTCTATGGTTAACTCAGCAGTCTACGTGGTGAGCTATGTGCACAAGAAGAGTGGCTACCCTGAAGTGAGTGAATACCCGGTTGTTAAGCAACTACTGGATGCTGCCAAAAGAATCCTTGCCAGGCCACCAACTCCCATGAAGCCTCTGTCCATTGTCCAGGTTCTGTCCTTACTCACCCGCCTTGAAGGGGGTACGATCGCCGATCTCCAGTTAGCAGCTCTACTTGCCCTGGGGTTCTTTGGTTTATTGCACTTGGACGACTAACATCACTTATCAGTGGACAGGCTGGACTTTGGAGTATCACATGTCGCAATCTTCTTGAGGAGGCGTAAGGATGACCAGTTTTATGAGGGCTCGTGGGTGTTTATTGCCCGTAGCAGTACCCCTCCCTGCCCAGTTGCAGTTATTGAGAAGTTTTTGAGGATCGGTGGTCATCTCAAGGGATCTAAGCTATTTCGTCGCATGCAGAGCACCAAGCGGGGTGTCTGCCTAAGGGATCAGCCCATGTCCTATAGTCGTGCAAAGGAGTTGTTGAGGAAGGAGCTTAAGCGTGAGGGGTTGGACTCGAGCCTTTTCGGTATCCGCAGCCTACGCTCTGGTGGTACTTCGGCAGCTGCTGCTTTGGGAGTGCCAGACCGGTTGTTTGTGACCTTAGCCAGACCATAATTATTTGTTCACTGTACGTTAGGAACACTGAACATGAGCACATTTCTCCTCAGACTTATTTAGTTCCCAATGCTCTTTGCTTTATACGGTTAGTTGTATGTAAGAAGTAGTGGTGGGCCGATGATCGATTTTAATCGAAAGTTGATCGAAAAGTTCAAACGACGCGACAATCGATTTTGCTTTTTTCATAATCGATTGTCGCCGAAAAATTAAAAATTTATTGGGGACAAATAAAAGTATTAAAATCAATAAAAATGTTCGTTTAATATCTTGTGTGAGTTGTCTTTTTTCATGGACTCCTAACTTCTAAGTCACAAGAGCAGATATAATCAAAGATTGACTGTGTTTACCTGGCGGTACCCTGTTCGCTGTGTTGTTGTCACTTCAAATACCTCACGCTTATTTGAAAGATGTGGCATGCTAAGCCGCTTTGTATTTCGTAAACAACTGAACCAAAACATAAATTACAAGCTTACTGTTTAGCGTTTGTAGTATCACTACCGTCCAAAATAAGTTTTGAAATAGAACTCAAATGTAAGTACAACTGAATCACCAGAGGAAGATAATGTCACCTCTGATCCAAGATGAACAATTGTTCGTTTTGGCTTCGCTCTCCCCAATCTCTCCCCAATTCCCAGTGTCCTCTCAGACATGCCTCGCTTACATGTTGCTGATGAGTCCAACATGGAGGCTGAAATGGCCGAGTTGGAGATCTGTTGTTATCCTGGAAATGCCAGGTCAAAAGTGTGGGAATATTTTGGTTTTTATCAAGTGAAGGAAGGGCCCAAAACAAAGAAAAACTTGGATATGACGAAGGTAATATGTAGGCTCTGTAGAAAGCAATACGCCAACAAAGGTTTGTGGCACGTGTGTTTTGTTGATTTCGTGTCAGTCTCACTGCTGCAATGTAATCTTGAACTTAATAACATGCACAGTCTGAGTTTACTAAGCTTATAACATGTTTAAATGCTTTTTTTTCTTTGACTTCTATGTAGGAATGCTTATTGGTAGATTTTTCCGATTATAATCGATGATCAATCGGTCGGGGCAATCTGATTATTTCCAATGATCGATTGTGAAATGTGAGCCGATTCCCACCACTAGTAAGAAGTGTTGTTTTCCGCTGGCTGAGGTACGAAAGAAGCGGAAAACGTTTTTCTCACACACATCTGAGGGTCTGGGTGCTAGTGTGCGGGGGGGGGGGGGGTATAAGTCACATGGTTCATGAGATTGCTCACTTTTCTTGTTGCCATTCGCCATTGCCTGACCCCCCCCCCCCACCCACCGACCCTTCTAGTTTTTTGGAGTTTTTCCTGCAAGTTAGTTTTTTCCATTTCCTGTTTGTTTTGTGGAGATTCATCTGTATCCAGTTTTGAGTTGCTGCAGTTTTCAAATTATTTTTATGGACTAGTTTTTCGTCCTGTTATGAATGTACCTTTTTGTTCTTTCATTGACGTAGTCTGTGATTAATAAAGGTCAGGCTGCATGGTTCGGCTTGGCATGGCTACCAGTTGTGTGTGAGAACTAAAAAATAAAATACCACTATAACATTTCTCAAAATTGTGTCTCAAAATGCATATTCACTTCAAAAAAATTTCCGGGGGAGTATGCCCCGGAATCCCTCTAGGAAGCTGGTGGCCTTCGGCCACTCAAGACTTCCCCCCCAAACAATAAATCCTAGATAGAACCCTGGTTGCTAATGAAAACAGTGCTAGGGCGAGTAATGAAGCTGTAATTGTACTGCTTTCTCAAGTAACCAGGTGAGAAAACACAACACATAATTTATGATACAGATAACCTTACTTACTTAGTCAATTTTCCTGATTTAAAAGTTGTATTATGCTTTTTTTTCTCCTCTCCAAAATCTATTACTTATGGGTAGCTTTCCAACAAAGTACAAACTACAGTTTTTACAAAAATCTTAGATGTTGGTACAGAATGTTGTTAATGAAGATGTCAATTTCACTGTATATTTTATAAGAAGAACACTGTTTCGAAGGCTGCATGCGTGAAAACGGGAAGTTTAGTTTGGTACATTCCACTCCTAAATTTAATGAGTATGAAAATTAAAAAAAAAAAAGAATTAAGATAACTTAAGGGCCAGCCTGGCGACCAAGTCTGAAAGTTAGTTGCCAGTGAAAAAAATCTGGTCGCACTGGCAACCCCAGTGGTTGCAATGTCAAGCTCAGGTAGAGTAGGTTAGAGTAAGGCGCAGAAGGGTGGAGTAGGGTAGAGCAAGGCAGAGCACAGAACAGAACAGAAGAGTCTGAGAGGAGAAGAGAAGAGAACATTGTAGCCATGAAGGGGATTTTCTCAAACTGGGCATTAAATTGACACAGAAGAGGTAGTCAGGCAGTCAAAACACTACTAACAGTTCTTTCAGTTTTGTTTTTTTGTGATGCGTTTGATTTCTATGGGATCAAATGTGACCGGTCAACATGACTGATGAGACCAAAGTTTGGTCAGGCAAATCCCCAATCAGGCTGGATGTTGTCTGATCTTTTGACCGGCCATTTATTCCTTCCTCATATACAAGCTTCTTTTCAATAAGTTTACTATTTATAACAAATTTGGTCATATTTGTGTTAGGATGCATATGTACAATTAAAAGTTCAGGTGATATTTATATTTGATGGTCTGCTTTCAGAAAACCTCGCTGTCTGATGTATCCAAAAATGCACAGTGATTTACATAAGGCGCTGCGCAGTGATAAGAAGAGACAGCAAAGGTTACCTTGGGAGTATAGAGTAAGGATTGCTCTTCATACTGCAAGGGCACTGCTGTATTTACATACAGAAGTCACAAATGAGCGAAATGTCAGGTGTGTCTTCTACTGCCAATGGTTTTTGGTTACTGTTATTTATTTTTGATCTCTGCCTTGTACTATGTCTGATATTAGTGGTCAGAATGTAGTGTAATATTAGGAGGCATACAAAATGAAAGTAGATACAGAGTCAAGTTTATCAGACTTGTCCAGAATGTAGATCAAATTGATGTAACTCAAAGCTCAATCAGATTTTTGTTTTAGGCGAGCAATGACAATCCGTTATGATTATTCAACCATTCTCTCTCTCTCTCTGTTTTTTCTTCTGCTCTTAATTCCATTCATTTTTTTTGCCATGCTGAAAGCACCAATTAATTCAAAGTAAATAACATAATATTAAATGTAAAGAGAAACGTAAACTCGGAAAAGGAATCCGAGTCCCAGATGGGATTTAAAGCCACGACCCTCTGTGATCTAGCCGGATGCTCTAACCACTGAGCTACTGGAGACGCTGTGGATTTTTTCCCGAGAGTACATGTACCTTCCTCGTTACATTTAATATCATGTTGTTGCTGTTTTGTCTTTAAATAACATAAAATAACAAATCCCAAAGTTTTACAATTTGTGCAGTCATACTGAGCTTATATATATATATCTCTAATACTTTTCAGTAATATTCTAATTGCTGGAATGATTAGAGTGCTTTTGAAACAGATATGAAAGCTGTTAAACCCTTGTTGTCACCATTTGCCTGATTTCAGAATGTAGACTTATTTTTCTAACAACCCCCATTTCTGATTGCAGTTCTGGATTATTTTTTTTTTTATTACATGTATTTTGCACATCTCCAGGTCTGTTCTAACTTTAGCCTTGTTAAAAACTAACATGTAGTCTTTTATTTATTAGTTTCCTAATTATAGGGCGTTTTAAATTTATGTACTGACACTGACTCTTGCAATAAATATTTTGTAGACAGGAAATTGTACATATGGATGTAAAACCAGGAAACATATTCCTGGATGAAGACTTCAATGCACGTCTGGGAGACCCTGGAATGGCGCAAGAGTTACCCCTGGAATACTCGTATGCCTCTATTTCACAGACTCGTGGAACAGATGGGTATATGGATGAATACCTTAAAGACAGACACCTGAAGCCTGTAAATGATATTTTCTCCTTTGGAGTAGGTAGGCACTACTCAGTTATAATTATTGTTAATTATGTTGGACAGGTTATTTTGTATTTAGAATCAAAATCACTGTTAATTGTCATAGAGAGATGTTGATTAGGTTTACGGTACAGGATCTAGCTTTTAAAAACACCGTCTTATTCTTGATAATTTTGCAGTAGTTAACGAAAAAAAAATGGTGAAATCAAACTTCGCATAGTAACTGTTGTCATTGTGTGATAGCAATTGGAATGATACATGCAAGGTGCAGTGTAAGATACCTCAAAATTATTTAAATTCAACCCCTCCAATAAAATTGCATATTGAGTAGGTTAGTTTCATTTTCAGATCTCATGTTCTATAAGCTGCAATGAGGCATGCGGTTTAAACAAAACACTGTACCAAAACCTAACTAGTTGATAATCTAGTTAGTTAATTTTTTGTGACAATCGAATGTGACATTTCTTTAGCTAAAAGTTAGTCTTGGACTGAACCTGCTATGTTTTATATTTAACAGCTAATAGATGATTTTACCTAGTCAGTGGTCCTTGTAAAAGACAAGAACCGCTGTGTGGTTGTAAACCGTGCTTAAAAAAAACTCGGTTACTTACACTGTCTGACCCCGAGCAATGCGAAATACATCTACTGTTACATAATGACCTTTTTTCATTACGCGAAATGTGACTCTCCCGCCTTTCAGCAAATATACGATGAAAGGAGTATCTGATTACAATCTTTGCACAGCGCGAGTTTAGAGTGAATTGTAATCGTAGATATTTGTTTACGTCCAACGAAAAAATACCTTGACCTTTCAAACGAATATAACTTTACATATGTTAAAGGGGTTTTTGACAAGCGCTTAGGTTTTAATTTTTCCCCAGAAAATTCCACCATTGCTTCTAGCGAAGTAAACACGATCTTATTTATCACTGTCAGCGCATTCCATGGCCAGACGTAATACCCTTTTTAGTGCATTGAATATTCGCTTCGAAAGCGAACGGAAACTACAATTCCAGATTACAAA
>OZ026595.1:30705253-30722753 GCA_964020085.1 Micromussa lordhowensis
CGGCGATTTTCGCTGGTCACCGGGGCTTACGGAGATCTCTGCAGTATAAGGTAGTTACTTCAGCACAAGAAGTTGCCAAAAATCTGGCAATATTAGCTTGGTGACTAGCTTGATATTGCAGGAAATCAGAACAGTACAAAATAAAGGGCTTCTCACTGGCTACTGGAAAGTGTACATTTGGATGCAGTAAAACCTGTTGGGTGTTGTAAGTTAGTAAAATCAATTACCATCTGATGTTACTCTGCTTAGGAAATATTGGAGAGGAAAGGAGTCAGTAAAGCATCAGAGCCAAAAGAAGGGGATCGTTGTGTGTCTTGTCTACTCAACTTTCCAGGTGACTCTTGTCGATTAGATATTTAATTATAATGATATTATAAGTAATTTAAAAATGCTGTTAGACTATTTCTGGGTTCCACTGTGTTATCCATAGACAAGTAAAAACAAGTGATATAATCTCCCGACGTTTCGGCGACTTCATGACGCCATTATCAAGGGTACAAATGAGAGCAAAATTAACAAATGCGAGATCAAGAGTTACAACTGATTTACATAGCGGAGGTGGCTACACAAATACTTTAGCACGGATAGAATCCATTTGCACGTTCAAACTCGGTGTTAATTGTTTGATGTAAAGCATCTCGTTGACATGACAATCAAATTTGTTCATGCATAAAGTATTTGTGTAGCCAACTCCGCTATGTAAATCAGTTGTAACTCTTGATCTCGCATTTGTTAATTTTATTCTCATTTGTACCCTTGATAATGGCGTCTTGAAGTCGCCGAAACATCGGGTGATTATATCGCTTGTGTTTACTTGTCTATGTAATACTAAATCATTGTTAACACTGTGTTATCACAAAGATTATTTATTTGGTTTTGGTTTGAAACTCTGGACGTCGCCCCTCTAGCAAGTCCTGTGTAGCTTCCTACTTTCCTTTAAAAAACTTGTACTTGTAAGTAACCTCTAATTTTTTATTCAGAATTTCCAAATACCTTCTTTGGGTAGATATATAGATCTTACCTGGAAACCTACAGTGTATATTTTAATTTGTCTTCAAATTCTGTTGGTAAATAGTGCATCAAGTGAAGTTAATCAAAAACGTTTAGGAGCCTGGTGCTTAACTTTGGTTTCTGTAGCACAAAGCAGTGGAACTATTTCTACACCTCTGTTCCCCCAAATATGAATTGGTAGCAGGTTACTAACAGGTTGTTTGCTTGAAGCCATTTTTCTGGGTTAGTAAGAGGCTCTCTCAGTCAAAGTGAAGGAGCAGCAAGTTTGACCCTAGCCAGGGCTTGAATCTAGACAGCCTCTTGATCCAAGTTTCATTTGGTCATTAGTTGACATGTGATTCCAACAAGACAATACATCTAAATGTAAATGTGTTTGTGAGTTGCTTTATGGAAAAAAAATTATTGTGATACTATAACAGAGAACTAGATTTGTTTACTATTATTTCAAATGTTTATGTCATATTATTTTAATACCATGCCATAGAAAATACAGCCAACAAGGAATCAGAACACAGGAAAGCTGCTGTATACTCGATGGTACTACATCCAACCTTCCAATCATTCACTGCTCATATGTCATATTGATTGTGTTGGCCACTGTATTTTCTATGGCATGGTATAAAATAGTTATGCAGCGCTCTCTTGTGGTATACCATGGAATATGCTACTTGTCACTTGTATTTTCTCAGTATACACACTCGCCAAAAGGCTCAAGAGCATTCCAAGAAAATACAAGTGACTTGTGGGATATTCCATGATATACCACTCAAAAGCATTGCATAACTTTTACACATGTCCTATGTAGAGGAAATCAAACTTGGGTCTAATTGGTGATCTTTTTCACGGCATATTTTAGCAAAGTACTTGGGAGTGAAGTCCCGTGGCTGTGATAGCGACATTACTCAGGAATGCAATTATTTTTGCGTGACGTGTTTATCACAAGCGCGACGAAACCCTCTCGAGTGTCCATCTCATGGGCCAGCTGAGCCTCCTATAGGTAAATATTTGGTGAACATCCCTGCAGTATAAAAACCAATTCTGACTCATTGGTGACCACTGAGCATCTTCAGTGATAACATGGAGTCTTGACCTGGAATTACAACTGATCAGTAGAGTCTTGTCTCAACCAGAGTATCACAGTCAGTGGAATTTGGATTCTACCACGTAATGCAGTATTTTTAGCTAGGGGCTTAATTAAGGGCTTTTATTCAGTGGCTATTTATTGCACATGTCACTTATTTTGTGCGGTGTACAGTACAGGTAAGTTGACAGTCAAATTAAAACTTTGAGTATGGTGTTTCAAGTTGTGTGCTCAAATTTCAAGGCGAGTTGTTTCAGTTTTGAGTCAAGGAAACACTTAATATCTATTGTTCGTTGCCATAAATGTCTCCATAGTTCTTTGTGCATATTTGCTATTGTCAGGTATTTGACACAGGATTGTCTTTGTCACTTGCAGGAGGATCTGATGTGTATGCTGTTCTGGTATGTGGAAGTGACCCTTCCTCACCAAAGTCTGCTGCAATCTTTAAAAGAGATTTAATTGGCTTTAAAGGTGTTCTGACAGACAATCGCATAGTTGGAGTTAGGTATACAAAGTTAGATTACAACACAGTCACTGTCTGTCATGCTGATGTTTGTGCCCCAGTCTACATGTAACAACCTAAGGCTAGTGAATTCATTTGGTGGCAGCCAGCTGATAAACTTCATCAATTCAAGTCTGTTGGTTCCCAATCGGCTCTGAGGGTTTCTTTGGTGGCTTCAGTTCACCTTCCTCGATCCTTACTACAGTTTCATTGGTGCATAATTAGAATGATGGCCACTGGCACGAGCAGCTGAATGTGGCCTCCTTTTAAATATTGCTATTTACAATAGTTTGTTACATGTAGATACTTAATTTTTATTCAGTAGTTGATTGATTAGTAAATTAATTATTAACTTAATTAGTAAATAAAGGTACTAGCAAGATGTGCCATTTGCATTGTTTTTGAAGTCATCTCAAGATAATTTTGGACATTCATAATGACATGAACATCTCTCTGCTAGAAGCTTTTTTAATCGCTTGTTTTTATCCTAGGAATGATCATGTGTTTAGTATTATGCCATCATCGTCATGGGGCATGTCACAAGCACATCAGGTCAAACAAGCACTCCAGGAGTTAAGACAAAGGCTGCAAGGAAAAAAAGATGTGTTTTTGTACTTTTATTTCTCTGGTCACAGTGATCAGAATGGCAACTTGTTATGTTGGTGTTCATCAGAGGAGGATGTTCTTACAGAGGCCGAGTTGAAAGAGGAATTCAGCCATCTTAATGTCAATGAATTCTTGATTATTCTGGATTGCTGTTATGCAGATGGTAAGATTGCCTCTGAGTATATTAAGGATGATAATTTTCTTGTCCACAAGTCTCCTGAAGCTTTGGAATCTGAGCAGCATCCTCTGGAATCTCTGTACAACAATCTTCAGAAGACTGTTAGTCATGAAGATTCTCTGGAGCCAATTTCAAAGGAGTTAGAAGAATTACCCCAGACCAGCTTTGATACTTTGGATGGAAATGTGTTCACCAAGGCTCCACTAAAAAGGTTCACTGTTCGCCAGTGGTCCTCTTCCTTAAGTCACGAAGAGTCCTATGCAAAGGCAAAAGGCAGTTTCTTAACACAGTTCATCATTTGCGGGTTACGTGGTGCACGTGAGTGTCAGTTCTCAAACTGCTCCTCTTGTGTTAGATTCAAAGCTAAAGCCAAGTCTTTGGGTTACATATCTGCTGCCAATTTGGAAGATTTCATCTCCAATCATGTGGAGAATGCTGCTTTAAAAGCTGGTGGGCGACGTCAAACTCCACGCATGCGAACTGTACATTCCAAGGAGACTATTCTGGCTTTCTACAATGAAGAAATTTTGTGTGATGCAATAGTGTTCAGATCAACCTCTGGGATCAGTGAAAGAATCGATCTTGACAACTTTCCACTCTCACTTTTGGAATTTCAGAAGTTGGTGTATTCCAAAGTTCAAGGTAATCACAAGTACTGCATATTGAAGGATGAAAAGGCTGCCTCATGCCCAGGCATTGTACTCTGTTTTGAAGTGACAGCACCAATGTTTTGGGAGTCACCATGATGCCATTATCGCCTTTGAAATGATTAAAATAAAGTGTCAAAAATAGTTCCCTGAGGGCTAATGTAACAAAATCCCGATACCAGTGCAACCCTTTGGAAGGTCACTGAGAATTCTAAGGGGGTGGGGTTTCAAAAGAATGATGTACAACTGGAATTTCCACTCATGGAGTCTGCATACAAGCCAAGTGGCCCATCAGGCCAGAGCTAACATGTATCCCAGTTTCAGTAACATGGGGCTACTAGGAATATTTCTACTCCCCCTGGATGGGATGCTAGTCCATCGCAGGGCTACCCCAAAAATTAAACTTGCCAGTATCCATTTGTACTCCTGGGTGGTGAGAAGCACTGTCAGAGTAAAGTGTCTTGCCCAAGAACACAATACAATGTCCCCTGGCCAGGGCTCAAACCTGGACTGCTCGATCTGGAATCAAGGGCATTAACCATGAGGCCACCACACCTCCACCCTGATGGAGGATTTAAATCCAAAGACCTTCTAGAGGTAGAACAAAGAATTTCTGTTTTGTAGAGTTGGCAGCTTTTAAAGCTTTTATTTCCCACCCAAAACAACTACAAACCATCAAAGTGAAATCAGAGTTGGTTTATTTATTTCAAGCAAAAAATGCAAGCATAAAATCGTTAACACATAAAATCATTAGCAACAAACACAGGTCTACAAGACAGTATTATCATGAATCTTGTTAGTCACCAGTTTCATCTTTGTTTTAATTTATAGGATACCTTCCCAGCTGTGCTCAGCTCAAGCACATTCAGGTTCTTTGTGATGACCAAGAAATTGACACAACATCATATATTGACCTCCAGGAATTTGTCAGACAAGGATATGATGTCAGATGTCAGTTGAGGCCTTGTTCTGGTATTGCCAATGGTCCTGTGGTTATCGAGATCCAGAAATACAAGAATGATGTCATAACTCTTTTGACATCACTTCAGTTGACAAGAAACCAGCAGGTTTGTTACCCTTTGGTAATACAGATAACTGTCAAAATTCTCCTAAGGGATCTTACTAAACCCTTAACAGACATGTGTAGTAACTTCAGCTATTAGGGACCTTAAGCAATGCCGATGGTGATGCCAAGGTTGATGCCTAGAAAAAATGAATTTATATTCTACTGTTGAATTTCGTAGATGCCTAGATCTGTTCAGTATATTAATCGGTCTCAAAAGATGCTCAAGATTAATATGTAATGCCAGCGTTCAATTCCAAATGAAAATACAAAAAAATTAGCTGCAGTATTTAGTCATTTCATGATGTTGTTTTACAGAGGACGGCTAAGAAATGTACAAAGAACTATAACGCACATGCACAGCTACTGTTTAGCTCATTAAATCTTTGGTTTCATGCCGTTCTCGTTGCCCTTGCCATCGTGGTTTCCCTAAGGTCCCTGTTATAAAAATTAACAAAACCTCCAGATATTTATTGGAACCACCAATGAAAACAATTTCAGTTAACCTGTGTTGTTCTTTTTTATTTGACATTTGATGCAAGTGATATATTTTGGAGGAAATTTGGAAACACCAAAAAACATTAAATAAAGATGCATTAAGCTAATAACGAATAATGCATTTTATTGTTTTTTATTCGGCAAGTGCCGGTACTTTGGTTGCTAAGTCATGAGTGAAGTGTTTATGGATTGAAATGATGGTCACTTGGGCTAGAATAGATCTATGTTCCTGCTGACAGTTCATGGCTTCTATTCACAGGACCTGTATACATTTGAGATAGACACCAGCAAAAGAACATGCAATGCTGAAGATGTGAGAGAATGTTTTGAGGAAGAACCAACCCTTAGTGACCTGAGGGACACTTCCGTTGCTAGTTCAATTACTGTAATCCTGACAAAAGCATCAATTCACCAGGGTCATTTAGCAATCTGTGTCTTGGATGACAGCTTGGATTGCACTTTCACTAAGACCTTAAGTTAATTTAAGAACAAGACCCTAATGGATGCAAAACTTTGTACTAACTTTGTACTTTGAACTTTTCTATAAAACTTGAAACTGAAGGCCATCACAGAAGACTCAGAAGTTGAATTGTTCATTACATCATTCAGGGCTTTACCTTAATTGAGTAAATAGGTTTAAATACGCTAGTATGTTTAGTTAACGTGAAAAATTATCATGTACAAGAAAACATTTCATAAATTCTGCACTAGTGTGTTTTCAAATGTGGATAAGCCGGAAACCTGATTGCTCTCCCAGGTTACAAGTTCTTCAGAGGAAATAGGTACAAATAATAATTTTATTATCATTATTATTATTATTATTATTATTATAATCATATCTATAACAAAATTCTCGATCGTGATTGGTTCTCTGCGCGCCTTTTTGTCACGTAATCGGCGCGCGATCACGTGGGTATCCAATTACTGGTGTCCGATTTGAACTTATTGTAATCGGACACCTGTAATTGGATACCCATGTGATTTTCACGTCAATTACACGCGCTTAAATGGTTTCCTTAGCAAAGTTTTCTACAGTTTTCAAAACTTAGGAAAAGCGCTACAGACGTTTTCGATCAAAAGAAGTTCTCAAAAGACATTTTTAATTTCAAAATTTGTTATAGATACGATTAATTAGTAATTGGACCTCGTGTCGTACAATTCAGGGAGTAATCGTGCTCGTAATTTCAAATCGGCCTCGCGCTTCGCGCTCTTCCGATTTTGAAATTACTCGCTCGATTACTCCCTGAATTGTACTCCACTCGGTCCAATTACTATTACTTATTGTTCAACTGAGCAAAATGAGTCTGCAAATATCCCATATAGTACTTGTACCCCAGGAATTTACCAGTTTAACAGATAAGCGATATAGTCCTCTCATGATCAGTTCCCTTGAGCATGCACTGCGGAAAATACTCAGTCTGTTGTATAAGAATGTAAGTTTGGTTTTTGGGAAAGAAAAACGTTGGATAATAAATCTCATTTTAGACCTTTTTAATGTGTAGTGATTTGCTGTACATTTTAACAAATCATTTGTATTTTGACTCACCCTACTGGCTCACAAAAATACTTTGAGACTGGTAATGTACAGCGATAAGTACTGCAACTTAAAATTGACTAGTAAGATATATATTTTATTTAGTATGACACTTGAGCTTCTAGTGAAAAATGGTAAAAATGTTATTGATTTCATAAAAGTATTCCAGCGATAAACAATTGTCGGATAGACTATTATTATGAAAAAATAATCAGTAATTTTTAGAAGTCATTTAGTTATTGCGTGATTATACTATGATGAAGTGCTTTGTTTAGACAGCTTGCCCAGTTTTCATCAAGCATTTCAGTGTGTCGTTGTAGATTAGAAGTTGTGGAAATGTATTAATATGTAGCAGCATGTTACGCCTGTCATAATCTGACTGGCGGCATGTCAGGCGTAACACGATAAACAAGCAATATTAAAATTATTCAACAGATGTTCTTTCTTAATTCTGCTGAATATTCATGTCACATGGTTGTGGGTTCAAAACATCAACTACAGTGTAGATATTAGGAACTTGATATTAGGAAGTCAACCTTTGTGACCAGGCCAGCAGGCTTTTAGATAGATGGGCATCCAGGCTTTCTTTTTGGACAGCCACTTATTAAAGAAAATAATTTTATTTTCATATGTTGCCTTATGAGTTATTGTTCATTTGAGCAGCGCCTATAGCACATTTTTCAAATCCAGGCTAAAAGCCTGCTCTGGTGTCATTTGATGTAACTTAAAGAATACTAGCACAAGTTCTACAATGAGCTACAATTTGAACTCCTACACTGTGTCAATAATGACTTGCATGTAAAAGGTTGGTGGTCACCGGTAGTTATGATTGTTCAATTTTTCTGCAGTTTAACAAATGGATTCCAAGTTGTTGTATGTCTGTTCTGTAATTGATCACAGATAATGTCAAAATGTGGTAAGAACAAAAAATCTGCATGTGAGGTGATAGATGAGTGTGCCACTGATGTTCTTATTTCTTTGTTTTTGACTTAACCCTTTCACCACCAAGGGTCTCCCTTTGACGAGTAAAATCGTCTGGCGTTAGACAGAGTAAAATCTATAAGTGACCACTGGTGGTGATAGGGTTAAGGGAGATAGTTTTTTAACCCTTTCACCACCAAGGGTCTCCCTTTGACAAGTAAAATTGTCTGGCGTTAGACAGAGTAAAATCTATAAGTGACCACTGGTGGTGAAAGGGTTAATGGCTTGTGTAGCTACAAAACTATATTGATGACTAATCAGTGTCATGCAGTGGCTAACCAATGCAATCAATAGCTAATTGACACAATCAATGAGTGACTGAAAACTTTGTGCCCTATTGATTATTCATTGATCACTCAATGTAATAGGCAATAATCGATGACCAATCACCTGATTGTTCATCCATTACCTGGGCATCCATTACTCATTGATTTCATTGATGTCATTGATTAGTTACATCTGGAGGTATCTAAGGCTGTCATCTGAGTGTGTATTTTTGCATAAGCCATAACTCTTATGCTACGCCAGAAGCATTATTATTGAAAAGGTGGCATATTTTCTCATTTAGTTACTGACAAAATGAAACCTAGAAACATGTAGGATGCTGTATCTGGTATTTTGTTTGCCACAGTGTATTGTAGTCCTTGTAGACTTTGTGAAAACAAGTGACAAAGAGAGGTGTGTAATTCACTGCTCAGTCTTGATTACAGTGCATAGTTTTTTTATCATAGTCACAGGGAAAATCTGTAGGAGGCTTGCCTCTTAGATGTAACTTTTACTTTTAAATAAAACTAATGCTTTGTTAGGATCATATCTACTGGTCTTTTGGTGTTAAAAATCCCTGCTTTTCCTGCTCCCAGAGCCATTTATGATAGAAGTTAAGTTTGTGGTCATTGGGTGTTACTTTCTTCCAGTCACCAAGACAAAAAATGCGATAGGAGTCCTCTCCATATTTTCCAATGCCATATAGCTCTTTTGGGTGAGTCCAGTCTTTTGTTAGAAACTCCTCTGAAAATCTGATGATGATCTTGGCTCTTTTCTCATGAAGACCGAGAGGTTGGAGAAGCTCTTAGAAACAAAAGGAAATGTCAATTAGAACGATGGCCATACTGGGGGAATATCAGTGCTAGGTCTTAACACTATAAACTGAGCCAGTGTAGCAAAGGTTGTACAAGGAAGACCTCCAAATCAATCTTCAGTTCTGGCCAGTTAGATTGGGCAGTGTTTAACAGAAAGGGTAGCATGCATGTGGGGATTTGTAGAGCCTTCCTGCAGGTGAACTACCGTTTTGGCACACACTAGATCCTAAGTACTTCATGTATCCCTTCCAGATATTATAGTGTATCTAATACACTATAATAAGGATAAATAATTATACTATGCTACGTTCTAAATACAGTATGATAAGGGATACACCAAGTACTTACTTGCTAGATTGATTCTTGGTAGCTGACCTGTTAGAGGAAGGAAGTGTTGTCAGACAGATGGTCAAGTAACCAATTGCTGTTGAAAAACTTAACATGAGTCATGCTAAATTTTGATGGACTATGCTAGTAACAACATCAAGCAGATCAAGCAACATTTTTCACTTGACCCTGAAGATGACTTCATAGCTGGTCAGAGAATCAGAAAATTTCTATTTCTTCTAATTCCATTTACGACTCCGTCACTTATGATCCAGTGAAATCTACATCGTCAGAGTCGGACACTGAAGCAAAAGAACCAGCCAATCACGAGGCCCAGAATTAAACATTGTGGTTGGTTTATTCTTCTGCTTCTGACTCCCAACAGTGCAGTTTTCCCAAGTGATGTAGTCATAAACAGAATCAGTATTCTGCTTCTGACTCTGTTGGTTTGATTTTCACCAGATCATATCGCCCTGCAACTCTGATGACGACTCCGACTATGACGTTAGTGAAAACCAACAGTTAAGGAAGACCTGAAATGGCTTTTCCATCTCCAAAATATGAGTCAGTGGTAAAGAATTGTATGTTGTTACACAATGTCGCCTCCTAAGTACAGCTACTCCACTGGCATACCCCACTGTATCTAAGTTGATGTTTTAACACTCGTATTCGGTAAAGGTAAAGAATCTGATCCTACCAACGCATTGGCTGACACGCCACTGACACACTACCGATGCATCGGCCGACACACTACTTAGCGTTAGTGTTAGCCGATACACTACTGATGCATTGATCAAAAAACTTACAGTTTCTAACTGTTACTTTGTTACTTTCAGTTGGAAGCAACAACGACTTCATAATAAAGAACGAAAGCATGAAAGCTAGACAGCGGCCATTTTGAAACTGAAACACTAGTACCTAGGTCTTCTATAGTTGGCCGACTGTCGGCCGACTGTCAGCCAACGCGTTGGCCGACGTGTTGGCCGACGCTTTGGTAGAATTGGATTCTTTACCTTTACCCATATTCTTGTCTATAGGAATGAAATGTCTTGCCCAAGAATAACAGCCAGGAATCAACACTGGGTTTCTAAGTCCAGAGGCCTGCACGCTGGTTCTGTCCTCGTGTACTGGATCACAAGAGCCGATACAAAAGACTTGTGAATCAATACACCAGTTCTGAACCTGCACACTAACCATGCGTACTAATACAGCTTCGACATTGGCTATCAGGAGAGAAGCCCAAACCTACCCGCAATTTGTTTCCAGTCAGCCATTCTTGTAATTTCAGGATTTGGATATCTCTTAAAAAAATCCCACATGACTGGGATAGCTTTGCCACCAGAGGTTCTGTTTAGAAATATTGTAGCAATCAGTAATTTCCACGGATCATGAAAAAGGCTTTCTTGAATCAAATTAAACGGAGACTTGGGAGGGATCCAGTTGGGCACCAATTGGGACTCGTGCGAGGGAGCACTTGGTTTACATGGAAAGTAATTACTGGATACAGTAGTGGAAACACTTTCATGAACTCTCGGCAGCTTCACATCATTTGCACTTGAGCCAACGTCAAGCATTTTTATCGGCATTGACGTTTTAGACTTTCTTGATTTCCGTTTGGTGGAGAGTTTAGGATGTTTAGAAGTGCCTGGTGTTTGTTTTCCCGCCATTTTAATTTTGATGGGTTTTCCCCTCGTGATTTCTCGCCGCCGTCTAGATCTTTTACTTCCGGATTTGTAAGCGTCCCTGGCAAGATCTGTATTGAGACGTCGTTTTAGAGTTTCGGGCTTTCTCATTTCTACATTCAATCTTTTCGTTTTTGAAAAGTAAGGAGATGTCTGATCTTGTGGTTTCGAAGTCAGTTTAGTAAATTCGTCTTTGTTCTCGACTTCTTGTTTAGATTCTTCCTGTTTACTGATTTCTTCAGATTTACACCATCCGATTGAAATATACGCAGAACTTTCATGTTGATCAGTCAAAGAACTTGAAACTTGAAAATTACAATTTTCAATCGAGAGAGGCGGGCCGGTGCCTTCGTTTGGACATGATGAAAGGTATCTCTGAAGTTCAACGCGTGAACGAAATTTTCTGCCCTCTGGATTGATTATACAAACATCAAATCTTCCTTTCGTTTTACCACTCTTCCGTTGTGTAATTACTTTTCTCCATCCTGGCACCCCAGAACTACAAGCCATTTCTTTCCTACTTCTCTTGGCAGTAAAACAACAACAAAACCGCCATTTTATTTCCGCAATGGACCTGAGTACAAGTTTCGTTCCCAGGGTAACCCTGCCGCTAGTTTGCGGTTTTCTTTCATCAGCGGTGATTCCCAATCAAATTGAAAATGGCGGTAATATATGTGGCTGTGGATATTGACGTGGATAATATATCGAGTTTTCTGGTTACTATCGTGAACATTTTTTAGTTTCTTTTCATAGAGAAGTAAAAATGAGCGAATTCAGGATACATCATCATGTTTCGGAGCTTTTGGGCTTGCTAGGGTGAGTGACGCGACATTTATTTAAGCTTATGTTAGGTAAAAAACCTTTGGGCAACCGAATCTTAAAGCTTATGCAGCGTTCTGGTTTCAAATTCATCTAAGGCAGCTCTCAAGAAGTAAGCAACCATGACGAACCCATAATCCAGTAATACTGTGAGTGTTCAAAGGCAAGATATTGTCTTGGGACTTATTAACCTAGGATGTTCCAGGTTTCCCAGTGCAAATTCATTTCCTGCCTAATAATATACATGAAAATATTACTCGATTCTGACTGGCTGACACAGTGCAGAAAAGAGGTAATTGAATGCAAAAAAAGGTAATAAACCAAGCATTCTGATTGGTCAATGAACAAAGAAGTTAACAGACAGCCAATCAAATCTTTTTTTTTTCAAATCAAGCGCGCACCCTGGATGGCGCAATTATGGCGCAATTTTTTCTTGACTGCGTGATAATTAAAATCACCTGAGACAAGCGTGTGCACAAAACTGAGGAGAGAGTTCGAAATCCATAAAGTTCAAAACATCCTTCATGCAAATTTTTTCATGTATATTATTAATAGGTAATCGCACGGTTTCATGTTCAATTTGGAATTAATTTGCACTTGTGAGGTTTTCAAAGAGCGAAATTGCACTCGCCGAAGCGGCTCGTGCAATTTCAGCTTTTCGAAAAACTCACTCGTGCAAATTAATTCCAAATTGAACTCGAAACCGTATGATTACCTGTATGTACAAATTTGCATTTTTTTATGCAGTTTTCACTTTATGCACCTATCAGTGATATTTTCTGAAAGGAAATGTCAAAATCCTCAGCCCTGGGACAACATGAGTGGTAAAAAGTGTACTCTGGTGTAAAGAAAACTCATGAATTATATATTTATTGTACACCAAATTGTATTTTTTCTTCTGGCCTTACTTAAATCACCACAACATATGGCTACATGTAACTTTTTTGTAGTCTGATTTGACAGTCATTTCATTCTCAGTCGTGCTGTTAAAAACTGCTGTCAACAAGTGATAAATTTTGCCTCATACAGTGCCAGCTCCGGGGATGGTCCTGAAGTTTATGCCGAGATGTTAACCAAGAACCTGACACCTTATGTGACAACCCAGGTATGCAGTAAAGACATCAGTAGATGATGACGTTTTGTCTAATTTCTGTGACTGTAGGTCAAGATTAGCTATCAGGAGTAACTCTTGTTGTGCATCTTTTGTTCTCAGGTGTCAACCCATGCAGCAAAAAAGAAGATTGCTGAAACTAGTACTATGCCAAGGGACTTTTTAAGAAAATATGATGAACTGAAATCTAAAAAGTGAGTACTTCCATTGATTTGTTCTTCTTCAGAACTTGTTGTTAGTTTCTAAGTTGTGATGGTTGTTTTTTTTAAGACTTGCAGACATGTTTGTTACTTGTGGCAGTTTATAATCATGTTATTATCAAACTGGTTTGAAACATTTGGACCAAAAACAAATCTAAGGCACAGAAAAGGTGCATGCATGAAAAACAGACCTGCACCACTGCTAAAAGAGTGACAGACAGGTGTATGGAGACATAATAGAGAAATTCAGTATAATCTTGAGACAAGCTGCACAGTACATTGCTCAGGTTCATTACACTTAAGTTTTTGTTGATCTTTGTTTTCAGTGTTAGAGAACTTGATCCATTGGTTTATATGCTGTCACGACTGGCTGAGGATAAACAGGTTTGATCAACAGATTTTCAATTTCTTGAAATATTCACCATTCAAAGCCAGGAAATATAAGGCTCTTTTTCCCCAAATTACTTTCTTCCAGATGTTGACTTTCCTTGAAAAGAACTCCAAGGAACGTTCCAAGGCACGTCTTGGTGCTGTTTCTGCTGGAGCCAAGTCAAATGCTGCAGCAGTAGCTGAGGCCATACTAGATGGTGTGCCTGCATCTGGCACCATGTCCCAAACCGAGGTTAATGAAGTAAGTTCCAAGGTGCCCTGGATAGCCTTTTTGGTAATGTAACAAAAATAATGGAACTGTAATGATTTGATTTAGCACTGGGGACGCTTATTTACTTTTGGTACCTTAGGGAGGGCGCTTATTCTTTTTTGAGAAACAACCGAATGTTCGAAAAACAAAACTTCAGCATGGTACTTATTAAAAAAAGGAACAATAACAGAAACTGTAGCAGTCAACAGTAACAAATATACGGTGAATGTCCAGTTAATGTGAGGGAATTTTAGTCTGATCTATTTCAAGGCCGATAGTGATCATTTGTTTGAAGGAATTATGTACTCACATCTGACATGGACATAATAGTTGAGAAACTCAGACAAAGACCACTGTTTTTGTAATGCGGCATTACGCGTGTGAGGAATTAAAGAAGATGAACCTTCACTGATATGTTCTGACGGTGCAGTAAAATTCTAATTTTGGAATAGGGGCACTTATTAATAAAAACACATTTGAAGGGGACGCTTAGAGTACAGCTCAAGGAAAACTGTGAGCTTTGAGGAACAGATAATGTCCAAGGACAAATATTTGAGCATGTTTTTGCGCCAAATGGAGGCTGTTGTGTTTATTATCCTTCAAATACTTTTTGTAACATGCACAGTGTCAAAAATTGGGGAATATCACTCAGATGTTTCCCAGTTTCAACTGGGGCATATTCAGTCATGTGACATGTTTAGATTGATCATGTTCCAGTGAAAATGTTTACAATGGACTATAAAAAGGAATATAACGGGGATAATAGTTATTGTTGTGGAGCCTACATGTAGATGTAATGCTTGGTCTGAACTGTATGCACATTTTATTCACTTTAGCTTCGTACCAAACTTGCCTCTGTAACAAGTAGTGCCAGTCAGTCAGGTTCTTCTCCTGAAGCTGTACTGAAGGCTTTAAGAGAGAAACAAGCTAGGAGAACTGGTATGTTAGATGACCTTTTAGTGCTGTATTGATAAGTGTGAGAGTAGAGTGATGTGATTCTGATGATATATGCTTAACATTCTGAAAGAATAATTTAATAATGTTTTCTTAGGATTTATTGCTGTGCAGCGAGCGAAGCGAGCGGGCAGCAACATAGTCAGGATTTAATAAGAATATATAGAAGGGAATATGAATTCTCAAATTCATCACTTTTTACCAGAATGCATTGCATTTAACCAGACTGCACTGCGCCACTTTTTACCAGAGTGCATTGCGCCATGAACAACATTAGGTGTCATACCGTCGAGCCATCGCCTTATTACACGTAGAGAATTTAGTGGTTTGTTTTGCTTTGATTTACCTGTAAAATGATGTGAAGATCGCGCTTGACTTTCACAACTCTTGCTTTTATTCTGAATGCAGTATGTGAAAGTTTGTAAATCTTGACGATTAATTGTGACATCAGTATACTAATTTTAACTTAGTACGTCATTTTTTCACAGTCTCGCCTCGAATTCTTAAATGAGGAGAAATCGTCGTTACTAAAGCTTGTAGAATAATTAACATAAGAAAACTGCAGAACACACTAATTTCATATATGTTGCGATCTATGTATATTCCTTTTCATCTAAACATGAATGTTGCGTTACATAAACCGAAATTGACTGAGATTCAATTCTACTGCATTGTTTTAATAAATACTGAAAATCCAGTCTTGGCCGTGGTTTTGCTCCTTTGTCCTATCTGCCCAATGATAGAGCGTTAGCATTTTCACACATCGCGATGGACGTGTCCTCGGCACGGTCTGTCTTCATTCTAGAAACATTTTTAAAATGCGTACCAGTACAGAATTTACAAGTTAGATTTTTGCTCCTACAATTTCCACATCTTTCGAGTTTCGTGATCCGAATAAGGGAAGGTTGATGTGAATCGTTTTATGTCCAAACATAGTTCAGATCACCATGTGCTTTCTTGTGACAATCCCTTGTCACACCTCGCCATTGATGCGTCATCATGCATGAAGTTGATGCATACAAGGACAGATTTTAAGTTACACAACACGATTTGACACTACTTTGAGAACTAAAGGTTAATGTAAGTCTTGGAATGCACAGGTAGATGAATCACTGTGCAAGATATGTCACTACTGTATCAACAGAATGTACCGCAGCATTACTATCTTTTAGATACCCTAGTAATAAGTATTATTGGACTAGTGGAATGTCAAGAGGTGGGAATCATGCTCACCTTACAAACATTTCCTAATTGCAAACTGTTTCCTAGGATTTAACCTTCATTGTTTCTTTAAGATAACAGGCTGAAGAAGTATATGGCATTTAAATTGTGATGTTGACCTTTTGTGGAGAAGGGGGTGGCATGGGATAGGGCGGGCACATGTCAAGGCAGGGCAAACAAGTTGCTGTAAAAATTGTCCCTGTACTGTCTCAACACTTCTGTCTTTAATTGTATGGCCCTGGCTCTTGAGAGCTGTGCATTATGACACCATGTAATTATTTTTAATTAAATGATTCTATTTCTATTTCCTAGGTAATTTACCACCAACACCATCCTGGGTTAGTGAGCGGCCTTATTTAAGCAGAGATTATGTTTCTGGGCCAGGAATCAGTCATTCCACAACAGTGAGTATGCTTCCCCACATTTGTTATATGTTTTCTTTTTATTATCCTACATGTAGGTAAAGAATGCTTTTCACATTTGTGTTGTGGGTCAATTTGTTCTTTAGGTCGGAATGATTTCAACTTAGGTTAATTTGTGTCAAATGGGAAGGGTACGTCTGGGACCAATAACTTATTAGACAAACAAATTATGAGACAATTTGCAACAATTGATTCTCCGTGGCTAGTGGAGATGAAGGAGTACTACAAAGTCCGAGATCAGGTGTTCCAACCTAGGTGAATACAAAATCCAGAAAAAAGATCTTGGGAGGGATTATGGTTAGGGGGATTTATATGGGATCCTGGCACAGTAGGGTAGGATTAGGAACTGAGGGTGAGTGGTGTGTATGTTATTCTTTTTAAGAACCCCCAAAGAAGTGAAAAAAAAACTGGTTTAAAGAATTTAACTAAGGTTGAAACTAATTAATCTTGGTTGAAATCATTCTGATCTAAAGAACAAATCAATTGACCTGCTACATGTACATATACATGTCCTGCACTAATGAGATATTTTTTGTTTATGGTTCCTTTACAGCCTGTATCAATTGGAACATTACCTCTACCAATGCAGGAGTTAGCTATAGTAGAAGATCTCTTATTTCTTATGATGGTGAGGGTTGTTGACAGTGTTCATCGCACATAATAGGCAATGTTGTGCATAGGCTGCATTGGGTTTTGTTTTTCTTTAATAAGTATTCATTCCATGGAGTTACTAGAGATCATTTGATATTATCATTCAATGCATTTTTTCCTTCCTTTTCGTTGGCCAAGAGCCCACCACATGACCTGCAAATAACTGCCTACAAATAATGGTCTGCACATGCGTTATAATGTCTAAATTTTGTTTTGCAGCAAATAATATTCTGCTCATGCGTAATTGTAACCACGCTTGTGTGAAAAATGGCAAATCACTTCCCTGGGCTGTC
>OZ026595.1:30730253-30747753 GCA_964020085.1 Micromussa lordhowensis
ATGCAAAAAACCTGTAGTTTGTGGTGACGTCAGCACGTGACCGCAAAGACGGTAATTCCACTTAAAATCAAGCAAAATATTGATCTTTTGCAACGCGCAACCTTAAAAAGTGTTCATTTCAGGTAGAAAAAACGTTAAAATTTTGATTTCACGTTAACGTGCGGCCGCAAAGACGTTAATTTCACTCAAATTACCGCTTGAAAGTAGGGTTAACGTTGAAGGTTAGGGTTACGGAACAAGGTTAGGGTTAGCGTTTGGGGTCCCAAGGGTTATGGGTCGAGCTTAGAGTTAACGTTCAGGCCTAGGGTTATTGCTTAGGGTTAGGGCTAGCGCTCAGGATTAGGGTTATTGCTTAGAGTTAGGGCTAGCGCTTAGGGTTAGGGCTATTGCTTTGGTTTAGCGCTAGCGCTGAGTGTTAGGGTTGGCGCTTCGGTTTAGGTTAGGGTTATGGGTCGACCTTAGAGTTAACGTTCAGGCCTAGGGTTGTTGCTTAGGGTTAGCGCTAGCGCTTCGGTTTAGGCGAGAGTTAAGGTCAGGACATGTTAGAGTTAGCGGTGTTAGGCCGCAGGAAACAATCTCGACTTGCACGAATCGATACCTATATAAAGTCAATGAATAGTGGCTAGAGAGAGAGGTTGAACGTTTTGCAAATTGGTTGCGTCGGTGATTGAAATGTTTCTACGTGAAATTACTTTTTTGGTACAAAACTAATGCATTGAACATGGAATAAATAAACAAAGAAAGAAAGAAAGAAATAAAATAAAAGCTCGGCTCGTTCCATGAAATGATTATATCTGACAACACAGAAAGAGCAAGCCTTAAGCTAACACGCTGCTCATGCAGAAAAAAAGGCCATGAAACATAAAATTTATCAGCAAACGAAGGCTGAAATACAAAGCAAAACTTACATCAATTTTGAGGCATTCTTTGTCTTTTTTCTTCGCGGCGGGCTCGATCCTATCACAATTCAAAGTAATCATCTGCTTGGAAAACCACGATGCACACTCAAGGAACGCTTGCTTGCGAATTTAACCGACCGGCAATTTCTCTTTGGCCCGTAAAAATGGCTTAGAAACTTCGAATTACGTCTTCGAAGCACAGGTCAAATTCAACGACTTTGCTACCTGGCCTTTCTCGCCAGTTCCCGGCCGTCCGTGTCTGAGTCACGCTAAGACGTGCTATATAAGTCACGCACACTTTATGCATCAACGATTATTATGGGATATCCCAGAAATTTTTGGAGCGAAGGATGATGAGGCGGCTAATTTCAAGAAAATATTAAGAGTCTAGAAAGCAGTTCTAATTTCCAATACTGACACATGCCGAAGTTTGGCAAATGAGCTGTAAGTCCGCGACGGGTGCTTTGTTTTGGAAGAAGAAGCGTTTCTAGACTCGAACGCCTGGCTCACATGTTCTTTAATGGCTAAGTTAACGGCGGACTTAAACCATGATCACGGAACAAAAACACGCCTAGGTTCTTTGAGGCATGCTGGTGACTCAACGAGGGTCAGAGGCTTAATGATGCCAAATCTCCTACCAGGCGGGCGCAAATATTCCTCAAATAAGCGTTGAATATCGGTGGAAATAACGAGCAAACTCTGTTTAATTAACAGGTAAGCCAGCTCTGACTTAGGGTTATCGCTTTGCGCGCCGAAAGCATACGTCACAATAGCAGCTACAAAACACATCATCCCAGATCCCTACCAGTAAAAATGGCAATTCAATTACAAAGACACGAAGATAACTAGATATCTTGGGTTTTGAAAAGTGTAGAGAAAGAGAGCGGAAAAAAAAATTGGACCGACCTCCACCTCGTATCGAGCCAGCGTCAGGACAAAACAAGCTCGACTCCGGACCGTTAAGCGCCTTAGCCACTCGTGCTAACGAAGCAGTAGTAGGAGATTCAGGTATTATACTGACTCGATGCTTTAGCGAAACAAAAGGCTTCTTTTGTTTTTTGTTCAACAAAAGGTCCCCAGAGGATGGCCTTAGAAAAATGTGTTTTTTTTCGCATACGTAATATCTCAAAGAGGAAGCAAATTTCAGGGAAAAAACATGCAGAACATTGTTTGACCCACGTAAACAAAACTGCATGCGAAATTTGGAGCGTTTCTGACAAAGTTAAATTTTGAGTAAAAAACCTTCCGCCCTTTTTCCACCGAACCCTTCAATTGTTAAGTAGTGCCTCTGGATCAAGGTGTCTGGGTTTGAGCTCTTGCGAGGGTAATTGTATTGTGTTCTTTGGCAAGACTCTTTACTCTCACAGTGCTTTTTTTTTTGGGGGGGGGTGGGGGTTGGGGAAGGAGTAAGCTTGGGATGGACTAGCATCCCATCCAGGGGGGAGTACAAATACTTCTAGTTGCCTCATGCTATGGAAACCAAAGATAACCCTGGCCTGTTGGGCCACTAGGTCTAAACATAGACTCTGATGTTTGTTGTATCTTCCATCAATTTGTTGTTTTAATTGTACTTCGCTTTCCACTTATGTCCAGGTTTGACCCTAATTAGATGCACGGCGAATTTTGACATCTAACACAAAGTGTCCCTTTAAGTCTAAGCCTTTGCTACCTATTTCTAACAATAAGGTTAGGGTAAAGGTTAGTGTTATTTTTATCTTAGGGTAAATGCAGCTGTTAATCCTTACTTGAGGAGCAGCATTTGGGGGACACTTTGTGACATTAATTGTCTGTATTCTGAGAAACGAGTGATGTTAAAGTTGGGGAGAAGAGCAAGGGGACACTTCATGACGCTTATTGAAATTCGCGTGCGTCTAATTAGGGTCAAACCTGGACATATCTCTCGCTTTCACAGTTTTAACCCACCAGGTCACTTTCTGTTTTTTAGGGGAGCTGTAAGGGAGGTGCTGTTCTGACATTGTTACATGAAAAGACAGTGGGATACACTGGGTAGGAATGAATTTGTTCAAGATCTTTAGTTACCAGTCTTGATACTCTTATAAAGATCATAATATTTCATTCCATTCTACTCTCAAGATGCCAAATAACTGACATGCCTTGATTTTTGATCAGAGCATTGACACAGACTCCTTTATAAAATTGATACAGGTTAAACTCATCGCTAATGATAAGCTTGGGAGCTGGTGCCTTAAAGGTTAGTGGGGGGCCAAAAGCAAGCAGCAGAGAGGAGGTATCCATGGCAACCCTGGAAGCGGGAACCACCCAACAGCAGCCACTAACCGGCACCGTCACACTGAATAACTTCAGTGGAGATACTTACCTATGATAATACTTACCTAACACGAGTACAGACAGTACTGCCTGCCACCCAGCAGGGAGGGAGGAGAGGGGGCGAGAATCTGCAACGCTTCGCAATGATCCGTGACGATAGTCGAGCAATGAATATGAAGTAGATCCGCTACGATCAGCAAGCAAAGCAACAATGCAAAGGCAACACTAGCCACGAGCCCCAAAAAGGCCCTGCAAAACCTGCGGGCCACCCCGTAGGTCACGTACTGCAAAGGCGGATACCGCTGGCCAGCTCCGCTCGCGTTTAACTTTGCCTAAATAATATTTAGCCACATTTAAACTCATCGCTAATGATAAGCTTGGGAGCTGGTGCCTTAAAGGTTAGTGGGGGGCCAAAAGCAAGCAGCAGAGAGAAGGTATCCATGGCAACCCTGGAAGCGGGAACCACCCACGGAACCCGTCTCCAGGTGCTTGGAGAACGGAGGGACCCATCGACAGGGTGACCTGGTACCTCCGATCACCCAAACAATACCCCAAGCACCACAAAAATGCCCGCAGTAGAGTAAGCTAGGAAAGCAATGAACATACCTGACAGATTCGCAGCTGAGGTAGGCTGAACAATGCAGACGCAGGACTGGTGGTTGCCCCACGAGCTAACCGGGGCAGAAGCGGGGGCGAACGGTTGATAGGTAGAGCTGCACCTTAGACTGTGGACGGCGGCAAGGCTAACTTGTAAGAGAGTGCCGCTAAAGATTCAGCAGGAGTCCTAATGTAAAGCTGGTAGGCATTGCTAGACCAGCGGCCCAAGTTTTGGATGAGATGATCCGGGACCCCATTACGCGCGGCAACCGTGGCGGCTCCAATGCGAAAACTGTGCGAGGAGAAACTTCCCGGAATTTGGGCAGACGCCATAATCTGCCTAAGCCAATCGGTCAGGCTCGTGCGAGTAAGAGGTTGCCCATTGGTAAACAAAAACAAGGGGCCAGATACATCGCCCCTTAAAGCAAGGTAAGACATCATGGCCTGTACCGCGCAGAGTGGATGCCTGCCAAGCCCGATATGAATAAAGCAGCCCTTCCTGAATGGGTCAGTCTTGGAACCTTTGATCCGTATGCGTATCACCGAAGGCGCCGATGAAGAATCCACAGCGATGTCCTGAACACTTAGGTGAAGGGAAGCCGAAAATGTTGAGAGGTTAGGTACTGTGAACTCAGACGCACGAAGAAAGCCAAAGTATCCCAGCAAACAGGCTGCCCAAAACATCAGATGGTCTGGACGGCCAAGATCCAGAGACCGCCAAATAACCAGCATCAAATCGTCTGTAATAGGCAAACGAGTGGAAGACGAGGTTCCCTGGCAGCGCTTAATGCCACGAACAACCCTCTGCAGGCGGATACAGTCAGTTAGCGGATCCGGGAACCCCTGGTCAATGTGGAGAGCTCTAATTCCAGACAGATAGACTTTAATTGACGAATGCTTCAGAGTCCTAGCAAGAAACGTAACGAATAGGCACAGTGTCCATTCATCTGTGGGGCACGGGGATCCCGATGGGTGCAACTTGCCCAGCTGACTGCAAAAGGAGATGAACTTTGCTTGGGCCGAAGCATAGGAACGTCGTGTTGAAGGTGCCAGGCCATGGGTCAGGAAGGAGTAGCACTGCTGTTCTAAAGCTGAGACGTCAAATCCGCCAGCAGGTCGGGAGGGATAGGAGTTGGATAAAGCCGAGCATGCGGGGCCAGCTGCCTGAATTCCTGCCAACGAAAACGAGAGAGGGCGTCAGCAATCTGGTTGGTACTGCCGGGAATGTGTTGGGCAGAAAAGGAAAAGCAATGGCAGGCCGCTGCAAATAGCAGACTGCGAAGCAACCGCATTAAGCATGGAACTTTAGACGTCCTGGAATTCAAAATGTGGACGACAGCATCATTGTCTGAGTGGAAAAGCACGTGCTTGCGGCACCAGTGGTGGCCCCAAACATGAGCAGCGATTACTACTGGGAACAGTTCCTTGTAGGCGATGGACTGCTGCTGCTGGGAAGGTGCCCAAGGCGCCGCAAACCAACAGTCCTTTAAGAACGCTCCATAGCCCAACGATCCAGCCGCATCTGACGAAACTTCCACATCGGCTTCGGGGGACAGGCCAGGAAAGAGCCAGAAGCTAACCCCATGCCACTGCGACAGGAACTGATGCCACCAGCGCAGATCTAGGTGAAACTCCTTGTTGAGGCGAATTGGGTGGTCCTTCTTGCGGAAGCAGCACAAGAGGTCAATCATGCGGCGGAGGAAGGTCCTGCCGGGCCATACCACTTTTGCCGCGTGATGAAGATGGCCAATAAGGGACTCCAGTTCACGTCTGTTGCAACACCTACGCGGGAGCCACGAGCCGATCAAGTCCTTCAAGGCTGAAAATTTGTCTGCAGGGAGGCGAGCAATCTGGTTGACGGAGTCCAATTCAATTCCCAGAACTACCAGCACTGTTGCAGGGCCCACGCATTTTCCCGGGTGGAGAGGCAGGCCTAGCCGTTTACAAACTGCTAGTGCGATCGCCAGATTGTGTGCACATTGCGATGAATCCGGGGGGCCAGCCGTAATGAAATCATCTAAATAGTGAAGCAATGCGGGGATGTGATAAGAATGCACGAGGATCCATTCCACCACGTCAGCAATTGAGTTAAAAATAAATGGGGCCGAGCGCAGACCAAAAGGTAAAGCCAAATCCACGTAGTATTGGTTGCGCCATTTCATCCCCAACAAATAGCGATCCGACGGGTGCACAGGAACATTGCGGTAGGCTGACTCAACATCAAACTTGGCCATTAAAGCCCCTCTTCCGAGTTGGGAAACGAGGTGGATTATCTGATCCACCGTAATGTAGTGTAGGGTGAATTCAGCTGGGTTGATCCCATCATTAACGCTAGACCCCTCGGGCGACGAAAGATCCACGATAAGACGCCACTTCCCCGGTTGCCCCTGCTTCGGAATAACACCGAAGCTGCTAACCTGGAGGTTGGGTAAGGGAGGGGAGTTGAACGGGCCTGCCACCCTACCCCGTGACACCTCGTTAGCCAGGTACTCATCAATAACCGATGCATGCTGGGCTGCTGACGGTTTATTCTTCTTAGCTGGTTTGAGAGGTTGGGTATGGCAAAACCCTAACTTAAACCCATGACGAAGCCCCTCTAGCACAAATTGGACCAGCTGTTGGTTGGGATGACGCCGCAACTCCCAAGCAAACTGCTCAGATTGTAACGGAGTGACTGCCGAAACGGGGAGGAGAGAAGCTAGAATGGAAATACAAGGAGGGAAGGTAAATAGCTAGCTGCAAAAACCATCCCTTCCCCCCCCCCCCCAACCAAACCTGGAGAACCCCAAACAGATATGTGAACTGCAAGTGAAGACTAAGTAAAAATGACCAGTTAAATGAGACAAGCAAATACGGGAGCTGCAAATGAATATTTACTAAGTCGAAAAACCAGTTTAAGTAGACAAGCAAATGCTAACAAGACCTATTGAGACAGCAGGAGGGCTAAAAGATACGTAAACTGCAAGTGAATACTAAGTCAAATAACCAGTTTAATTAGACAAGCAAATTCAAACAATACCTATTGATACAGCAGGAAGGCTAAAAGATACGTGAACTGCAAGTGAAAAACTAAGTCGAAATAACTAGTTTAATTAGACAAGCCAATTCTAACAAGACCTATTGAAAGCACACACTCCTCCGCCTAGAACTAGCGCAGTCAGAAATAGTTCATGAACGCCTGGACTTGCTACGGGAACGCGGAGGAGAGGGAGGAGGGCGTTTGGACTCAGCACTGCCACTCTGCTTCCTGGCGCTCACAGAACACTCGCTGGCACGATGCTGGCCGTCGCAGCTCGAACACTTGTGGGTGAAACGGCAAACAGCCCCTGGAGCAACGCATCGGCCATTATTCCAAGATCTGCAAATGATATTCGAGGACGCAGCTCCACGAGGTTCACTTGGGATATGTATAGCGTCGCCGCGAACCGATGCTCCAGCAGAATGGAAATTAAAGAGCTGGATATTCACCTCCGACCAATCTGTCAGACTCGTTGCCGCTGCATGCTCGCGGAAGGCTCGATCGTACGCCAACCAAACTCGACCGGTGAACTGGCGGTAGGTTCGCAGGATCAGCATTTGGTACCGCAGCAAATCCTTCGCACGATTCGGAAAGTGGGCCGTAAGCACGCAGCAATAGACTGAAAAGGCCTCCATCCAACTGCTAATATCGTCGATACGCCGTTTGGACTTTTTGGGGGTTGAGGTTAAAACCAGGCGCCCATCGAAGTACACTTGTGGATCAGTGTCTGATTGCGACTGTTCAATGTTTTTCGATAGCAGGTCGCAAAATTCAACGAACTTGTTAGTAACGATCTGGTTCACCAGCTTCGGCGGGACTGGCGAATAACCCGGGGGCAAAGCGAATGATTGCTGGAGGGCAGGCAAGGTCGGGACCGGCAGTGAAGAGAGCACGCTGGAGGAAAGGCCAGTTGCGACACTCGAGGGCGAGGGAGCTACAGAAGACACGAGCGGCGCAGAAAAAGTGGAAACAAACGATGGAACAACAAAATTTGGCCTACCTTGTGAAGGTGGAACTGGTCCAGCGATCGGCGCAGAAACTGTCGGGAAGCCTACGCCAGAAGCAGCGAATGCTGAAGCCTGACTTTGCAGGCTTTGGTGGCTTGGAGCGAGCGTCGAGGGAACGCCCCCAATTGCCCCAGCCACGCTTGTACTGGGAGAGCCTGAGGCTTGTCCATTGGTTGCCATCTGTTCGGCCGCCAAAGCCTGTTTTACCGCCGCCACAACGGATGCAAGAAATGCAGGGGACGGCACGTCCGGCCCGCCAGCTGGAGGTGACGGGTCACTCACCGAAGAAGGAGGAACGGGCACGTCAGCATTCGAAGAAGCCGAGGGGCTCGAAGATTGAGGCGCCGAATCCATACCGGCCGAGCGGCTGTTGTTTGTGGGCCTTGTGAACGGCATCACGACAAAGAAACTAGAGCAAGCGGGCAATAATGAAAAAGGAAAACACCGCTAGCGAGAATCTGCAACGCTTCGCAATGATCCGTGACGATAGTCGAGCAATGAATATGAAGTAGATCCGCTACGATCAGCAAGCAAAGCAACAATGCAAAGGCAACACTAGCCACGAGCCCCAAAAAGGCCCTGCAAAACCTGCGGGCCACCCCGTAGGTCACGTACTGCAAAGGCGGATACCGCTGGCCAGCTCCGCTCGCGTTTAACTTTGCCTAAATAATATTTAGCCACATATAAAAGTAAGCTTGCTTGTGAGAATCAGAACTATTTCCATTATAATTACAGCCATGGCAAAATTTATGATGCAATGTTAAAATAACATCAGTCTTTGTATATTTTACACAGGGACAATAAATCACAAGACCTCTGTTTGTTTCTCACACAAGCTGTAAGTATGACAAGTTAACTGTTGTCTGTTGCAGTTATATCACAAATTAATAGAATATGAGATCTTACAAATGTGAGGTGGAATAGGAAGTGTTAGATATATTCATACTAGTTATGCAACACTTTCGAGTGATATACTATGGAATATCCCACAAGTTGCATGCACTTTCCTTGGCATGAGCCTATTTTATACCATGTCATAGAAAAAACATTGGCCAACACAATCAATGCAACTTACATGCAGCACACAATGGCTTAGGATTTCACTGCAGTCATTACTCGCACATGCCCGACAAACATCAATGGTACATTTATGTTATATGGTCAGTAATGCTGTCAGGGATAACCTTGTCTTGTTAGCTCGCTGGCAAGGTATCGCAACAGGCTTTTAGCCAGATGGGCATACTGCAGGCGTGCACCATGCTCACTTTTTGGAGAAGATTATTTTTTTGAGAGTCCTTGCTAAAAGCTGTGAAGGGAGAATATCTGACCTGACTTAAGGAAACATGTACAATGTATACACATACATAAATTGTACCTCTTACCTATCTATCCTTATCCTGTGTCAGGCCTGTGTTCCATATTTTGATATTCTTGAGCAGTGGATTTACAAAGGAATTATCAGTGATCCGTATTCTGAGGTACATGAAATGAATTACTTCTAGCCATGTGGTTGTCATAGGCAGCTAAGACCATATTTGTAAGCTTCAAAATAAAATAATGTATTCTTCTTTAATTCCTTTTTGGTATACCAGTAAATAAATGTTGTTGTTGCTAAAGTTTTTCTTTTGTTGTTGCTGCTGACAAAAACTTTTTCTGTGTATTTTTTTTATTTCTTTCAGTTCCTTGTGGCAGAGCATGGCTCTGTTCAAAAGGAAAAAGTCACTGAAGATTACAATGATGCATATCCTTTGAAAGTCAGAAAAGATGATTATAAATATTTATAATGTAAATATACAGATTAGAACAAGCTAATTCCTATTATTATATGACTTGGGTTTGTAGCCGATCTAAAGCATGCTCTGATTGGCTAATACTAGAGCATTATTCTCCTGTAATGCCCACGGGCCGATTACGGGCCTGCAAAAGCCAAGCAAAAAGCCATATAATAAACAACTTATTAATCTCGAACGTTCGGTCTTTACGGGAAAATCTCAAACCTCGGCCTTTCCGTAAAGACCTCTCTCTCGGTTAATAAGTAGTTAATAATTTGCACATTGTCCCAAAGATTTGATAAGAATGAAGAATCTTTAAAAAAGTATCAGGCACATTGTACACATTTATGTTTTTACATATGTATACAGTGCCAACATAAAAGTGTTAAAATGCACAGCAATTAGTACTATGTAAGAACTGAAAGAACACTATTTTGCGATGCATATTGATAACATTTTCTTTAACTTTCCTCACCTACTGGGAACAACGGTATACAGTTGTCAGAGAGAACATTCCTGTTTTTTTGGAAAAGGTAATGTAGTTTCAATTTGTTGCTGTTGTAAGATATTTTTAGGATATGATACAATCTCTATATCTCTTCGTGCCATAAGGCACATAAGGCTTTGACATCCTCTTTCCATCCACTTCGGTTTGCTGCTAAAGCTCTGACAGTCATTTTTTTCACCACTGTAGATTATTACCTCTCCTCTGTTAAGATTGGATTTTCCGCTTCCTCTCCACCTGCATTCACTAATACCCAAAATATCTAACTTATACCTCTTCATCTCTCATGCAACTTGGCCAGCCTTCCCAGTCTCTCTCCCAGTTTCCTATCCTTGTTTTATTCCTCGGATTCACGATCGAAGCTGTCGGCTTTTGGTCTTCCTTTCGGCTTTGGCCCAAAAGCGTCATCCTGCTACTAAGAGCTCTCGTCACGTCACCGATATTAATAGAGGTTCGAATGTCTTGTGTTTCTGTAATAAGCTGATTTTTACGGGAGTGGGTTATCAGCCCCCAGCCCAACCCCCAACCTGGAGGGCCGGGGGGTCACACTTCGTCTGGTCTCTACCCTTCGACCTGTTCGGCATGGGTGGCCCTACCAGGAGTACAAGACTCCAGCCGACATAGCTCTAGGGGTCATGGAGACACGCAAACCATCCCACCGCGATAAGGTGGTGACCCCTTGGGACAGAGGATATGATACAATACAATAACTTTATTTTTACATGGTACTTCCATCTGTCTATGTTAATGATAATTAATTAGCTACCTATCTTCCTAACTACAATAAAAGAATATAATTTAAGAAAAAATTAAAATACAGTAAAAACTGCTTTTCATGGAGGCTGTGAAAATTTATGTAAAACTGTGGTGACTTAGTTTAGTCTTGAACTTGGTAATGAAGTTGCTTGTCTTAGTTCTGCATAAGTATTTTTACTTATGATTTAAAATTATGATCTACAACTTCACAGTAGTTTCTCAGTTTCTCCTGTTCATCAATTCACTAGGTTGCACACAAGATTCTCAGCACAGGAAAGTACTTGAATGTTATTCGGCAGTGTGGTAAGTTTGGAACGATTGATAGAATGTTTGACAGAATTTGTTGTTGGGACCAGCAAACGTATCCACTTACATGTAGGAGAAGGGTCAGAATATGATAATTATGGGAGGTTTTTAAGAAATGAAGTCCTTCACTATATAAAATTTGCTCTTTTTTCCCTAGGACCCAACTCCTTTGACAGCAAAATCTTAGCTCTTAAGCTCTCAGCTCTCTTTTGTTTGTTATACACCATGTAAATTAACCATTCTAGCTTGTATGCAATTAGTTCAGATAAATTGGAGAGGCTGAACACATGAAAGCTTTGTAGTTTCTTTTTGGTAGATCCTCACCATTTTTTTCCATAATTTATTTTGATTCATGTAATTAATTACTATTTAAATAAAATTTTTGTGCATCAAATAAATAAATAAATTAAAAGTAAAAACGAAGAAACTGTGCAAAACAAGAGTGCTCAAAAGAGAACATCAGTGTCTCATCAAAAGTTGGCTTCATAAGGGCTGCCCATATAAAAATGCGACCATCTAAAATTAATAAAAGTATTAGTAAAGTTGTTTCATCCTTTTGCTACTTTAGCATTTTTAGGTTTTTTTTTTTGTAGTATATAGCTTGACTGTTTCCCTAATTATAAAATTAATAGATGTGGTCATTAAATGCAGGTCAAAATGTACAGTGCCCAAATGCTGATGAGATCATCTACACCCTTCATGAAAGAGAATATGTGGAAAAAATTGAAAAAGCTTACAGTTATGCTAGCAAGACATTGCTGGATCTGCTTATGGATGAAAGGGCACTAATGGCTAGACTAAGGTACGGCATCAGGCCCCAGTTGTTCAAAGGCTAGATAATGCTATCCACCGGATAAATCACTATCCAGTGGATAGCATAGTTTGTCTTGCAAACACTTATCCATTGAATAGCAATTCTTCTGATGGATAGCATAATCCACCCTTCGAACAACCGAGGCCAGGTCTATTTTCTAATTTTTATTGGCTTTGTGGATAGATAAATCTATTGTTTGATATACAGTGTACTGTATGTGTGTTGAATATTTCACTCTAGGTCCATCAAGCATTATTTTCTCATGGATCTTGGAGATTTCTTCGTTCAGTTCATGGATCTGGCTGAAGATGAGATGAAGAAAAACATGGATGGTATCCTTTCCATAATAGCACTTTGATATTAATTCATTGTTGTTACTTTTGTTAGAAATATTGCTGTTGTTCTTAATAAGCTCTTTTAGTGTCAAATTCTTAGAAATTAGAAACGGCAGTTGAAACGCTGGTGGGACTGGCATTGCTTAATTTCTGAGCGAAGTCTTAGCTGTTAGGGTCAGCTTCACTGGCTCACTTTACCTAAAAGGCCAGTAAAATAGAAATAATTATACTACATGTAGACAAGGGAATGTTTAGCATTTGGCGTTTGGTAGCAGGTCAAAATTTTAATGCTGTAAATGCTGCTTGTTGGATTACGCTACTTGCAGCTTTTGATTTAAGCAAATGGTGGCGATATTGAGAAGGTTACTTCTCTTTGCAATCAGAGCATGTTGCCGTAGACAAGCTGCTTGCTTCTCACTCTCTTACTATTTTCACTTTCTCATAACCATTGGGCAATGTTGAGCAATATGACAATATTCTGAATTGGCGACAGCTTGCAGAGAACTACAGGGAGGGGCAGATTAACACTCCAGCTTTTGGTTGTCATTTTGTTCCTTGATTCAATGCCTGTCCAGATATAATGCCTTCAAGATTAGAAACATTGTTAGAGCTTGCTTTACGAACGAGCACAGCCAACAGTGACCCATACAAGGATGACTTGAGGTAATGATCTTAGCCACTAGATTCAAAGAACATCTCTCATTACTGTGCCCATGTTATTAAGTTTGATATGGGGTGTTGCTGTTACAACCAAAGCTGCTTTGTCAGGGTTCCCCAAAACCTATATTTACAATTACCAGTATAAATTATTAACCTTGTTTGGCGGCTGAATGAATCAATCCCAATCCATGGTTTCTTCTGGTCCTGTAGCTCAGTAGGATCTGGACAAAAGTTCAGCTGAACTCGCTGTACTTGATTTATGAGTTTTGCTTTTTTTGTTTTATTCACAGAGTTGATTTGCTGCCGTATGACCTCATCACTCAACTGTTTCGCATCTTGTCTGTAGCTTATGATAGTAGAGGTAATTAATTTTGTTGGTGGTAATTTGCTAATTTGAAGTGGATTACCACAAAACCATTCGTTTTGCTCACTAAGAGTAGAATTCCCTTCAGACTGTATCCTAACATTTTCAACAAGTGTGCAAACAATTTGTGACTAGCTGTGTTTGCTACCATCTTTATTTGACTTTTATATAATTATCAAACTGATATGAGTCTAAGTAATGCCATAATAACAAAGTTAATGCTTTCTTCTTGCTATCTTAAACATTTATAATTACACAAAATACAACATAACAAATTAAATTTCTTTCTTGCTCTTACGCATTAACCATTTAACTGTACTATCTAACAGCCATGCCTCCAATAGCTATGAAAAAAGTTCTCGCGGTATTGCCCCCTCTTGAAAGAACAGGGCTTCCAGGTAGAGTAATTGCTCATTGATGTAACTAACTCCATCTCTACTGATTTGTTCTTCCACAATTGCACATAAATTACTATTAATATCCACCTTCACTCTAACCGCTAACAATATCACTAGAAAATCTTGTCACTGTAGACAGGAAATTGATCAAGGCGGAATTTAAATTATATACAGGTGAATGCAGGTGTTCACTTTTTAATTTTTTTCTTTATTTTATAGACCCTTTGTATAAATGGCACCTAGATTTGAATAACAATACATTATAGTACATTCATAGCCTCATACTTATGTTTCCAGAAAAGGATTTCTCATATAAATGTGAGGTTTAGGACGTATTCATGTAAGTATTGTTATTCAAATTTAGGCTTCATTTATGCAAAGTGTCTATGGAAGCTTGCTTGGGTCTTTGTAGTTAGTTTGCCAAACATTGGCTATGGAAGGAACGTTCAGCTTGTTGCTTGTTCGATGGACTGTTTTAGTTTTTTTTTACCATTGTGCTCTTTCAGGTGCAACAGCTTACAATCAAGATCCAACAGAGCTTCAGATTTCAGGTTTGGAGCTGTTCAGCTTGTACAATTCTGACCATCCTGAGTTCTGTACATGTATATTCCGACCTTTCTGTTTTTGAAGGTTTTGACTATTGTTTAGACTTTCCTTTCATATTTAAGTTCTTTAGTGTTTTTGCTTTTAACATAATCACTTAAAATCTAGAAAATGAACGTGCATGCATGCACCAATCTCAGCCTTCACAAAGCATCCCTAAAACGACCACCTCTCTGGCTTTTATTTTGTCCCGTTGGGAGGCATTGTTGCAGAGAGGTCCAACTGTATTTTGTTCTTTTGTAGGACTCGAAGCATTCTCATTTGATTACGTGGTGAAATGGCCTGTGTCATTAATTTTAAGTAAAAAGGTATGAATCCGAGTTTCTTACTCTTGAGAACTACAACTTGCCAGTATCTTCACAAGTATGCCTTTAGAGAGCAAATTCATGATAAATTCCTATTTTGCAATGTACATACAGTGGAACCCCAGCTGATCCAACCTTCAACAGGCCACGATGGATTACATCATTAGCATCCTATCCGGGGGGGAAAGTAGGGAATAGAAATACTCCTAGTCTCTTCGTGCTATAGGAACTGGAGATAAGTGCCAGCCTGATGGGCCACTTGGCTTGCATGCAGACTTTACCTTACCTACTTTACCTGCAAGGCTCCTTGAGGGGAAACTCAAACAAAGTATAGGAAAGAGAAGAGGCTCGCAAGCTAGTCCCCACTATTAAGTCTTCCAGTTTCCTTCCATATAGCTGGGTTAAGTGATGCATGGTGTTGGGATAATTGTATTATTTTGAATCTGGTTTTAAAGGCCTTAACAAAGTACCAGATGCTGTTTAGACACTTGTTTTATGCCAGACACGTGGAAAGACAACTATGCAAGTAAGAAATAAACTCTATTGGTCTGTCACTTGCTGTTATTAGAATTTTCTTCAAACCTGTTCTATGTTGTTCTTTGATGACTGAGGAAGGGTGGAGGGGGTGAGGGATGTGGTCATGTTATAATCATTCAGTAATGATGTTTTATTAAATTCTCAACCTCGGATAATGCAATTCTAGCTTTCTGATTGGTTCACTAGATCTCGGTTACCAGCCATTATACCTGCGTTTGACCTTATATGTAAATGAATGTGGCAAATGTCGCTCAGCATAAAATGTTTCCCGCGAAGCCAAGTTAAATTTAAACTTGCCGTGAAGCCAAGTTAACAAAATTTAGCAAAACCGAAGGTTGAGAATTTAATAAAACAATTATTCCATTCGCGCTTGTTGGATATGAGATTGGTTATAGCCAACTCGGCCCTAGGGGCCTCGTTGGCTATTTACCATCTCATATCCAACGCGCGCTCATGGAATAGTTGTTAAGTATCATTTTTTAAAAAACTGGATCATTGGATAATGCAATTCAAGAGTTTTCAGTGGCTTGGCCATCATGGGTCCATGCTCTACAAATATGGTCAGCCTACTCGTGAATTTTGGGAGCCTTTTTACTTTTATTTTAGTTTAGTTTTCTAGATTTTGGGGGCGTTTTTAATAAAACAATTATTCCACTTGCGCTTGTTGGATTTGAGATGATTATAGCTAGCTACTGGGCGCTACGTGTCTTGTTCGTTATCTATCATCTCATATCCAACGTGTGCTCATGGAATCATTGTTAAATAGATTGTCAGACTTACTGTGTGCCATCTTTGTGTATGATTCAGTGTCTGGGTTAGCAACAAGCGAGCGAAGCAGTTTACCTTGAACTCTTCACCATGGTAAGACACATAATATGAATTTCAATTTCACTGCCTCACATTTGCACCACCAAGCTTTTATGAAATGCCCCAGAAAGCAGACTTTAACTTAAGAACTTTTCAAGAATATTACAGTAGATTTAAAATATCAATGCTACCTAACAATCATCCTTCACTGTCATTACTTTTCAATGGAACTACTTGGTCGTAAAAACAGCAGAGCAACAGCAATTTTTAGAAAGGAAACAACAATATTTTTTTATTTTCAATACATGATATTCCTATGTCATCTTCAGTTGCAAATGTTCGACGGTTGTACATTTGAATTTTCACTGTGTACATGATTACGTTATAGAATTACACGATTTGCAACTGAAGATGACCTAGGAATGGCGAAACATGTTTTGTAAAATGAAAAATGTTGTTTCCTTTCTAAAAGCTTCTTGGTCCCAGTGAAGAACTACATTCCTGGGCCCGATTCTTGAATCTACAGATTCTTTAGTCCTCTGTATCGAATTAATAATATCTTAGAAGAAAAGTAGAATGATAGGTTGTCCTAAGATAAAATATCCTTTTTGCTAACATTTTTATCTGTGGTATTTGCTGCCTGGGAGGTCTGTACAGTGAAAATGCTGCCGAGGCCATACGGACCAACCCTAAACCGCTAAATAACATATTCATTTTTATTTATTTCCTCTCTAAAATCACTTTTTAATTGTTGCCTTTTTCCACCCCCAAATCCCATTACATTTAGTACAACGCTCTTTAATTCTTTACAAATTCTTTTGATGACCTCAGGTATGCGGCTGCGTTCGCTTTACGTCAGCGGATGCTACACTTTGTACAAACCTACGAGCATTACATGATGTTTGAGGTCCTGGAACCAAGCTGGCATATCATGGAGAAGAGCCTCAAAACGGTATGGTGCACGTGACTAATTATACAGTGAACAGAGTATACTCTAAGTGTAGGTGCCACGTATACAAATTATAGCGTTGAGCCAGCGTAAAGCCATATTACAGTCCCAAGTCCTTACATTCCGATTTCTGCTTACGTTTGGAACTTTCAATTTTAGTTGAATCGTTTCAGAGTTGCCGTTTGCCTCTGCGTCAAAACGAGTCTTTGGGCAAAATAGATTTAAACTTGCTCTACTCGGTTAGTTCACATTATACAATTTATTTGAACCAGTAAAAGCAAAATCGAAATTTGTGAATAAATTTCACAAGTGATTTAGAAAGTTCTCTAAAACACGGCTTAAAATTGCAGTTCTATTGCGCCCTAAGTTTAATTTGTCACTCTTTAGATGAGATAAATTGTGAATATAATTTTGAACATTTAAATTCTTCACTTAGTCGTCTTATGTTTTTTTTTATATGCACAGGTAACAAATATTGATGGTGTTTTGGAGAACCACAACGATTTTCTGGACCGTTGCCTGAAGGACTGTATGCTCACAAACCTCGAACTGCTTAAGGTAAGGCCAATCATGATATT
>OZ026595.1:30752753-30760253 GCA_964020085.1 Micromussa lordhowensis
ATTTTCCCTCCATGCATCTGTAACCCGTTTTCACCTAAATATCCCATATTTCCGAGATATTTAGGTAAAAAACGTAAAAGGTAAAATTTATCATTTACAGTATTTTGATAAGTGCAGACTTACCACAAACATGGTTTAGAACAATCTGGAATACCTCATCCTCGGAGACCCAGGGGCAGTTAGTGGGGGCAGGAAAAAGTCTAAAGACTCTTTCCTGCCCCCACTAACTGCCCCTGGGTCTCCGAAAGTGTTAACTTTGGAGAGAGTGCCTGGGAACGAGGTGAGGCTTTCGCTCGCTCGGGAAGGAAGCACATGCAATATGGCGAGGCCTAAGGTCTCCAAGGGAGTTGCAGACCATTTGGCAGAATTTGTGGGAAATGAAATTGATTGCCCCGTTTGTTTGGAAGTATATGATGAGCCCAAGTGCCTTCCCAATTGTGCCCACAATGTTTGCGTCAAGTGTCTTAATAACCTAGCGAAAAGAAATCGAAATAACCGAACAATCCAGTGTCCAGAGTGCCGCGTCAAGTCGACCATTCCACAGTCTGGAGTTACTGGTTTTCCTACCAACCACTTACTAAAACGGCTTGTAGAGAATTCACCCGAGAAAAAAGAAAGGCGTGCTTTCAGTGAAGCCCTTAAACAGTACAGAGAGGAGATAAATGAAATGAGAGAACAGTTCGGAACGCTTACTACGTTACGAAGCAGTGCAATCGAAGGAAGTAAAAGGAGACTGAAAGATCAGATAAGAGCGGAAGCTAAACGTCTGAACAAGATAATCGAGGAAGAACAGAAAAGACTGCTGTCCCAAGTGGACGAGGGTTTCGGTGAGAAGGCCACCAAAAGTCCGTTTGAAAAGAAGTATGATGAAGCCAAACAGCTGTACGCCAAGGTTTCAACCTCCCTGGAGACTGCAGAGAAAATTACAGATGAACATGATTGGAAGACATTCCAGAAGTCAAAAGATATCTTTGAAGAACAATTTCAAGGTAATTTTAAGACTCTTGGAGCCACATTTGCCAACTTGCGCAGTTTTCAATGGTCAACTGGTGCCAAATTTAATCCTGGAAATCTGCCCAAATCAGGCAAACTCCTTGGTGAAATTTCTTGTGATGTAACTAATTCTTGTGATGTCAACTCACTGCCAAATGGACGTGTCATTCGCCAGATTGGAACAGACTTTGTCCCAACAATGCTGACAGTTTCAACATTGACTGGTGAAATTGCTGTGCTTGATGCAGAACACAGACGTGTCCATGTTTTCACTTCTACTGGAGATCAACATAAGCAGTTTGATATCAAATATGGTGACCTCAAAGAAATCGCATATACTAACAACAATGATATTGTGGTTCTGAATCAGGAGAAGAATCGCCTTCTGCACTTTGACAAAGATGGGGCTTTCATTCATAAGTTTGTCCAGGCCCCAAATACATCTGTGCGGTTTCAGAAGATGACAATGGGTGGGGATGGCCGTTATGTTCTTACAACCCACAGCGACGCATCTGGGCCTGGTGTTGTAGTGTATGATGCTGAAAGATGTCACAAGTTGGCATTCACCTCAGATCATTTCAAGGGGAAAAACTTGGCTGCAGTACATCACAAGGATAAGTTCTATGTTGCTGACTGCACAAGCACAATCAAGATCTTTGACAATAAAGGCAAGTTCCTCCAGGAAACTAAAACCTTGGGTGGTAAGTCCATCAAGCTTCTGTCATTGGCAGTGGATTCCCTTCATGAAAACCTTGTGTGTGTTTCTGACAAGAATACTGTTCTTGTCATTAAAACAGATGGCAGTCTTGTTACTACTTTTCCTATGGGAGGACGTTTGAATGCCATTGCAGTTTCCAAGGGTTGTAACAGCTTAGTGGCCTGTTTCCATGAGAAGAAGTTCTTCCAAATTTTGTCTCACAAAGAGTAATCAGTTCTTTAAGATACAATGTGTCAAGATCTATTTTGGTCATAAAAATTACAATTCTTGCTATATTTGAGATATTCAGATCTTTAGCGATTGCATTTTGATATGTACAGTGGAACCTCGATATAACGAAGGACCAAGGGACAGGCAAAATATGTTCGCTATAACAAGGTTTTGTTGTAGCGAGGTTCTTTTCCGTATATTTTACTATTACTGGGGCCAGGAAAATCGTTCTTTATACTGAGGACTTTGTTATATAGAGGTTCGTTAAATTGAGGTTCCACTGTAGTAGCTATTTACTGGTGTACAGAGTACTGTTCAACGGAAAGGATATTAGAGACACTGCTAAATAATCTAGACTTGGATGAGAGACTAAGCCAGAAGTAGATTGCATTTTATTACGTTTTGGAATGTGAATTGAATCACTTTTGATAGTTTTTCTCGTTTGAACACTGTTTTGTTCCTTTGGGCATCATTTATGTAGTTTCAGTTGTAATGTCACTACAAACCAGGTTATGACGTAAGCTGAAAAGCTGTATGGTTGTACAGTACAAGTATATATAGTGACAAGTTTGGTCATACAGAGTAATTTACAAATTAGGTTTGTGCTTCGAATGACATTGATTTGAACTCCAGCGAGTGGGACCTTATAATGTTTGTAAACATTAGGGTGCTGAGACTGCATAGTATGGACTGGAATTATCTTTACATGTAAGTGAGCTGAAGACTTTTTATAAACTTCTATCGCGAAAACACTGGGTAGCCATTTTCCTATTTTGAGTGCTTTCCATTCAACCGAAAATTCCAGAACTTTTGATAGTTGCCAGAAAATCTAAAAATCGTTGAATTTCCAAAATAATCGCATCTATAACAAGATTCTTGATCGTGATTTGTTTTGTCATGTAATAGGCTGTATTCATATTCTCAGTATTGGACTGGAATTAGCTGGCAATGGAGGCTCATTCAGGGGAGAATCATTAGCCAAGCTAGTTCAAGTCCAATAACAAGAATGCAAATATGGTCTATTGGCATGTGATCACTTGGGTATCTAATTACAATTTGAATGAGCATGTTTGCCTCTCATCTTCAAAGGGTTACCACTATTACTTTGCCATCGACCATAAAACCACCTGCTATGCTTTCCAAAAATCTACTATCGCCAACCAACTTTTTTTTGTAGTGATTCACATCTGTGTTGACATAAAACATATAGACAGGAATTGAACATGTTAGTAGTGACTATTGTGGAATAAATATGTAGTTGAGACTTGTGTAGGAAAAATGTCTTTTTATTTAACTCTTTAAATAACAGACATAAAAAGCTCTAATAACTATAAAAATTAACATTACATCAACAAAAGTTGTTCCTACAAAACTTTCTCAAATTTCTGTAAATCATATAATTAAACTTAAAGAATTTCTTTTAACAAACATAACTTACATACTCTAATTTATTGGTTTTCGGCTTAAACTGAACCATAAGTTACTTTTCTCAGGAACGTAAAATACACATTTTAACCTGAGCAATATCTTTTAGAACATTACTATTAAACATTTTCTATAAATATTCTATTTACAGAACTGCAAGAACACTCTTCTATTCTTAAAACTATAGAACACTCCTTTATGAACTTTTAAATGAGTTATTTTGAGTAACTTTTTAGAGTTTCTAACAAAACTTATAATCTTTGAAATATATTGTTTTTAAACTCCAGTCAATGCTTATATACCATGCAGGGCTCGACACTAACACTTACCCACTTCCCTTTGGAAAGTAAATTAACTTCTTGGAAAGTAAAAAATGAAGCAAAGTACTTACTGGATCTGGGAAGTAAATTTGGGCTATGCTGGAAAGTAACTTTTACAATCAAATGATAAAAATAACCAGATCCAACACTGATTTTGTCTCCAAAAGGATGAGTTTACACCATTCTAGCATTTACCAATCTGCCATATTGGAGTATCAGGAGAGCTGCTGAGTACGTCTGGGTGCAAATCTACCATTTTTGATTCCTCCTCCAGCCTCCACTTTGAAAAGTAGATGGAAAGTAAAATTTGAAATCTACATCCAAAGTGGAAAGTGGTGTCAAGCCCTTCCATGCATTATTTAGAGGGCCAATAACTAAAATCAACCAATCAGATTGCTACATTGCTGGTCCAATGTTCTCTAAGTATTGGACTGGGTATCTCGAATGATCCTAGAGAATTCACTCTAGAAAATTTTCGGGTCGTTTCAGTCGTTAAATAAATCTCTTATTAACCAAGCTTGCTCAGAACCTTACTGGGAGAATATCAGCCCTCTGTCTATTTTGTACCAGCCTTGCTGCACTCAGGCTGTACTGTCAAGACCTCAGGGCGATATTCCTCCAGTGCGGCCCTTACGCTTGGTTAATAAGATGTATAATAATAATAATAACTTGCAAGAATGAATCAGCATGTTTAAAAGAAAACAAGCTGGTATTATTAATACATGTGCAGCACTAATGTATTATATATACAGCTGTTTTGAGAAAGGTCCTTAAAAGAGTATAAGCGTACGTGACAATGTCGAAAGACATTATGGGTAATAGTGGTTCAAAGTTCAAGGTGTTTCAGCGTGAATGAAGGAAACAGTACAAATTCGTGTATCGATGCTTTCTCCTTGTCCTCTCTGAAACAAAGTGAACCTCAAGTTTACTGTAACCAAGCAACGCCAAACTATCATTACCCATAATACCAACTGGCATTGTTGGTACATGTACGCCTTTGTGGAACTACCTTTGTCAAAACAGCTGTATACTGGTAACTTAAACTTTTCTTTTGGCCTGTATAGATCTCAGTTTTCTCAAATTCTCCTCAGTTAGCTTGTCTCCAGGCCTTAGTCTGAGTGCTTCCATGTAACTCTTCTCTGCTTCATCAAGTTTTCCTTGAAGATGTAACATAGCTCCAAGATTCATATGTGCTGCAGGATTCTAAGAACAAACCAACATTTTACATGAACAAATTGTATGTCATCGACAAGGTTGGTAAATTTAATGGCCACCCTTGGGGAAATGGATAGTGGCCGCTTAAAGGGGACTGGCTGCCTAATACAGATGAAAACAATAGAAAACCCCTCATCGGGACTTTGATTACTGGCCGCCTAATAGGGATAGCTGTTTAAATAGGTGGCTGCTTAATAGTTTTTAAAAGAAACTGCTGGGCTGTCTGTGTCAGCAAGTGAAACACTTAGCTATTTATAAACTTGAAGTTGATAAGAGTAAATTAATTGCTGTAATAAGTTTGTGAAGCTGATTTTGACGCATTTGGCCAAAATCAAAGCAATGTTACCTTGTTCTGATGAAAAGCTAACATTCGTGATGTTAGCTTCACACACTTGTTACAGCAGTTTACCTATTTATGTCATTTAGGGATCTTATTACATCCCAATGTGACTTGAGCCAGTCAAGGAAAACAATAAACTGGCCAAGAAGGGGTGGGGGGGGGGGGGGGAGGTCTCATGTGTAAGGTTGGACAGGCTTGTCAGAACATTAAATTAAACATCTAAAAGACATCAATCGGAGCATGGCTTGAGATTTATTTGACCCCTAACAGATACTACTTTAAACTGGACAGATCATTTTTTATTACTTTAGGTGCAACCCTAAACGCTATCTTGACAGCTACAAATAGTAGCATTTTGTCCTGAGCAACCCAAGTGAGACCAAAATCTGTGATCCCCCCATCCCAAGTGCAATAAAAGCATCTCCAACCTTTTCACATGGTAGTACCCCTCCTGGGACCAGCAACATGCCTAGCACCTGGCATGTGTTCTCAATCAGGCAGCTTTAATAGTTATGCAACACAGCAGTTTCTTTGAACCTGTAGTGAGCTAGAGTCTATAGCAACTAGAGTATTGCTCCCAGGAATTTCACATGTTGCCACAAGTAAATTCTCCTCAAGAGATAGGTGAACAATAATATTACTGGTCATGTCTTTTCATCATGCCCGACAATTCTTGTTCCATAAAAATGTCCATGAAAGTGCTTTTGGTTTGAACCCCAGAACCCAAATTCTAGTTCAGCTTCACTGCTTTCCTCCTAAAAGCTCTGGCTTTTGAAATCCACCTCACTCTTGGATTTTTCAATGGCCCTTCCTTGGGTGTGGTTATTGCTGGTAACAGTGCAATAACAATATACCTGTGGATTTAACTGGACTGCCGTCTTGTAGCATTTTTCTGCTTTATCATTGTCTCCAATTTCTCTAAAAAAGAAAGAAAATAATGTCAAAATTGAATCTTCTTTGGACTATGTTATACTTAAGCAATAGAACACTTCCCGTGTTTACATAGCCTCATCCAAACACGAGGAGGGTTGGAAGAATTTGAGACAGTTATGCAAACCCTCGGGTTTGCATAACTTTCAAGAATTCTCCCAACTCCCCAAGTGTTTAGATGAGGCTATATAAACACGGAAAAAGTGCTCTATTGCTTTTAAAGGATAATTCTAAAACATCACAACCGTGGTTACCTACTCTCATCTAAACACGCCTGTCAACCAATGAGAGCATGCATAGTGGCTCGATTATTTTATAATGGTAGAAAAAAAAATTTATAATGGTAGATCAAAATAAAAATAGTACAGAAAATAAAGTTGAAGTATGCAAACTGCATCATGCCTATTTCCTTTTTTTACTAAAATGTACCTGAGATATCCAGCAGCAGTAAATGCAACCTCAAAATCACCAGGAGCTAGTTCCATTGCCTTTGTAAACATTGCAGCTGCCTCAACCACTCGCTTCCGATGATACAAAAACTGGCCTGGGAGAAAAAAAAAATACATACAACATTTACAAATAAAAGATTGACTCTGATTGACACTCTCTTATTTACATTCAAGGTATAATCATTATGATGACAGTATAAATAGGCTTTCCAGGGTTTTGCAGGGGTCTCATTAACGTTTTCAGCAGAAGGGCAACTGGTTTTCACAGCTGGGCAAAATGTTTTGAACTGAACTTCTTTTTAAGAGAAACTTTACCCTAGATGGTCAAACCAAGCAGGTAAAATCATCCTCATAGCCAGTCAATTTACCCGGTGTCTGACCCTTAGTGAAACCCCTGGGTTTGTTTCCACTAAAGAAACTTGGAGGTAGCATGGCCGAGTGGTTAGCGCATCAGACAAGTCCTGCTCTGACCACTATTTGAATTTGTTTCACGGTAGCCCCAAGCTCAAATCCTTGGCCATGCTTGTAAATTGCCAAGTGGTTTGCCTCCGACTAGTTGGGATTCTTAACAATGTTATGTTCAATTTCAATCATTTGTTTCAGTTGTTTGAAGGAAGGAAGGAGGGAGGGAAGGAAGGGAGGGGAGGGAGGGAGCGAGGGAGGTAGGGAGAGAGAAAGTGAGGGAGGGAGGAAGGGAGGGGGAAAGTGTGGGAGGGAGGAACAGAGGGAGATAGGGAGGGAGGCAGGGGAGGGAGGGAGGAAGGGAGAAAGTGAGGGAGGGAGGAAGGGAGGGGGAAAGTGAGGGAGGGAGGAACAGAGGGAGGGAGGGAGGGAGGGAGGAAGGGAGAAAGTGAGGGATGGAGGAAGGGAGGGAGGGGAGAGAGGGAGGGAGGAAGGAAG
>OZ026595.1:30765253-30767753 GCA_964020085.1 Micromussa lordhowensis
TCATATGGTTCGGTCTGTCTCCTTGTGTTTGTACCTTATTTACTCATCTCTTCACATCCTTTAATCTTATTTTGTTTTGCACGTAAAAGGCAGGGGAATAACTCGAAAACCGCAAGGTTCATTTATTCTCCTGGCTCAACTTTAAGCATACATATTTCTTAAGTTACTGTAGTTTTTGTCTCTCTTACCATGTAAATGTGTCTTTTAGTTGTTAGAGTGAATAAAAAGACTCAAAAAAGACTCATACCCCGTTATTAAACATGCGCTTGGAAAAGCTAGCATTTAATTTATTTGATTAATTAGAGTGAATAAAAAGACTAAATGAAAAGACTCAAAAAAGACTCATACCCCATTATTTAAACATGCGCTTGGAAAAGCTACAATGCAGGTCAAAAGTGTTAGGACACTTAGCGAGATACTACTGAAATAATCTCCCCCCACCCCCTCCACCCCCTCCCCCCCAAGTAATGTTGAGATTTGACACTACAACACAGATTTCAACAAAAATACTGTTTATCTGCATCTTCCAACATTGTTTGGGGGGGAGGGGGGGTGGTACGCTCCAATTGTGACCCCAAAAAGCCAACTTTACTTGGAATACATGATTATTGGACAGGTGTCCCAACTACTTTTGACCTGCATTGTCTGAAAGTGAGTATTTGAAAGAGATCAGGTTTGTGGCCTATTGGTCGATGAAAAGCGGGGCTTCTTATGAGAACTCTTGTTTGGTAAGCAACAAGAACATATTTGTGAACAATATACAAGGAATTTCAATTGCCGCACTTTTCGTATTGTCATATTAGAGTATGGATAAGGGAAAGGCGCAACAGGTGTATATCAGGAAAAAGACACGTTCTGTAATCCAGCAACGGGCTCCTTCGCATGGGTTGGCGCGGAACAAGCAGAAGTCATTCTTTTGAATGACTTTCGGTGGAATCCAACAATAATCGCGTGGGCTGATCTTCTCCAGGCGCTAGAGGGCGATACAATCCATTTACCCGCACCAAAGAACTTTTGTTTAAGAGATATTGAACTAACGCGCGACACGCCTTTTTTTGCTACATCGGATGCCCCGATTGTTTTCATTAGAGCCGGTGCAATAGATCAGACAAACACAAACATGATGGACATTAGATGGTCTTTTTTCCGGTTCTGGAAGCCCATTTCACAGAGTGAACAGCGAGAAATCGCGCCCTGTGGACATTGTTTTGCACGATTCATTCTAGAGAATTCTAGCAATGTTTACATTGCTGACTGACGGCGACATGATGCTCGCGACAATACTCAGTAACGTTTGCATTCATTTCGCATCAATGAAGAACAGTGTTTAAAAATAAACTATGGCCGGCTAGTCTTGTTGAGTATATAAAAACAATTGTTGTATAATGCGCTCCAAAGGAACGTGTCTGAATAGAGTTTACAACATTACTCAGTAAATTGAATGTTTTATATAAAGAGCTAATTAATAGCTTTCTTTTCTTGTGCTTTTACTGAGTACTGAGTTGAAAATGCGCAATAACTCATATAATGAAAGAAATAGTTTCTTCAAACTAAAGAAAACATACATACTTTCTAAATTTGTGTTCATTTAATGTCAAATACGTTTTCAATTTGTATAAATCTCCACTATTTAAAGTGAGTATTGTAGTGAGTAATGTTCAGTTCTTTACGCCAACAAAATGCAAATGTCACGCATGTGATAAACTTCTCGTTGTCACGAGTTTTACAAAGTGACAATTACAATTTACACAAGCATTTTCCTCAGATAGCATGAAAATGAAGTTACACTTTACACGCTTTAGAAATTCACAGAATATACTGAAGTGTAAATAATAAAGCATGTTCAGTTTTCACAGTTCCGCATTGCGTGATTAATATTTGGTTCTACCGCCTTTAGAGGCAAGGATAGCTTCAATCCTTTTGTTCAAACTGGCAATTGTGTTATCTATAGTTTCAGTACAAATACAATCAAAAGCTCTTAAAACTCTAGCTTGAAATTCCTCAAACGACTCCCTTGTGATATTTCTAGATATTGCTTCGGATTCTAAATATCTCTTTACAAGATGAAATATGTTCTCGATAGGATTTAGGTCCGGTGAACGCGGAGGGATTTCATGAAATTCAGCCTCTATCTCTTCTAACGCATCCCTAGCTAACCTGCTTGTTTGCGACGGGTTGTTATCCAGAACAAATAAACGTCTTCCATCTGTTTTGGGACCAGCTTGCGCAAACGTAATGTTGAAATGTTCCCTTATGAAGTTTCGAAAAAAATCACCGGTCACGCCAAACATCGTTTATTACCGTCGCAAATTCCGTATTATAGTTATGCCAGAAACTTGGTATCCCTTGACCACGTTAACAGCACTTTTTCCCAACTAGTCGTTTTCAGACAATGCAGGTCAAAAGTGTTAGGACACTTAGCGAGATACTACTGAAATAATCTCCCCCCACCCCCTCCACCCCCTCCCCCCCAAGCAATGTTGAGATTTGACACTACAAC
>OZ026595.1:30780253-30785253 GCA_964020085.1 Micromussa lordhowensis
TACAGATAAGAAATAATAATAATGTATATATACAATTAAAATATGTAGCATTTGTAAATTGTATTATAAAACAATAGGTCTATAAAAAGTAGTCACTAACAATTGCAAAGGTTACAGCAGCTATTGTTGTTGTTTAAGAGTGACATTAGGTCTTTTTTCCTAATGTTCTTTCTGAAAGATTCAATATTTGAGGAGTCTTTCAATTTATTATCTAGTTTCGACCATATATGAGGTCCTTGATATCTAAGTGAACGTTATCCATAGTTGATAGTGTTAAATAAAATTATTTACAGTGTACCACTGTAAATAATTTTGTTATAACTAACATCTCATGGATAGGTCCTACATGTTGGTATTGTCCCTGTACAGTGTAGGGCTGTGATAAAAGGTTAATGCCATTAATAAAAAAAATTCTCAGCAAAACATTTGATATTTAGACTAGATAAATTTGCACAACTACAATAATATAGAACTGACAATTTTTTGTCCTGTTAGTTGAATATTATGCTGCATGAAGTGGAGAGAATAGGAAAAGGTGGTCTAACAAAAACAAAAAATATGAACACCTATCTGACAGGTTGAACCACAGAGCCATAAAATTGTCTTAACCTTTAGATTATTTGTCTTACCTGTATGAATGGGATGTACAGCAAACAGTAGCCCTGCCACTAGACTTGGGAAGTGTGCATGTAGAAACACATACGACAGAACCACAACTAACCAACAAACAGCACTGTGCAGTAAGACATTCACAAGATGGTATCCAAATGGATTCAATGCACCAACATAATAGTTTATCCTGAACGTCGCCACACACAAGGGTCTGTAAGACTTGTGGCTTCCACTGTGAGTAAGAGGCGTGCCCCAAAAGTCATTGAATAGCACATTGCTCCATGGAGTTGTAGGCAGGAGATCAGAATTTTTAACGATGGCTCGGCTATAAAAAATCAAAAAAATGGAAAAAAGAAGGGAATCATCAGAGGAGGTAGGTGCTTTTTTTGGAATCATGTGCACTTTAACAAATTGACGTCAGTTTTTCATGCGTCTGTCCTGTTATTGATCATAAATTTCGTCATCACATTGTCATAGTAGGTGTGGATCGATAGCCGAGTGGATCCGCAGACTACTTTGACAATGTGATGACGAAATTCATTGTCAATAACAGGACAGACGCATGACGTCAAACTGACGTTAATAAACAAAAAGCTAGGGGGAACGAAATTAGGTCGAAACGCGACACAAAAATGCGAGAAATTTTATTCAATCTGACGTGACCAAATTCATAACTTGCCTCCCTCTCTTATTGGCTAAATGGAGGCTTTCTATTGGTTAAAAAGTGACAGATTGACGTTTCACAAAACTTTGCATAAATTAACCTCTTTTGAAACGCTGAAAGACTATCAGAGTACACACTGTTCAAGAAAAAACTGTCTATTGAAAGGTACTATTGGATGCATTCTGCGATGAAATGAACACATGTGCCTGGCAATATTACAGCTGTTGAAGATTCCATGTATGGAAGAATCTGCAGGAATTTGAGCCACGGCTGTCGATGTGACGGTGGAACTCGACAAATTCGAGAAGGAAGCGACGGCGGTTGCTGGTTGTGCTGGAGCTCGACCTTTCTGCAGAGCGTGGGACAAAATATCAGAGCAGTTTTTCAGTTGGCTCGTAGAAGGACGCCTGTTATAGCTTGCCAAGCTCTGCTCATTGGCATGGCCAGAAATACTCATGATGTGCTGTGCTGGGATGCACGAGTCAGACCACAGCGTAATTGCGGTTGCTCGAACACAGTGGTTCGTATACTTCTTGGACAAGCCAGCCCCGATGGAAATTTGTTTCATGATTGTAGAAAGCTGGTTGATTCCAAGTGGTTTGTTTTGAAACCACACTGGATCGGACTGTTCGAACTTTTCCCTGGGCTTTTGAAAGAAAGCCTGCTGCCTTGGGTTGAGCTTGTCGAGGTACTTGCGAAAGCAAGAAAATGCATCGCCGTCCTGGCCTGTGCTGTACAAGCGGGTCTGTCTCTCGTCGCTCGATTTGTCGGTGAAGCCTCCTTGATGATTCTTTGACATAATCGATATCATCTGTGTCTTTCTGTAACTGGAAGGTATCTCGGCAGAGTAAACGCTGGCCTTCACTACCTCTTCTACACCAGTAAAGCATGCAAAAAAACCCAGGCTTTTCGGAGGAGACCTGCAGGGGTATTTGGACTCATGAAAGGGCTGTTATTCAGCTTGATTAAATCTTTAGATTCAATTACTGCCTTGTGCTGAACGTTTTCTTTGCCCTCTTGACGTAGCGCCTTGAGCTTTGATTCTAACATCTTGTTACTCCAAGCGAATTCTGGATTACCCGCGAGCTTCAATGACTGGCCGTTGTTGGCAATGAAATGCCTCTCAATAGAGTTTCGGAAGCCGAGGAGAGACGAGCGACTGTATTCTTGGCCAGTTTGGGTTCTTGCTTCGGCATAAAATTGTCTCAAACTCTCGTCTAGCTCTTCGTTGCTCATTTGTAAGACATTTGTTTGGATGCCTCTGTGACGACACCATTCTATCAAACACAATAAAAGGTGCGATGTAAAACTTGAAATGGTTTTGCTTGATTTGTAAGTTCACTGTTGGAAATAAATGTGGAATTCATATAAATTGGTCTTTATTGTGCTTATTTAATCACCTTGTTCCTTTGGCTTCTGAATTTGCGACAATTGCCGTCAACTCGTCGCTGTTTAGTGTTGCAAAACGAGCAGCTTTTTCCTCTTCCTCTATTTTTTCCACAGCTTCCATACAGGCTATCAGCTTGGTATCGGAACAATCTGGTTCTTCAAATTGAGTTAAACATTCATTAACTGGTCCAACACTGGAAACAGGGGACTTCTTTTCTGTTTCATCCATGTTGGTTTCCAATTTTCCGCTCTTTGGCTCGCCATGTCAATATCGCATAAATTATAATTTCATGTGTCTGCCCGCATATTGACGATAAAAATTAGCCAATGAGAGCGCGTGAATTTCTGCAGTTATCGTAAAAAGTAGGTTGATAGTCAGTCGAGTAACGACCGACTCATATGCATCGATTGAAAATTAATTGACTGTTGGCTGACTGATCGATGCAATGTCAATCAAGTGACAACTGAGGTGTTTATGGAGTGTTTATCAAGGGTATTGATCAACGCTTGACCAAGGATGCTTTTAGAACACATGATCCTTTTTTGTAACATGAAGGATTATGAGCGTTTTCAGGCTGTCCTAACTGTCCTATGCTTACTAATTTTTGCGAGACCGAATTTTTACAGTTTATAAACAATAAGAAGTTTTGATGTTCTGAGTCCGGGCCTTGTGGTAAATTGTTCTGAATAGAATCTGTCCTTAAAAATGTCTTTCCAGTCTTTGGCTAGCACTCTTCCTCTGATTCATTGCTTACTTCAGCTTTTAATTCGGCCAAAACCTCTTTAGTGCAATTAACAAAGTTTCCATTCAAAGGCCCCTTGTAGAAGTATTTGATTTGTGATAAGTGCCCTCAGCTTAAGGTTTTAAGAAAAAAACACTGTCAAAAAATAGCAAAATTTAGTACAGTGACTTTTGCTGTAATTTTTCTTGCAGTTGTGAAAATTCATGTTTTGTAAAATTTGGCTGCCAAATTTTCGCGAAATTAAGTACACAAAAAATCAATAAGAAGAAGACTTTTTTTAGGTTTGAACCTTCCCCTCCCTCTAGAGATTCCAGCCAGATCCCAATAGCTGTGATTGGTCTGGTTGGTTAAACTGTGGTTAAACCAATTATTCATGCTACCAGGGACTGGGCACATTGTGCCATCATCAAGCACGAAGTTTTTTACCTTAAGGTGGCTTACTACAGTTTTTCCGAGACTCAGTAGTGTGCGCTATGATTGCCTGCCGGACATCAGTATTAGTCGCGCGTGCAAAACTGACGCAAGTACCCCTAAGAAGAAAGGAAAACCATTTCAGCACTTGAAAGCCGTTAAATCACTTTGGTACACGATGCGATAGTTTCAAACACCGTTCAAACATGACTGGTGTGTTTAAGCCTGGGACCAATAACATATGACAGAAAAGGTCGATAAACAACCGGTAAAAGAGCTCTTATTTAATCTTGCTTTCTTGCATGCAAGACATGGCATCACATTAGCGCGCGCTTAAGGACGTTCGCGCAAAAATTTTCCAGTCGATATAATCTTTTTTTAATTTTTACTGCAGGTAGATAATGAGTTACTTGTGCCAGAAATGCAAAAAAAATTGGGTCACCGTCTTCGTTTCCGAGATAAAGCGTGTGGAAAACTACCCTGATTTCGATAAATTGTCCCATATAACACTAATATAATTGAGCACGGTCTACAGGGATTTACAGTTAAAAATATCGAAGGTGTTTCAACGGAGGCAAACGATCTTAGTCATATTTTGTAGAAGTGGGTCTGTTGCCTAAATAATTCCACATGTTACTAACGTTTTCACAAAATTTAACCCTTTAAGAGGCATTTGAAACCGCCGCACATATGCACAAAGAGCTATTAAGAACGGAATTCGATGAATCCTTGACACTGCCCCCACGTCTTTTCAACTAAAAATCAAGGAGGCCTTACACATCGGCTGGGAAAACCCCTCACTAAACAAGCAAGTTAATCATGTTAATTTAACACTTGCATTTTAAATTCTCCAGGGCTTAAAATACCCATTGTTTTCTATCATTGTATGGTTTAATGCCTCACTTTCACGTTGTTATTTATTATTCATATATTCTATTCAGTTCTTTTATATCACACCGACTAGCGGTTCATTTGTATTTCGCAACTGATGATGGATGTTGTTCATCCGAAACATGTTCTGAAAAGTGTGTGTTTCATCCTCAAAATTCGATGATGCATTTTGCCAAGAATTCAATTTTCTAGTCGATAGATTTTGTTCATTTTTTCCCTAAACATAGAAAATCAGTAGAGGAAATGATCTATCCAAAGGAAGATTGGGGTCACCAAACGTCCAAGATCGT